>CM026211.1:2455472-2787972 GCA_014839995.1 Xenentodon cancila | reverse complement strand
TAAAATACACTTTTTTTCATTTTTCATTTTAATCGAGAGCTCACTATGCTCTAATTTAATCCAGTTCATTTTATTTCAGTACAATAAAGTCCAGTTCATAATAGCTATATACATAAAATACCAATTTGCAAAAAGAAATCAAGAAAATCCAACGAACCCCGTCGCCCCGAATTTAATCACCTGACTAGTGCAAGCTGGTAAACTGGTAAAGAAAAACTCCCTTTAAAAAGGAAAAAAACCTTTCTGGGTTGTTTGTAAGCTGCTTTTTCCACAACGTGCTTTGCAGATGCCACTGCAAACTATTTCCAGTTGTGAGAATGAGCCTGACTCGTCTCCATCTGTGAAAAATCTCATTTGTGAGTTATGAATCACTCAGTTGTGAAAATCTGTTGACATCACTATTCTGGTCCTTTGGTCAAATCTGTAGCGTTCATTTAGCTATTTATGATACAATCTGTTGCTTCTCAGTTCACCTCACAAATCCTTAAAATCAATACTGCAAACGAGGAGAAAAAAGTTTGTATTGTAACGGGATTACCGTTGTAATGTCGAAGTTTTCCAGCTTGTAAACAAATTCACATTCACCATCCACTTGTTGGGCTCAACTCATGACTTGTATTTATGACTGCAAAAACTAAAGAAAGGTCTGACTGTAAAAATTATATTTCAGAATGTGTTGACAAGAAATGTAATATGGCTGCTATTTATGTTCCTTTTTAAATCCGCTTCTTTGGGGCCTTGCATGCATATGTAGATAAAAACATTACGTTTTTGGACTTGCAAAGATCTGACTGAACAGGGAACTATATACATATACTGAACTGATCATAATTGGTACATTGGTTTGCAATCAATTAAAGGTCTTCTCAATTTCACAAATGGTACAAGTAACAAAATGAGCAGCTTTTTTAGTTGTCTTTGAACATCCCAGTAGATTATAGAAGCTAAAGGATGTTCTAAGTTTGGTTGAATATAATCTGCACTGCAGATCTGTGCTATTTGAAATGTGTTAATAAGATTTTTGTGTTTTCGTCCTGAGCCTGTCTGGACACTAAGTATAGCTGTGCTCACTTTGGATTACGTCAAAATTAAATTTTTCTAATTGGAGTCACATTGGATCTTAATTAAATCTGCACTATTTCAGACTACTGCTGAACAAGAAGGGGTTGATGTCTCAAGTGGTTTATTGTTTCTCGTCTCTCCCGGCGTAATGAAGCGAGTTAGTGGAGCCCTCCGCTTGGTGTAAACAGCACGACTCCCCTGGTATCGGCGTTAACACTGACGGAGGTATTAAAGAGCTGCAACATGAGCAGCTTTTACTGGGAGTTCATTAACCGCAGGGAAAAACGGAGCTGAATAATGACCTGGGCCCTTTTTAGCAGGGATGAGAAAAGGATGGGGGTGGTTATATTGATGTTCCTCAGTGATTAACGCTCCCCAGCCCATACCTCCTAAATCTGTCTCGATTTCCTTGGCAATCCGAGGTGGCCCGTCACCAAAGGAGTATCTAGCCTTCTGAAGCTGAGGTTTTCTGCCTGGTTACATGGAGCTGAGATATTTAAAAGGGTTGTTCACTTGTGGATCATCTGTCCCATGAACAAGCAGCAGTAGAAAATTAGAGTATTGGACTGACTTCCATGGCTGGTTGCAGAGGTCCTGCTTATCTAAATGTTAGGGATGCCTGGGGACACCCTGCTCACCTCTGAGGATGTAGAAGAAGCGCCTTGTTTTGTCAGCTGAACGATGTCAGAACTGCTGACACAGATTAGGTCATTATCTTACAAATAGGAGCAAAAAGTCAAGATTTGGGTCCACCAGAAATCTTATCAACTGTCCCTTGCTGCTTTGTCTGAGGCGTCATGTGAAGTGGAGCAGTCAGGTTGCAGGTTTTCTGTGAGAACCAGACTCCTACCCAGTGGGTGAGGGGGAGGGCTTGGAGGGGAGGGTTACGTTCTCTTGCCCCCAGGGCCATAAATCAAAATTAACTAAAGTCAGCCTGCCCAGCACATATGGAAGCCAAGAACAGTCTCATGAGAAACCGTGTAATTGGTATGGTTGCCCACATGTTTAAAAGTGCGAGTGTCACAATAAATTTTCACTAACTGTGAGAAAATAATGTTTCACTCTGCCTGGATAGTGACATGCTGAAAATCTAAATCTTTAAGCCTGCAGATGCATTTTTAGCCCACATCCTTGACTAAATGTCCTTTTCTTTCTTTCTTTCTTTCTTTCTTTTTATTTTTTTTTAATAGACACAATGCCATACTTGCATTCAAATGCCACGTTTATTGTAGCACATGTAAGTTTTCATCTATGTCTGAGCTCTGTTTGTAGTAGCTGGTTTTAGAGTCTGGGTGCCTGTTTTGAGATTGGAGCACAGCTTTTATGCAGATTTGCAAGGAAACCCAAACTCCCCTCAGCAACGACTGAAGCAACGTCCATCCTACAGACAAGCACGTAGTAGCATTGTCGAGTCTGAGAGAAAACTTAGTTTGAGAGCAAAGTCTGTCCAACTGTGACTGACTGCAAAGTCGAAAAGTCTTTGGGCAGGTTGGGTGGGGTTTGAACTCGATTGTGTAACAGGTTCTGCGGCACAGCTGTTAGGCAGCCCCTGCGACACCTCGACACACCACGCCCTCATATATCTGTAATATCAGTCTCATCACAGTTTGAAACCATCTTAAAAGGCAGATGTAGGTATGCAATAGGTATTAATGTAGACATGCAAAGCGTAATAAATTCAGTTTTTTGGGGGACGTTCTTGTAAAAAGTATTTTATTTAGAACGGTCGACTGATGTTCTGGGGTGAAAGTACACGTGGTTAACTCAGAAAAAGGATTTATCAAAATGAAGGCTGCTTTCACATTATTCGGGTTGTGGATGTTTGAGTGACAGCTGCATTGCATTGTTCATGACTAGCTGTTTCTTTACTACTTTTACAATTATTCACCAATATACACACCAATATCCCATAATACATATCAAATTCAATGCTTAATGTGGCAACATTGTTTAAACATAAGCGATAATAGAATGTAAACAGTGTAAAAATCTCTTATTTAATCAAAGGCACTGAAATTTTTACGGAAAGATTCAGGTCAGGTTTCCTGCTCCAAGCTGGTTTTTCCGATTTAAAATGTTGCTGAACTTCCTTTTACTGTAAAACTACCTACAATGTTACACTAGATGTAACTGCGCTGGTGAAAGCAGCTTCAAAATAAAGATAAAGCTGAGGGCAATGTGATAATGTTTCCACATCATGCACTACTTCGCTCAAAGGAACGACTTTGTCTATCAGGAAATTCAAAGCGCGAATGTTTTCTCCTGAAAAAGACGCTTTGCAACATTAGTTAAACAATAAACTGATGCTCAACAGGCAGAAGTTTCTCAGTTACTCCCGGCACCACCGCAGTCCTCGCCTCTTATTCGTCTCTACTGTGGCGTAAATTCACTGTACACGGCGTGAACGTCACTGGGCCAAAGTTAAGCCTCTTATCACCTTCGGCCTCCGCGGAGCTCTTTTGTTTGTGATCCCTGAACTCTGGGTTAAGTCTTCTGTGGCGGATTTTATGCCCAATGAAGACAATATTAACATATGATGAATTTTGTCAGACATTTATACAGTTTTTCTGAGATTAACATAGTCCCATAAGATTTAGTCTTGTTAATTTTGTGTCACATGACTGGAGAACAGCAGTAAAGAATTTAGACTGGAAATGGATCGTTCGTCATGACCCGGATCACAGAATGAGTCTTTTGAGGATTAGCTGATGGGGCTTCCTGGTGAATTGATGCAGCCTTCTTAGAAAGAGTTAAACACGGAGGGACCTTCACATGCAGCTGGCTTCGTGCCTCATACTGCTGGCTGACCTGGATGATCTGCCCCAACCTGAGTTTGACACCAGCACCTGTAATCACTTCATTTGAACTAAACTTGTTATTGTACAGCGAGATACCACAACTTTAACACTCCAGCTTATTGTACCAGTGGCCATTGTACCATTAGATATACCAGAATTTAGTAATAGTCCCAATGACGTTTCATTGTGAACTGAAAGTTGTTGACTAAGATCAATAAAATGAGAGCAGACTTGCTTTCAGGCCTCTACAGTCTACCTGACATGCTGCAGTCCTGTCCTGAAGTCCTGAGCAGTCACGTGTTTGCATGCCAAAAACTCTGTGGCAAAAATTCTTTACCACTTACTGATAAAATGCTTTGTGATGGAAATGCAAAACATGAATAGGGTTGGTCCTGCATCAGCTGCGGTTACACACCCACAACACTGGGAGTCCAGGACCAATACAGTTTCTGATTTGCAAGAAAGACAGGTTTGTTTTAAAACATGCAATGTGTTTCTTTGTTTGTTTGATTACGTACAAATTCCTGACTTTTCCTAATTAATCTACCATTTATAAGTGCATTAATCTTCAACATTGTGGAAGCTGCCCATCCAGGCTAAATCTTTGCAAAAAGTTTTGCAAAAGTTTACCTGGTAAACATTTTCGCAAAAGCTTTCTATCGCAAAATGGGTCTCGTAACTCCACATTCGCAGCTGTTTCCAGGTTGTACTGGACCGATTTCGTACAGTTAGGTGGATGTGGGCTCACTCATAAGCGTCAAAAAAACACTTTTCAAAACAACCTAGATGCCTGCAGAGCTCGGACCAACACCCTGGACCAACACCCCGGACCATCAACCCGGACCATCAACCCGGACCAACACCCCGGACCAACACCCCGGACCAACACCCCGGACCATCAACCCGGACCAACACCCCGGACCAACACCCCGGACCAACAACCCGGACCAAAGCCCCGGACCAACACCCCGGACCATCACCCCGGACCATCACCCCGGACCAACACCCCGGACCAACACCCCGGACCAACACCCCGGTCACCCCGGACCATCACCCTGGACCAACACCCTGGACCAACACCCTTGACCAACACCCCAGACCAACACCCCGGTCACCCCGGATCATCACCCCGGACCAACACCCCGGACCAACACCCCGGACCAACACCCCGGTCACCCCGGATCATCACCCCGGACCAACACCCCGGTCACCCCGGACCAACACCCCGGACCAACACCCCGGACCAACACCCCGGTCACCCCGGACCAACACCCCGGACCAACACCCCGGTCACCCCGGACCAACAACCCGGTCACCCCGGACCAACACCCCGGTCACCCCGGACCAACACCCCGGTTACCCCGGACCAACACCCCGGACCAACACCCCGGTCACCCCGGACCAACACCCCGGTCACCCCGGACCAACACCCTGGACCAACCAGTTTCACTGCCATTTCGGATTTCGGATATGTTGACGCATACTTTGTTTCTCTGAATGGTTCAATGTCGATCCAGAACCATACAAAGGCAATTACTTCTACTAAGACATGCCAAAAGAGTGTTGGTGTGTTTAAAAAGTGGATCAGGTGTTTCTTTTTTTGGTGGGGGAAAAACATGCTAACTAATGTATAATTGTATAATTATCATTGGTGTAACGATCAGAAATGTCCCTGGAAACTGACTTCCATCCTATTTTTCAAACAACTACAAATTGGCAACAAGAGTTAACTTTATTCTGTCATAAAAACTTGCAAAGCAAGCAATCGTCCAGCGTTTAGCAGAGATTTGACAATGAAGATGGCTGGTGAACCGCTCCCATTTTTATATTGTCCAATGTGAGGCCGTTTGATTACTTTATAACCTACATGAAAAAAAACCCACTGTTAACCACCGCTACTTTAAAGCCTTAAAACACTTTGAGTCAAATATTTGTTTTATTTGATTGTGTTAGAATACACCAACCAAAGAAATAACGGTTAATCATTAAGCTTCAGTTGTATTCAGAGTCCCAGGCAACTCTCAACCACAACATCTTGCAGCCACAAAGAGTTCGGTTTGAACTTTGGGGCACCAGCAATTGTTTTTTAGCCGGGCAGTGATTTCACCTCCTCTAGGCACTAACAGCGCAGTGTTTAGATGAACCCACTTGAACCCAGCTGAGATTAGTTTGGAACAAGTCCGGTGAGACCACCAGCGCTCAACACACGTGGGACCGCCCTGAATACTGTTAGAAAACACGACTTGGGCTGAGTTACCAAAGAAGAATGAGGCTACGATGAAGATGCATAGCAAGTCTTTTTTGTATGTGTGTATATGTGTTTCTCTTTTAAAAACGTTTTACTTTTTACATGAATTCAGATGTGTTCAACTGCCTCCAGGATCACTGTAAATTGCTGATAATAAATAAATACATACGAATAGCTTCAATCAGACAATGTGTCCAGTCTTTTAGTTGTAATATTTGTTTGACTGGGCTTTAATTTCAGTAAATATTGTGTAGTTTTTTTTTTTTTTTTACCTTTCTTAGATTTATACAAATAGTTTTTGAAAGAGTGATTAATCATTTTCCTTGTTCACGTTTATCTTTCTCTTGTCCACATTCACTGCAAACTTTATTTATGACATTTAAAGAAATCTTCTTAATTTCTTTGTCTTGCAATAAAGCAGTAATTCAGGCTCAGGCGTCGCCACGTGTGTTGCAGCAGCTGTATCTGCTGGTGGTTGGCGTTCATTTGACAAAATATGCTCTGAGCTACAAAGGTATGCAGCTGGAATGGGTTCTCCTGCACAGAGCGCCCGACTGCAGCTGGACTGGGTTCTCCTGCACAGAGCGCCCGACTGCAGCTGGACTGGGTTCTCCTGCACAGAGCGCCGGACTGCAGCTGGACTGGGTTCTCCTGCACAGAGCGCCCGACTGCAGCTGGACTGGGTTCTCCTGCACAGAGCGCTCGACTGCAACTGGACTGGGGTCTCCTGCACAGAGCGCCGGACTGCAGCTGGACTGGGTTCTCCTGCACAGAGCGCCCGACTGCAGCTGGACTGGGTTCTCCTGCACAGAGCGCCCGACTGCAGCTGGACTGGGTTCTCCTGCACAGAGCGCCGGACTGCAGCTGGACTGGGGTCTCCTGCACAGAGCGCCGGACTGCAACTGGACTGGGTTCTCCTGCACAGAGCGCCGGACTGCAGGGTCATTTTAGTTTTGTCCTATCCAGTTCTTAGGAGCAAAACATGCAGAAAGGCATGAAGTTGGGTGGAGCTTGTCTGTGATGACACACTACTGTGCAAATACAAACCTCTCACTGCCTGGAAAATATTTAGATCCAAACAAAGTAAAGTGGTTGTGCTATATCTGAGTTGTTGGTAGTGAAGTAAAGTGAACAAAGGAACCTTTAGTCAGAAGGTCACCATAAAGGTGTGGAGATGAAGTCACCATCCGAGTCATTCTCTCTCTTTTCTTTCGTCATTTCTTTCTTGTCCACTGTTCCTTTGTGAGCTGCCTACATTGTTGTTCTGGTCGGGAGTTTGCTGGTAGTTTGCTGGTAGTTTGTTGGTAGTTTGCTGGTAGTTTGTTGGTAGTTTGTTGGTAGTTTGTTGGTAGTTTGCTGGTAGTTTGCTGGTAGTTTGCTGGTAGTTTGCTGGTAGTTTGTTGGTAGTTTGCTGGTAGTTTGTTGGTAGTTTGCTGGTCGACCAGAAGCGAATGATACTATAAAAATGATCAAAATATCCCTTTTAATGAAATTCAGACAGATATGATGAAAAAAATACCAGGTGTCACTTTAAACCAATATGTGACGTAAAAAAAGTCAGAAAACCTTTTAAACCCATTCGTCACTTTGCTCACCACCACGAGATGTTTCAAGGTGGCTCTTTTCCTGTGTGTTTGCTTAAACCTGATCGGGGTAAGTTTTAACTAAAGTTGTTGTTTATTGTACAAAAGGAGACAGAAAAAGCAGCGTACTTAGCAACCATAGAATTAGCTTCTAATCGAATCAGAAGCCAACTTCAGCTTTGCGCCGACTTTGGTTTTCAGATGTTTGACTGCAGATCAGCTGAATGTGTGTTTGTTATGACACTGCAGACAGTTGGCTGGTTGGACTGGAAATGTTGCGGAGGCGTGGCGCCCTCTCAAAGCGCAGCCACGTTAGCCACGTTAGCCACGTGCTAACCAACGCTGCGATTAGCACATCGTGTCCAAATTGATTTTTTGGGAGTATTTAGGAAAGTAGGGCAGACAAAGGGGAGAAGCACCAGCTGGGACACCAGCTCTGACCCCTCTGTGCAGGGGCATAATTTATTGATCATGATTGATCTTTATTGACCATTGAGATGTCTTGCTATGTTACAGGAAATAAAGTTTAAGTAGAGTCAGAGGACACTTAAGGAAACATATTTTACATTCTTCTGGTTTTACACAAACTGTGGAGTCATTTTCCTCCATGTGGTTGTGCAGGTTACTTGAGTTATTTTGTCTGTGTGTGTTTCACCATCGAAGTTCTCCAACAAATATGTTTCTACTGAATAGAGACGCAGATTTGTTTTGTTTTGTTTTTGTCTGTTTGCTTTTGTTGTTAAAGCCTTCAGAGAAATTGTAAACCACTCAGAATAAAGTTTATTATGTTATACTTGATCTGTAAAAGAAGAAACAAAGATAACATTCTGGTTTTTTTCCCATCATTGTGAGCTGAAATCTGAGACTGAAGTCCCAAAGTCAGATTTCAGCGTGGACACCGGTGCCTTGTTAGCGACCTCTCTCTCCACACACAGACCGGCTTTGTCTTTGGCCAACGTTTGATATGCTGCAGTGAAGCTTTGGAGCTCAAAGGACTGAAAGCAGAGACTTCAGACGCAGGCAGCGTCCACCTTTGGATGAGACAGATGACGCTTTGTCCATGACTAAGATCAGCATTTTAGTGATACCACTTAATTATTACGCTGATTACCATGAAAGTCACATGATCAATTATTTTTAAATAATGACAAGGTGATGATTGAAAAGAGTTTGAATCTGGGGATTTCTGGGGAAAACTTTTCTTTCGTCCAGCTGTGTACTTCAGCGTCTGTCATGACTGTTGGAGATGGAAAGATTTAAAGGAAAACTAAAGTGTTTTACATGAGAAAGGACAGTTAAACTAGGAGGAACAAAAAGGTGATCAAGATAGATCTGATCTGTTTTACCTTGCGGAGCCTCATGACGATGATAAACCTTCACACTCTTGTATTTTTAGCACAACTGCCATTTTAAATCTGAAACTTGTAGCGATTGTGATCACGAAAATGTGTCACGGTTGGCATTTGTCTGTTTGCAGCAACGTGTCTGCTTCTGAATAAACTCGACATGAAATGACAATAGACATATATGGCTGCTGCTTGTTTGTAACATTGGGAATGTTTATTCTTAATCAAGCCACGCCCATCAGATACATTTGGACCCTCGTTGGATGTTTTCATACTTCATCAGTTTTTGGCCTGTGAATGAAGCAAATCTTGATGCATCAGCTTGGAACTAGTCCAGCTTTTAGCTCATTTTACAATGAATTTCAAAAAAATCACATGTGCTTTTGAGGACTTATGGGATACTGCAGCATCTTTATGCACTCTGTCTTGAATTATCGCCGTGCCGTGTTTGGAAGCCAAATGTATGGATTCAATCAGTGGTGGAGCGTCTGACTGCTCAAAATGAGATTAAAAAAATTATAATCTGACATGCACTGATAAATTATGTCGAGAGAATTTGTTCAGCTCCTTCATGAACTTACAGTAACCTCCTCAAAAAGAGTAACAAAACAGCAACAGGACAGATCAGCCTGGCTGTGTTTTTGTGCACAGTGTTCTACAAGTTCAGCAGCTTTTGGTACAATAGGCTGTCTCCGCAGGGAGCGGCCGTGACGTGTTTGGAACGCTCAAGACCAGTTCAACCAGCGCAGGTGCATCCTGGTCCTGCAGGAAGCCTTCAGCTGCAGACGTTGCACCATCTCCGACGGGCAAGCATGTGGGGCTCATGCACTTCTGGGAAGTGAAACCTTATCAGTTGTTGTAAACATCTCCATTTCAGAGATAATACCCCCCAACTTTCACACCACATTCAGTGGCATGACAGAAATTGTGACATTTTGAAGGCGTTATCATTATTCTCACTCTGATTTGCCTCTTTAATTCCCTCTCTGGGAAGGTTGACAACATTTTCACTCTTGCTTGATTCTTTTTTTTCTTGCAGCATGTTTGTATGAGTGCCGGAGCTGATAAGACCATTTTAACTGAAGCGTGAAGCTTTTAAATGCCTCTGCATATGAAAGCTGACAACATGTTTGCCAAGACGCCGTGGGAAATAAGAATAACTTTGTGAAAGCTAATGATAAATGTCAGTTAATTCTAGCAGAAGAGAAGAGAGAAGGATGTAAAACAAAGAGGTAAATGGTAAGAAGAGCTGAACTGTTTCCAGGACGTAAACAGGTCACTTCCTGGTGGCCACGATAAAATGAGGGCACTGGGATGACAAATAGCACATTCACAGGAGGTGTACAATGAATTCCTTGTGTCTTAACAGATGTGATCAGTGTTGGAAAGTGACTTTAGTTCTTATTCCATGAGTATTTCCATATGTTTACATTTTCAGAAGCTCAATTAAATTGAACTTATTTTTTTTCTGCAGCAACTTTATACCAAAAGTCAATGCAGGGCACAGAGAAGTTGAATAAAAGCTATGTAATTAAAACCTAATTGTACCGTTTACCTCACTGGGTGGTAGTGGAAAGGAAACCTGCCTTTTAACAGGATAAGACCTCCAACAAAACCAAACTCAGAGAGGGGGCAGGGGGGGCCATCCGACTCCAGCAGAGAGGAGTGAGACAAGCGATAAGAGTGACATGTTTTCTACAACCACAGGTTGTTCCTTTTCCTTTTTACATGGCTCTTATTTATATATATACCTACTAGAAGTTGACAAACACTGCCTTGTCTCTTTGTCTGTTCTAAATCAAGTGAATTACCACGAGCAAACTATTCAAGCTTAGTTTATCTAATGTTAAACTATGATACTAGACCAAATTGTCCCAAAGACTTCTGAATCAAGGACTGGCGGCACTCTGGTTGACCTTTACCAGGGCTACCGGGGCCAACTCTCAGCAGCTGAGCCTCGTCCCTGCTGCCGAGGCACCAAAGCCACCAGCTGCAGCGGTTGGACTGCAACCGGGACCCAGACCCTCCCAGGCTGCTCTAAACCGGTGTGGGGGTGCAGGTGGCTCTCTGCTTGGCCCGGGACCCCCAGCAGAAGGCTGGCTCGACTGCCACCTCAGCAAACGGCTTTTGAGGTCCACCTGAAGCCGATCAATGTAATCTTTTAATGAAATTCACAGCATGACATTAAGCCTTATAAAAGTGTCTCAGCTTTTATTTCAAATTGATTGAAAATGTAAAGTGCTTATTACCTATGCAACTGTCACTCAAAAATTGAAAGTAAAACAAAAAAACCTTCATCTAATGATGCATACATCTGTGGCTTTAGATAATTTTACCTTATGACACACAAACTAATTTATTCATGGTGCAGTTTTCTCTACTTCTGCATTTATGACAGGTTCCCAAACTGTATGTTGCTCCTAGAACATCGTGGAACCCAGTTAGAGAAGTATTATCGAGCCTGCCAAGGGGGGTGAAGCGTAGTGGAGTGGCGGACTGACTGTCTCAAACTGGTAAAAAGGGGATAATATGTAGGAAAGAGGAGCTACTGGCTGCATGAACGTCAGTCTGATCATTTGCATCAGTGTTTTCCAGTGAGTCTCTTTCCATTTGCTTGTTTAAATACAGGTGGTGACATTTTTCAATAATTATTAACATAAACACGGTATATACTCTAAATACATATTTTATGACGCGTCCAAAGTCAGTTGCAGACTTACAGCAGCATGTTGGCCCGCAGCCTCAGCTGTCGCACATGCCCTCATGCTGCTGTTCTATATCTGCAGAGAGCTCTGGGAGAATGTGGGTTGGTTTCGTTGCCACCCTGTCGCCGTCAGCTGTCCCATCTCTCCGCAGGGAGGGGGGGGCGGGCATGCCCCAGTTCCACCATTTTTTCTTTCCTCTACACCCGCATTTCCCTTTCACTCCAAAACAGAAGTGAGTGCAGACTAGACGAGGTAACTAGGTCATCCTCCAGCTATTAAAGTCCCCTGCGCCTGTTGAGACAGCGGGACGAATGGGTTGTACTTCGCCTCAGACGCAAACAAAAGCCCTCCCATCCACCGAGGACCGCAGCCCCACTTGCATCCTAATGAAGTGAGAATGGAAGCACATGCACTCTCCCAGTTAGTTTGCTTACTGGCCAGGAAACGCAGTAGGTTACGCAATGACATAATGGGATCCTGACTGTGATAAGAAGGGGAAAGAAATTCCAATCGGCACAACTGCACCGGTGCCCTCAATGGGACTGTTACCTAATTATGATTCAAACGATTTGCATTTCAAAATGGGATTTTCCTTCTTTCCTGCTGCTGATTGATTGCAGGTGGTCCCCCAAAATGAAAGCCTGAATTATTTAAAACAAGATTTCAAGTCACAATGTCACAATGGTTCAATACGTCACTAAAGAGAAATTGTGCTCTATTTGGGATGAAAGAATATATTTAAATCTCCAAAAGAAGTGGTTCAAAGTTAGATTTTTGTTTTTTTCATGTGATCAAACAGGTTCTTCTTAAATTACTGGAACTAACAAACTTTTATTTTTTTATGAACAGCCACTAAATATGGTTTTGAAATCTCCATAAAAGACTACTTCTCACAGAGATTTTGGTTGATACCCCTTGAGGATTTTATACACAAAATCATGAAAAATGTGGAGTTTTACACCTACAGAGAGGCGGGCAGCACCACAGCAACCGATGTGCGGTAAAGTGGGACGACCTACGGTGGGACGACCTACGGTGGGACGACCAACGGTGGGACGACCTAAGGTGGGACGACCAACGGTGGGACGACCTACGGTGGGACGACCTACGGTGGGACGACCTAAGGTGGGACGACCAACGGTGGGACGACCTACGGTGGGACGACCAACGGTGGGACGACCTACGGTGGGACGACCAACGGTGGGACGACCTACGGTGGGACGACCAACGGTGGGACGACCTACGGTGGGACGACCTACGGTGGGACGACCAACGGTGGGACGACCAACGGTGGGACGACCTACGGTGGCACGACCAACGGTGGGACGACCTAAGGTGGGACGACCAACGGTGGGACGACCTACGGTGGGACGACCTACGGTGGGACGACCAACGGTGGGACGACCTAAGGTGGGACGACATACGGTGGGACGACCAACGGTGGGACGACCTACGGTGGGACGACCAAAGGTGGGACGACCAACGGTGGGACGACCGTAGGGTGTGACTGGTGTCACACTTCACTGGTGACTTTCATTTGAAGAATCTGTGCCCACAACCATCATACTTATAGCATTACAATATTTGTCTATTGCAATTAGATGTTTCCCTCAAAATGTTATTGTCACATCAGATTTTGAACAAATGTGTTATGGAGGAGTTTTAAAGAACCATAAATGCCAAACTCATCCACCAGTTATTGATGTCTGGTAGTCTGGACCAACAAGTTCAACCAGAAAGCGTAAAAGCCACGGTGTACTTCTTTCTGCTGATGTGCTTGGTGCGCCTACTCAGCAAACAAACACCCATTACGCAGTCGATAACCCACCATGATGTCACTGAGCAAACACAAAAGCCAGCAGACTAACAATAAAGCACTTCCTGCACCACAGTTTGTTGATGTTCTCCTGTGCAGGTGCTGTGAGCTCATGCTGCAGGGACAAAATTGTAACTCAAAACCCCAAATTATGACCTGTGAAGTCAAGCAACAACAACCATTAGTGCTGTTTTTTTCATACTGAGACTTCATCAAAAAGAGGAAGATGCTTTATGGACTTCTTTGTCTAAGACATCAAGGTTTTAACCACATATGAGTAAGCTAAAGGTCATCTTCAGACACTTGGATGAAAGGGTGTAAAATTTCAATGATTTTTACATGTTTATATCCTGTGTGTCAGACTTTGAGCTTTTATCTTTGCTGTGACCTTCAAATGGGTTCAAACGTCTGATGCAGCGTTTGATGTGTCAGGAGAAACCATGATTTATTTGTGACAAAACACCGCATTTGCTTTTTAAAACGTGAACCGTCAAAAGAATTTCAGCAAAGATAAATGCCCCTCTCACTTTTTGACAAAATATTCAAAATTCACCACATACAGTACATCTACATAAAACGAATCATCTCCTAAGTTCAACTAGAAGTCAGCCTGTCACCGTTTTTGAATGAAATTGTCCTTTTACTGGAATTTGTAGATCAACAAGGTTCTTGATAAAAAATATTACTAACCATTCTGGAAAATACTTTGTCACAAAGAAGCATCTGGCCACTGGATGTCCACATCTGCCTACGCACAACATTTTCCAAACTGCTGCATTTTCTATTCCAGTTTCTTCCAGTCGAGCACATAAGACCAAGACATTATCCCCCAAGACAAGACAGAATTTTTACAGTTGTTTTTGCATTTATGGGCAATATAATTAACAAAATACTCTCAGACCTGTAATCGTTGTAGCAACTTGATATTTGGTAAATCTAAATTATGAGGCTTTTTAATGAATGAATGAATGATTAGTACTTTATTAACTCCCAAAAAGGAAATTGTGTCGTTGCAACTGAAATGACCAGGAATATACATAAAAAAGTAAAATAAATTAAGTTAAATAAAATAAAAAAAAAAAACATGAGGGGGGAAATGGTTGGACAGCAGATGGATAACAAATGCAGTGGAGTGTTTGTCCTCGTTTGTGATGACATCAGTCGTTTCATCAGCAGGTAACAGGTGAATTCTTTGAGTAACCAGCATGGATAGCAGTTGTTGAGAAGATTGAATGGTTGATAAGAGTATGGAACATATGGTTGCAGATTGGCTTCTGGTCCATGAAGCAGAGTTTAGTCACAGTTTGGTTTGCTGTTAAATCTGGAACAAACAAACAAACAAACAAATACCTGATCAATCAGACATTGATGAGCTCAGATGCTGATTGGACACTGTATCTGACATATATTTTGTAGACCGATGTTACAAACCTACAAAGCAACCAGTCTTCTCAGGCTAAGCACACTTCATTCAAGATGGCAAAGCTCTGGCCAGCTCCTGTCCTGCACAAAAATGGGAATTTACTGCATCCATATGAACTACAATGAGTAACATGGCTCCTATTGTTAAAATAATACTGTAAGAAAAGAAATAAATAACACTAAATAAATAAACCGAAACCACGGATTTAGTGTTTGTGTCATGTGTGTTCGTCCCCAAGGCGGCTAGTGTCTGCAGAGCATTGTCATTGTGTTATTTGAAACCATCCTATGTAGGGTAGAAAGCTGTAAAGCACGAAGCACAGAAGCTTTTAGTTAGATTTATAGTCCTTCATTATCTCTGCAGGCTTTGTAAAACATGTATGGACAATATCAAGCTTTTCAGTCTCCGGTTGCAGAGGTAGTTGTAGCTGCTAAAAACTTTAAAAGGGTTATTTTGCTTTCATTTGTTGTTTAAAATGACCATGTTGAAAGGTGATGTGTTGTTTTGGCTTTGAAAAAGAAAACTTGAGATGCATGTATTTTTTCAAGACCGGAAAACCAGCATCATGTCTAAATATACTCTTAACAAACACTGCAACTGCCTCACTTACCCAAACAGCCAGAGTGTTTCATTACACGAGTGCACAACATCTTAATGACAGCAATTTCTGTGTTTCTGCCGGGTCAGTTTTCATTTTCTCGCCTCACTGTGTTTCTTATTGAATGGGAAAGATAAAAGATAAAAAAAATCCGTCCGTCCGTCCGTCCGTCCATTTTCTACACCCGTTTAAACCTTTGCAGGGTCACGGGGGTCTGCCGGAGCCCATCCTGACTCATTACAGGCGAGCGGCAGGTCCACCTGGACAGGTCCCCAGTCCACAGGACCACACAGAGACAAACAACCACATACAGCTCACACTCACACTGATGGGCAATTTACGGTAACCAATCAACCAAGCATGCATGTTTTTGGACTGCGGGAGAACGTGGAGTACCCGGAGGGAACCCACTCAAGCAGGGGGAGAACATCCAAACTCTACACAGAAAAACATTCAAACAAAACCATCTGCTGTTAATTTGCTCTTAGAGTATTAATGCAATGCATTTCCGCATGAACACCATAAGCTCAGTCAGCTGGTCACATATGCAAATAAAACCCCGACTGTCGTCCATCCAGTTCCTCCTGTCAGCCGAGGTTGGGTCCCGTGGACAGTAGCCTGAGCAGGATAGCCCAGACTTCCCTCTCCCAGGCCACAAAATTATCAGGAGAAATCATTTTTTCTAGTATAACATAAAAAGTAGTGTGAAGAAATGTTTAAAAAACAACAACATTGTCATGAAACAAAACAAACAAACACAAAACAATCAAAAACAACTCAGTAGAAAATCCTGAGAGGTTGCACAGGATATGAAAATTAATTTAATTCAGTTAAAAAAAAATCTCTATTGTCCATCACTTTATCTATATATATTTCGTATAATCTAACAACATCCTTTCTGACATCAAAAAGCGTCGGTGCTGGACTTTTTTATTTGCATGCCATTAAAAACCCAGCTGAAGTCCTTATCAGGGTCCAGATATCTACAGATTCCAGCCTGCTCTATCTTCTGGACAAGAATGGTTGATGTTTAACCTTTGTTAAACACATTCAGCACAGTTACCCAATTTTCCATATTCTGTGGTAATCTATTATCTCATTTCTCTTTTGTTGTGAATATTTGACTTTCTTTCACTTCAGTGATTAATTACCATGAGAACAGAGAACTGGAGCCCCTTGACGTTCCTGTAAAGTGACCTTCTCGTCCTCTCTGGGTGACCCAGAGGCTCTTTACCTCACAGACGCCTGATAAACTCAGTTTATCATGATCGGTCAAACGTGAAGACATCCCATGACCTCACAGGTAATTGGCTTAACAGTAAATCCCAAACGGTGGCGTGCTCGTCTGTAATGACATTCTCCACATCCACAGAGATGGAAACGTGGGGGAGTGTGGACGGGAAGACATGGCGGCTGGCACAATGCGGTCGGTAGTCAGGTGGGACAGGAGCACTGACAAGCAGGAATTATGACGCTGTTCAAACCTTTCATGTAGCTTTTAATCCTAGAATCCATTAAAATCTAAAGTTCATTAAATAAAACAACACAAGTAGAACTTGTGAGTCTTTGCTGTAAAACGTGAATCAGAAAGGACATTTTTCTGAAATTTTCATCAAATTACATCAAGCTTGAAAAGGGAAAAGCACGAAAACCTGGCACCTGAAAGATGATGCTCAAAAAGGTTTGAGTGAAATGTCACCTGTATTTATTTAACTTTGCACCCTAACAATTACACGCCCTGCAGACTGTGGTTTAATGTTTTTTAAAACTCACAAACTGAAGCACAGTGACTCAGCCAAGCAGCAACTAGGTGGAGGAGCGAACATGTTCTGAGATAAGGCTTCAAAACCACAACTGTCTATGACTGTAGTAGTAAATTATTGCACTTCATGCTTTGTTTTACTGTGTGTAAAAAGCCCAGGCCGGCACATCACAAAAAATCCCCAGAGCAGCGTCAGGAACAACTGGCGTGACATTGATTAATCAGCGTGAACAGGAGGAGCAGGGTGGCGGTGGAGTGCAAAAGCACCTTGTGGAGGAGTTAGGGGTGCTATCTATGAGATTTATCACTTGAATGAGCAGAAGTGAAACAGCTGATTGATTATTCAGCTGATGTACAGAGACGGGATCTGACTGAACTAGTACGCTTCGCTCAGCCTTGCAGTCATTTAACATGCTGAAACCATCTCAGGTGAACAGGTCCAACAGCGTGAGCTGTCCTTAACTGTGAATTAAGGAAAACTTGTTGAGGCCAGCCTCAGAGAGCACAGTGACTGCAGCCCATTCGCACAATCATGACAGAATCCATCCTGCTACGTTCCGAATTTGTGACCAAAGCACTCAGGTTTAGTGCAATTAGAGGCCATTACGCCACTTTATTGACAAACTGGTTGTTTTAACTTTACTCATGTTGATGAAAACAGATACTTCATCCAGTCACATGTAAGTATTTAATTATTTAAACGCTGGCCTTTTTCCAAACATTTTTTCTGCTGGACTTCCTGGATGAATCAAACCATCAGGAGTGTCTGTTTACATTTTCATGACTGATACTTTCAAGAACGTTGGTCTTCAGATGATCTCCGTCGTCATATTCCTTATCTGTACGCTGGCCACTTTGTGTCATCAGAGCCAGGGAGTGACTGTTAGTCAATACTGAACCTTAGAAACTGTGATGTGACGTATGAGCTAATCCACCAGTGTTACCACAGAGGTCCAGTAGGGGGAGCTGTGATCTTTTCACTTACTCATAGCGAATGAGTGAATGATAGAAGAGACAGCATGAATGTTTCTTTGTCAGTTTTCCCCCCACTATTTCCATTTTTCAAGCAATCATTACAACAAACTTGGTGATAAATCGTAAAATCATAAATTTGTATCTTTGCTTCCTTTATGATCCAGGAAGACACATAAAGTACTTTTATATCACCTGGGAGCATTCGGCTAACCAGATCTTTAATCAAGTGTGCGCCCAAAACATCCTCATGATCAAGCACCTTTTTCTTTTTTTTTAATTACATGACTTGGTAACTGTTATGTAACAATTCTGTTTGTGGTATAAGGCTCTTGTGTAAAATTTAACAGCGTGGAAAAACTATTGCATTTGCAACTTGAGGCCCAAAGAAGTCTAACATTCCATCTCCTTCTCACTTTTTACACCTTTGCTCATCAAGTCTGTTTTTTCTTTTGTAATGGACAAAACAAATCATTAAACACTGAAAGTTTGCACATAAGTGAGGGTATTTTTTTTTGGCTCATTTCACCTGTTCACAGTAAATAAATAAATAAAAAAGAGAAAAGATTAATGATGGGTCCATCGGATGGGTCCATCGGATCCGGCATCAAACAGTTTCACCAGCTGATAAAAGAATGTGGGTTATTCCAACTGCTTCCAGGTGTAAGTCAGTGCACAGGAAGGTTATTTTGAACCTGGACGTTTGCTGGACCACATCTCTAAAACCTCTAAAGATTCTGAGTATTTGACTGTAAAATGCTTGTTTGCTTTGTGAGCCATTAAATTACACTAAGGTGACAAGTTGACAAGGTGACAAGGTGACAAGGTAAAATCATCTCTCTGGAGCGTCTTTGACAGTATATCTAAAGTATTGTATTCCATAGTAAAACAGAAAGATTGGAGCAGCTTAAAGCAGCCAGGGAAAGTGGTACATTCCCAGTTTTGGCATCACTCAGTGCTCGTTTAAAAAATAAAGAAAACATATATAATGAAAAATGTAAAAGCATGTGCATATTTTGAAATAAAACAAACAAACAAGCATTGCTCGGTTTGAGTTCAGCCACCGCACATTATTCAGCTTCAGCTTCACATTCTGGTTTATAATAACTTTGTTTTTTATGCATCGAAGATTTCGTCAGATGACCTTTGCCCGGTTTGTCACAGCTACCTTGGAGCTTTCCCAACCCTTTTTTCACGTCAGTACTTGTCCCAACCACAAACCAGAAACGCTTGGTGCCACCCATGTGTGCTTGAGACTACGGGGGATAATTACTGTCTACCTTTTGGGACAGGTAGACATCTCCGTGTCTGATTTCAACTCACGGTGTGGCGACGTTACTTGGGTGATAAACTCTTTAAACCAGACCTGCAGAAAAGCTGCTTTTCCTTCCATCAACCGCGGCTCTAACAGCCAAATACAATCTTGTTTTTCTTTTTTTAAACCACTGAGCAAAGATAATTGTCGTTTTCATGCCAAGAAATAACCACCCATATTTAGCTGGTGGTTGTTTCCCCACCCTGCCTGTGGTGTAAAAGCTACATTTACAATCAGCGTGTGTGGTGAAAATGTGCACGTGCGTGCACATTGGGAAGGAAGTTTGTTCCCAGATGTCAACAACAATCAACAATCCCTTCATGCTGACTCCATCTTTTTCTGCTGGATGAAACATTATAAGTTTTTTCTTCCCCTTTTTTGACTATTCTGTTTTAAACAACAGAAACAACTATTCAAAGACAGAAATAAGTTAAAAAACCCCATCATAACATGACCTGGAACACATCAGGGGTTAAATTGCTCCCACATATAAGTAAAAAAAAGTCTCACACTGGTTTTTTTTCATTTAAACATCATGAGACGCATTACAGTAACCACAGTCGGTTTTAATGAATTCACACGCAGACCTGAGCCCATATATACTCAATATTTCTTTTCTGCTGATTCCCTGGGGAGTTTTCATATCCTTGCAGTTTCCACATCAGCAGGGGCCACAAGCCCCAACCATTCGGTTCATGCATAATTTATCTGTGTGTAAAAGGACCCAATTATACTGGTGTGTGTATTTCACAAGACTGGGGCTGCAGGACTTGTATTAAACTGTGGTTTTTCACCAAATAAAGTCCTTTGAAACAAATACACTCGGGGATCAGAGATGGCAAAGTCAACAGTGCCACAAGTGTGTAGGAATTTATAATCCGCCAATTACAGCCCCTGCACGCATTCAACTCCCTGGTTAAAACATGAGTGTCTGGAGGGATTTCTCTTAATGTGAGCACTGGGAGGAGTGTGAGAAACGTGTATCTGTACAAGTGTGTTTGCTGATAGCGTTGCCTTGTGGTCCATGGGGGGTGGGTGGGGGGGCCGGGAGCAATAAGGGGATGTTGATAGTCAAGACATTTGTTCTGGTGAGAGCCACAAGAGAAAGCAGCTCCCTGTAATTCTCTGTTGTGTCTCTGAGCTCTGGTCCCTTTTACACGCTAAGCTTAGTAAAACTGGGATGTTAGTTTGTGGGATTACAAATACGCTTTAGCAGGCTGTGGGTTTCACACACATGTTGTTTCTGGCGCTTTGGGGAATTCTCTTTCTGCATATCAAACATACATGCTGCTATTAGTAATCTTAGAACGACATTAATAAATGTTTTTATGTGATGTGAAAGTTGACACTCCAACTGCATAATTATCGATGCCTCTGTGAATCCCTGTAGCTCCAGATCTTTGTAGAGAGCAACAGAGGCTGAATGCTGTATTTGTATTGGCTACGTTGCCACATCCTGTTATGTGAGAAAGGAAAGTGCACCTTCTTTACGTTGAAAGATTTTACGCGACTGGATATAACAGGACAGGTGACGCCACATTGCAAAATATCTGTTGTGAAACTGGTCCGGTACCTCCTCCTATTCAGAGCGTTTTCCACCAGTACAGAACGTACCAGACCAATCTCAGCGGCGCTGAGGCGAGCGTCACACGATGACTCATACAAAGTGCACAAGCAACAGCCAAGACTTCTGGAAAACTGCTAATAATTCCTTGGATCAAGAAGTTTTTACTGCAAAACTGGTTGCAAGAGAAAACAGTATCAGGAGTCTGGAGTTGCTTTGTGTCATTTTTGCTAAAATAAGGACAAGAGACCACAAGAGCTGCATGACACTTTCTAAAATTAATGAAATATTCCTTGTTTTCCCTTCCTCACTTCTTCCATTGTTACTTTTGTTGTTCTGTTGCTGCATAAAAACATATAGATGAATTCATGGTTGTAACCAGGACTTGTGGTTAGAAGGAATGCAGGATTAGGACCCAAATGCAGAAGACCAGGAGGCAGGAATAAATAATTAATTATTATTATTATTATTAACCATTTTACTTAACAAAGTAAGATAACCAGAGAAATGGAGGAAAACACAGGGATGCATGACAAGGAGCAAACCAAAAGAGCGACAAACTGACTGGCAAAGGGAAGGCGGGATAAAATGAGTATTAATGCACTCAAGAGCTGAAACTGTTGACTCAGTCAAGAATGATAAAAGTATCCTGGACACAAGTGGCAATAACATGAAGAGAGAGCAGGGGAAGGAAGAGACTCTAAATAAAACTGAACAACGGGTTCCAAAAGGAACAGAAGAAAACCAAGATTAATGAACAAAACAAAAACGAAGATAAATCTTGATAGTAGCTCCAAGACAAGCCCGCATCATTACCCCTCCACCGCCGTGCTTGACATACGAGGTGTTTGTACTGATAAGTCGTCCAAACGCTGATAAGATTGACAACTGTCTTGAATGTTTTCAGCTTGGGAATAATCTTTCTCACTGTGGAATGATGGACTCCAAAATGTTTACAATTGACCTTATAACCCTTCCCAGATAGAAAGGCAGCAGGAGTTGTCTGTACTGTTTCCATAAGAATTAGGAGAGCCGTCAGATACAACAAATCTAATACAATTGATTAACTGATCATCAGTAAGTAGACCCAGTCCTACAAAAGCAGAAATGTTGTCAGTTTACCTTTTTTTTTTTTTTTTTTTTAAGGAGTTAGATGTGTGAACACAAGGTCAAGAAGGAAAGACACTGGCAGTGACCCTGATTAGGATGTTGGTGTATTTTATTTTATTTATTTGACCTTTATTTAACCAGATTAGTCTCTTTGAGATAAAATATATGTTTCACAGAGGAGACCTGGTCAAGAGGGCAGCAGCATAGTTACGTATCCTTCCTTTGTCCTCTGATGAAACTAACAGAACCTGACAGAACTCAGGAAATTTCTTATTGATATCACCAAAATGTAAAAAAAAAAAAACTGTCAGAAATTAACATTTGGTGTAAACAGTAACAAAAGCAGCACACTCTCTTATGTCCAGGAACTCCTCACCAAATCCAAGGCCAGCGGGCACTTTACCAGCAACTAGAAGTAGCTCACTTAAATGCAGAAGCTGGAAGTCGGAATGTTTGCTGTGTAGAAGGTCGGTTTGGAATTTTAGGGCAGTCGAACCATCTGTCAAAGTGGACAACGGGACAGTCCTCCATGTGGGTTCATGTAGGACTGGTTGAAGACTGAAGACTGAAGACTGTATTTCAGTGCTGATTCAAATTGTCATTTGCTGCCCTCTGGTGTACAGCTGTTGACAGTCTGCTCATTTGCATCCATCTACGAGTCCAGAGAGGACTCATCAGTCTGTCCCAAACGCGCTCACTGCAACAGAGTTCAGTCTCATCTCGAAGTCGGCTTTAAACTTGACACACCAGTGTCATGTGATCAATACTGCAGCACGCTGGGACCTCATTTAGTCAAGATAAAACAGTGGTGTTAGTATCAGCACCTGGCACACACACACACACACACACACACACACACACGCACGCACGCACGCACGCACACGCACGCACGCACGCACACACACACACACAGATGCAGGGACACACACATAAATAATCATTAAATTCTCAAAATTAGACTTAAAAGTGACATCACTACTGGAGTACACTTATTTCAGGATAAAAGCAAATTAATTTGGAAACTTACTTTGGAGCGGGATCAACATTTATTTACATCTTAAGTTTGGGACACTTTGAAATTTGGTAGAAAATAACAAAGTGGATAGTTTAACAAATGATGTGCTTTGGATGACTGGCATTAGCTTTTGGCTCCCACTTCAACCCACCAGTAAACAAATGAGGCATGGGCGTGTCATTCAGTGTGTTTGTGTAATAAAATAATAAATAATAATAATAAAAAAATTCAAATCATTACTTAGTCCCACTGAACTCATAGTGTCAAAAGGATGTAAAATCTTAATCCAACTGAAATTGACTGAAACTTCTCATCATCAGACTAACACACCCACCTAATGTGGTTTAAGTCGCATTTACAAATAACACTAATACTAATACTAATCAAGATTATTTTGGTCAACACTCAAATCATCATGATTTAACATAATTATCCACTAACTTTTGAAACATGTTGCTTTTATCAAACTGAACATAAAAACTAAATTCTACTGCAGATTTTAATTGGAGGAAATAATCTTTCAGACTTAAAAAAAGAAAAAACAAAGATTCAGGCCAACAGCGCAAACACTGTGTGTGCAATTAATGAAATAAAACTGGACTAATTGCACCCCCTGGTCAGGTGGCAGTTGCAGTACGCTGACCTGCTCGTGTGCACATTCTGACTGACAGAGCGTCCCAGATTTAACCTTCTACCTGACTAAGACCAACCTTTAGTTCCCGTAAATTGGTCCTCATATGGTCTCTCATGTTTGTAGAAAAAGTCCTAATGAGGTGACAAAAATAAGAATACAGATTTGCATTAAGTCACATACTGTTGATGTGTGTGTTTTGTGGGCGCCTTGCTACGGTATAAATAAAACACTGCAACCACTGACTTTTATTCATCATTTACCTTATAAAATACTTATAAATATGTAGTTTGTTTTAATATCATGAAATTTGAGATGATCTTCACACTTTGTGAAAACATGAGCAAAATCCAGTTTCCAGTTCAACATAACACGAATAAATACACTGGTCTGGCTTTTGTGCATAAAATAATATGATAAAAATAATTTTAATGTTTTTTTAAGGCTGAGAAAGAAAGAAGTGATTTGTAAAACAACCACTTCAAATGGACAGAACAATAACAATGTACTGACAACATTGACCTACATACAAAGTTTTCAAAGCTCAAATAATAATTGGAAAGAAATAATTCCTTCATTATCATTTTGCATTTTTGTTACAAAGACAAAGCGCATCTTTCACCTGGCTGTTTCCTCGCATCCGACCCTCAAGAGGGAGCCATTGTAGCTCTAAACACACGAATCTCCACCAGCTGGCACATCCGGTACCAGACATCCATTTAATCATCTGTCAGAGTTTACCAGCAGAACCAGTCAGGATCCGTCATAAGTGAGGCATCTAATCAATTAGATCTGCATTTTACACAAAACTGATGAATAAAAATACAAATGACTATCCAAAGGAAACAGCTGTTTAAATCTGCTGCCGTAAAAAAGTTGTTCAAAAACAAAACAAGCTTTCAGGACAGTATTGGCCACCTGTCCAGGGTGCAGTGGTGGACGATGTCAGTAACCAGCTGGAGAGCAGAGAAAAGCTCTCAGCTCAGGGATCACGCTCAGAGATGATTCCGGACGATCAGGAACATGAATCCAAGTTAAGGTTAATAATGTGAAAGTTTTCACACCATCTCATGTGAGAGTACATCATGAGCTCAGTGCTACGCTTGTTGTCCCCATGTGGTTGAAACCAGAAGTCAGAATGAAGAATAAACATGCAGCTTTTTTCACAGTGTAACACAAAAGGCTGCGAAACCGTTAAAACCGTTAAAACCACTGGAACGAGATGAACTCAGTTGTTTATATTTACCATACATATTTGTTTTTACAGTTTTTCAGGAATAATTACAAATAAAAATAATAAGGGATGAAGAAGTGAAACATTTTCGTAAAATGTAAATACATCTTTGTTACTGAACACAGTTCACAACTTCACTTTCTCCTAGGACCAATTAAAAGCGTCAGTCACACCGTATCGCGCTCGTCAATAAACTCCCTGTGATCACACAGTTGTTTCGCTGCTTTCTTTGCTTACTCTGTCATTTTTGCACAGCAGCGTACACAGTCCTGGTGGTGCATTCACAAACTACACTTGCGTACAACGCACGCGCTGATGGCGGCGTTCACCCTGCTTTGTCTGCTGTTGCATGGCAGGTCGTCTCGTCTGTGATTAATTAGCATCCAGTTCGTAACCCTTCTGAATTAGCAGAAGAGCACTCGGGCTAATGAGCCAGCGGCGAACCTGGAGGCTTCAGTCGGTGCTCATCCGTCAGGACCTGGATGGTGTATTTGTGTGTGAGATAATATTGTGATTGGTGCGTTTGTCCTTTATGTGCTTTCTGTTTTGTGGCTGTAAAATGGTCAAAAATTAATGGCTAATTAACGGTTTTATTGGCTTCAATACTGACTAACAAAATACGCAGCAAAAACGGCTCTTAGAGAAATAAACCTAATATTTTATAAATCTAGTCAGAATTGTCATATTTAGCAAATATATCTTTGCCAATGATGTAAGAAATACTTCCCTGACTAGAATTGTTAAAAGCTGCAACATGGTCTAAATAGTCTTATAATTTTAATTTTTTTTGGAAACAAAGCTTTTTAAAAAACCTAGAAATTTGTTTTTTCAGTGCAGGAAGTGCAATTTTTCATGTATGAATTTCAGTCTAAGGTTTACGGTGTTGTGCTCATTTAAAAATATAATGGTCCAGTCATTTCTTTTTCTCACATTCTCTTCCTCTGTCTGTCATTTAAATCATTTTCTTGGTCAAAAAGTGATCACAGATCTTTCGACTGATGTAAGTTAATCAGGTGAGACTTGAGTCTAGCCAGTCTGAGAAAATAGCTGAGAAATCATGGTGCACATGGTCCCAATGTATAATTCCATAAAACATATTACATCTAATAGTTAAGTGGACGTTTTAGGGAGCATTAGTCATTCAGTGAAAAGTGGTGCAGTGGCAAACAGGGAGGACGTCCGGGTAACTGGTTGGTCCACAAAACACTTGAGTAATAATCAGAGCTGATTCTTTTATCCTAGATGTTTGATTTCTCTAAATAGATACTCATGATTACAAAGGCTCTACAAATATACATAAAGTACTGAATCCAACCATAAAACCGAATAATGTTTGTTTCAGGTTTCATGAGGAAGGCCAGAAATGTCTAGATCAGGAGACGGGACTAACAATCTCCTTTATTGAAACTCAAAATACTCTTTACGGGAACACACCCACAGCATGTCAATCAATATGAGTGTGACCGACCGTCCTCCGACAAACACCCAACTGGAGACAAGATTTGGTGAAGACGAAATATACAATTTATTAAACAACCTTAACAAAAGTTCGACCGCAATCCGGCACTAGGTGAGGGTGGCTGTCTCCAAAGACCCCCCCCCCCCCTCACAGCTCTCCCACATCTGTAGTTGGACCACCACCCATCTCCAAGGGACCCACATCCAGTCCTCCCACTGGGAACACCTGCTCAGGGCCCCCTACACACAACCAAAACCACCCCACACAGTGACCAAAAGTAAAAGCACACAAAGCAAGGGGGGGGTATACCCGAGCAGGACACCCAGTACTGGGCCGGGGCTGAGGCTGAGTCCCTCCTACCCTTAAACGCCAAGTGGCTCAAAGCTACAGAAATACAGGGGAAGGGAGGAAAAAGGAGGACAGCCACCTCAGCCAGGTCCAACACTCTCAGAGAAGAGTACCACCGGTTAAACAGGCATTAAAAGATGGTCGAGCTCCAACCAAGTAAAAAATTCACTAAAAACACTACTAAAAAAAAAAAAAAACAAGATAAAACCGCAAAAACCAGTACAACAAAACCCACGTAACACAGGAAACAGCAAGACAAAACAAAACAAACACAAAACAAAACAAGACAAAACAGCAGTGGCAACTCTGGAAATAGAAAAAAAAAAAGTAAATAAGTTAGTTTTCCCTGGGACATACACATCATTAGATTCATTTTACCTCTCATGTCCCAGGGTCATGCCCAAGCCAGGAAACCAAAGTCAAATTGGGACTCTCACAGCTGCTATTTATTAGCCTCATGAGCCAATCCCAACTCATGGGCCAGCTGTGACCATCAAGGGTAGACTACCACATCCCATAAGGGACAATCTACCTCCCACAGTCCTACCTGTCACATGAGCTCCTTCAGCCAAACCCTGCCGCAATATGTGCAGCGCTGCCGGCAGACGTCCGCAGCGGGAAAAACCATTTAATATGTTAATTCAATGACGACATCAAAAATGACCTTCGGGTTTAGCAACATTGGGTTCATAAAAAGCAGGTGATTGCAATGTCAGTTGTTTACGCATGAGGAAGTTGTTCTTATAAAATCTCCTGGTGTGGTACAAGAAATATTCACCCCCCTCAGAGTTGTCATGGATGTGAAATCAAACAATTTTGGAGCTTTTGAGGCATCTA
Organism: Xenentodon cancila; assembly: GCA_014839995.1. Classification (NCBI taxonomy): domain Eukaryota; kingdom Metazoa; phylum Chordata; class Actinopteri; order Beloniformes; family Belonidae; genus Xenentodon; species Xenentodon cancila. The sequence goes on along the minus strand of CM026211.1, from coordinate 2,760,146 downwards.
GTGGTCAGTCAAGGAACTACAACAAAACGTAGTTTCGCATGAGCGTCAATGTGAAAGTGAGAAGGTCAGAATGGTGCTTGGTAGATACTCACACTTGCAGATATCCAAAGGCTAAATAGACACAGGAACCTGGACAGGAACCGGGGCAGGGGCCGGGACAGTAGCCCAGACAGGAGCTGGGACAGTAGCCCGGACAGGAACCGGGGAAGGAACCGAGGCAGAAGCTAGGACAGGAACAGGGGCAGGATCCCGGACAGGAACCGATCAGGAACCAGGGCAGAAGCTCGGACAGGAACCGTGGAAGGAACCGGGGCAGAAGCCTGGACAGGAACCAGGGCAGAAGCTTGGACAGGAACCGGGGAAGGAACTCGGACAGGAACCGGGGAAGAAGCCCGGACAGGAACCGGGGCAGAAGCTCGGACAGGAACCGAGACAGAAGCTCGGACAGGAACCGATCAGGAACCAGGGCAGAAGCTCAGACAGGAACCGGGGCAGAAGCCTGGACAGGAACCAGGGCAGAAGCTTGGACGGGAACCGGGGAAGGAACTCGGACAGGAACTGGGGCAGAAGCTCAGACAGGAACCGGGGCAGAAGCCCGGACAGGAACCGGGGCGGAAGCTCGGACAGGAACCGAGACAGAAGCTCGGACAGGAACCGATCAGGAACCAGGGCAGAAGCCTGGACAGGAACCAGGGCAGAAGATTGGACGGGAACCGGGGAAGGAACTCGGACAGGAACTGGGGCAGAAGCCCGGACAGGAACCGAGACAGAAGCTCGGACAGGAACCGGGGCAGGAGTGACTTTTTTTTGCTGACAGCAGGGATAAAAGACTGCTTCAGCTGGATGAAGATTCCTTAAAGTAAATAAATGTCCAAACAAATAAAAGTAAAAATTATATTTTGAAAGAAAAGAAGTAATTTCTGCTGCTTTAACAAAACAGGAAAACACAGAAATAAACCAATGAATCCCAAAATCAAAATCACAGGACCGCGATAGTCTTGTACTGATAACATGTTCTTTGTTGTAGTATCATTGTTAGTTTCTTACACTGAACTCACCTGGTCACAAAGACAATCTCACTAAGTTAAAGCCACTGCTGAAGGATTATAAAACACAATCTTAATAAGAACACTGGGTTTTCCGAACTACGGTGAAATAGTGTGCAAGTTTTTTTAACCTAATATTAAATGTTAAAGTCTTATTGTCCTTGTTGCTTAATGGAAAAAAAACATAAAAAAGGTTGAAAAAATGAACACCAGCTGCAGAGCAAAAACACGGTCCAAGATCAAGGATTAAACATGAAATAAAATAGACGCTAAAATAGATGTTTTTAATCCACAAGATGTTTATGATTTAAACCCTCATATTTGATTCTTGAATCTCTGAGTTCCACCGCCATAATAACAACAATAAAAACATGAAGAATTTATAAAAATAGTATTAAACCATAAAAAATGTATTTAAATTACACAATGTGATGATACAAAAATAAATATTTAGAAACTATAAAACACAAAATTTGGGCCTTTTTATGGTATTATGTGATAAACAGCAAAAATTAAATAAATAAAATAGAAATTTCTCCGTGGTAGTTCTTCTGTGAGGCTTTGAGGGTTAAAACGACATTCCCAGGAATTGGTCACACAAAATTCTTTTTCCTGGCAAAATAACTTTTTTTTTACTCCCTAAGCTGTGACAGTAGCTCCCCTCCCATAATGCACCACAACAGCAAACAGCAGCAGCAGGTCAGACGCTTGACTTCATTCAGGGTCTGACCCGGTCGGCCCGTGTCGGCTGCGCGGTCCCGTCCAGAGCTGCCAGCTGCTGTTGGGGAGCAGCGATGAAGTTGTTGGCACAGACAGTGACTCAGGTGCCGTCACCATGGGGAGCAGCGGGACGGCGACAGTCTGATCATCTCCATGGCAACTGACACCTGAATGCACCCGGTGAGCTGAAGCAACGAGCACTTTCAGCTGAGCTCAAGTGGCCTGAGGAATGGAGACGCAGGTTAATGGACGACATCGACCTGTGTTTTAAATAAGTCTGCTTCTCTCTCGCTCTGCATCTGTAGGGCGAAGATGTGCTGCAAACTTTTTCCAGGTCAGGATAGAAATGTATAAGCTGTTTAGCTTCTGGCTAACTCAATCAAGTTAATTAGATTGCAATCAAGACTTTATCATTATTTAACATTTTGCTTCTTTGATGTTGATGTTTTGGATTCACTGCTGCGAGTGCAGAACACACACAAACACACGGCATCCAAGCGTCTAGTTTTTAGGTGAGGTTACCCCACAGGACCTGCCCGACACGCAAAACTTTTCCTTTTCTTATTCCACTTTTGTAGATGAAGGTGTGCTTTGTACTTTGTTTTCAGTTCTCCGGTGTGACTGGGATGACAGCTAAAAATATCCCATGGAAAGGAGAATGAACCCAGAATCCACAATGTCAAAAGTTCAAGCTTGGGCCGCCTAACCTCCAGCACTCGTTTGTACATGTGGCCCCTCTGGTCGTTCATTGGCCTCCGCGGCCGCTGGGCTCGTTTCTATTGGACGAGGCATTCATCGGGGCCATCTTCATTGGTTGGCAGGCCGGTGGGCGCTCCTCTCCCAGTCTGACCACCTCACTCCCTGGCCCCCAGGACACCATTAGGCGCTGCCAGGTCCGAGCCTGGGAGTTAAAGCTCCTCACACTGCGCCGCTGCGCTGCTCAACGGCAGAGCGGAGGGAAAACGATTCTGCGCTCCCTCTGTATAAACTGTAATGCTATATTTATAAGCCAGCATTTATAAACACATTTGCATATATCAAGATGAAAAAGTTGTTTGAATTTGGGGGGCAATTTGCATTTGGTGAAACATATGGCGGAGCCACGGAAGCCATGGGCCATGCCTTCATTACTCGATCTTCGTTTCATCAGCTCCCTGCTCCCCCACTGAGCCTCCCCATGGCGGAGCCTTCTGTCCCCGAGGTTTCAGTGACAGGGGACAATATGTCCCCAAGGTGAGGAGCGGGGAGGGGGAGCCGCACCCACACCGCTCCTCCAATGATTATTTAATCAGACTCTTCACTCTGGATCTAAGAGAGGAGCGAGGTACAAAGTGGTGCTTATTACCCATTTGTTCAACGCAGAGAAAGGAGAGCAGAGGGGGGAGACAGAGAGGGCTCGAAATAGATCAGTTAACACACCCGATGGATGAGAGGAGGACAGTCCAGAGAAGAAAGCGAAAAAACAAAAGAAGAAAAACGACTGACACGAAAAGACCAGCGAGTGAGTTTAAAAGAGCCACCAACAAAATAAAAACAGGATAGATTAGGAACTGACGGACTTTGTCAAATAAGTGTGTGAAGTATTGAATGTTGTATTTCACTACAGGTATTTGTTTCCAACAAATACAGCTGTAGCTGAAAATTAAATATTGCAAACAATGATTTGAGACTTATTTAATGACCCAAAGAAAATATCAAAATAAATAAATAAGAAATATTATTTAGGATATATTCAACATTTTATTTTTCATTCTGAGAGATAGAAGGTTCTGGTTTAACTCTCAGCTGGGCCTTTGTGTACGGAGCTTCAGCTTCTTCTCACAGTTCAAAAACATGAGCGTTGGCTGAGTAGTGACTCTAAATAGCTCTTGGGAGAGAGAGTGTTTGTGTCTCTTTAATGTCACATCCAAAGTAGAGACTGTTAGACCAGTTCTACTGCGTGTAATTTATAAAATAAACTTAAAACAGAATGGAATCCCGGATCCTGATTGTTCCGGCCACATGTCTGTTACAGTGGCAGCAGGATGTGATGAGAACCTGGAGAACAAATGGCTGATAGGACCAGTGAGGGGTCTGTTAAGGTCTCTTCCTCGCTTCTGAGATGCTCTGAGATACACAGTTTTTACAGATAGTAAGGTTGGAGGACCGCGAGAGCTTAACAACACAAATATTCCTGCTAATGAACTGAAATTGACATTTAACATGAAAAAAAATATCTTTGGTGTTGTGTTAAAATGACAGAAAAGTGTTATAGTCGCTTCAGTTGGTGTTTTCCCTTTTTTGAAAGGTGTTGATATTTTTAAAGTAAGAGCAGACAGAAATAAAGATGTGAGTCACTCATTTGTCTCTGTGTGGTCCTGTGATGGACTGCTCACCTGTTTAGGGTGAGTCCAGAGTGTGTCCAGGGTGTGTCCAGGGTGTGTCCAGAGTGTGTCCAGGGTGTGTCCAGAGTGTGTCCAGAGTGTGTCCAGGGTGTGTCCAGGGTGAGTCCAGGGTGTGTCCAGGGTGAGTCCAGGGTGTGTCCAGGGTGTGTCCAGGGTGTGTCCAGAGTGTGTCCATGGTGATACCAGGGTGTGTCCAGGGTGTGTCCAGGGTGTGTCCAGGATGAGTCCAGGGTGTGTCCAGGGTGTGTCCAGGATGGGTCCAGGGTGTGTCAAGGGTGAGTCCAGGGTGTGTCCAGGGTGTGTCCAGGGTGTGTCCAGGGTGAGTCCAGGGTGTGTCCAGGGTGAGAGTAGGGTGTGTCAAGGGTGAGAGTAGGGTGTGTCCAGGGTGAGTCCAGGGTGCGTCCAGGGTAAGTCCAGGGTGTGTCCAGGGTGTGTCAAGGGTGAGAGTAGGGTGTGTTCAGTGTGAGTCCAGGATGTGTCCAGGATGTGTCCAGGGTGTGCCCAGAGTGTGTCCAGGGTGTGTCCAGGGTGAGTCCAGGGTGTGTCCAGGGTGTGTCCAGAGTGTGTCCAGGGTGTGTACAGAGTGTGTCCAGGGTGTGTCCAGAGTGTGTCCATGGTGTGTACAGAGTGTGTCCAGGGTGTGTCCAGGGTGTGTCCATGGTGTGTCCAGGATGAGTCCAGGGTGAGTCCAGGGTGTGTCCAGGATGGGTCCAGGGTGTGTCAAGGGTGAGTCCAGGGTGAGTCCAGGGTGTGTCCAGGATGGGTCCAGGGTGTGTCAAGGGTGAGTCCAGGGTGTGTCCAGGGTGTGTCCAGGGTGAGAGTAGGGTGTGTCCAGGGTGTGTCCAGGGTGTGTCCAGGGTGAGTCCAGGGTTTGTCCAGGATGGGTCCAGGGTGTGTCAAGGGTGAGAGTAGGGTGTGTCCAGGGTGAGTCCAGGGTGCGTCCAGGGTAAGTCCAGGGTGTGTCCAGGGTGTGTCCAGGGTGAGAGTAGGGTGTGTTCAGTGTGAGTCCAGGGTGTGTCCAGGATGTGTCCAGGGTGTGTCCAGGGTGAGAGTAGGGTGTGTCCAGGGTGAGTCCAGGGTGTGTCCAGGATGGGTCCAGGGTGTGTCCAGGGTAAGTCGAGGGTGTGTCCAGGGTGTGTCCAGGGTGTGTCCAGGGTGAGAGTAGGGTGTGTTCAGTGTGAGTCCAGGGTGTGTCCAGGATGTGTCCAGGGTGTGTCCAGGGTGAGAGTAGGGTGTGTCCAGGGTGAGTCCAGGGTGTGTCCAGGATGGGTCCAGGGTGTGTCCAGGGTAAGTCGAGGGTGTGTCCAGGGTGTGTCCAGGGTGTGTCCAGGGTGTACTGCGTGGACACTAGACTGAGCTGTGTGCAGGCCTGACTTGTCCTCAGTGGAGTAAAAGGAAGAATCCAATAATGAGGACCCCATACCGCTGCACCACACATTAGGATGTGTTTTCAGGAAGAGTGGGACAAAAATAACATCAGAAAACACCTCAGAACCTGACATCCCAGATGTTGGAACACCTTTTAAGCGTGTAAAAGAGAATGGCAACTCTACACTGTGCTAAAAAAATGTAATAACTTTTCCTGGAATGTGTTACAGGTCTGAAATGTTAAAACATAATATTAACAACTTAAATGAAGTAAATGCCAGAATCACGAAAATGCCAGTTTTCCTCTGCATTTTCCATACATGTCCCAGTTTTTAAATGGTGATAATGTTACTTCATAAAACATGACTTGACACACAACAGCGCTGCATGAACAGAGGGCCTATGAGTTGTATTAGATCCACAAGCAACAGAAGAAACAACAAAAGAGCGGAAGAGAGAATAAAAAGAGAGCAGGGTGGTTGTGTGTTGGGGTTTTGGTTGGGTGGAGGTCCTGCAGGTGAAGAATCAGTTTAATTCTGTCTTTCCGTCTGGCTGCAGTTTGGCGTGCCACTCACATAAACGCCACATTTGCATGTACAAAATAACTCTGAGTTGATGTGCTTCACCCTCCCCCAACCTCTCTTCAGCATTTGCGGTCAACCTGTTTGCGATTTGTTTAAAAGCTCATGAAAGCTCCTCATCCACAGCCAGTCTGTTTCGCTATGACTTGACTTGTTTGGATATGCAATACCTGCCCCCCCGAAGGCTCCTGTTTGTCTCCGAGAGATATCTCTGTGCAGGGAGACGCTGGTCACAGTTGTCTGACACGGTTTCTGCCCTCAGTGTTTATCTTTCTATTTCCATACTCTGACTCCATTTGTATGGAGCCAGGTTTAGAGCCAGGTGGCTGTTTCTGAAGGTCACTCCGGGTATTTCAGGACTTCCTGTCCACAAACATTCACCTGAGTGCTTAAATTTTGTGGCGGTGATTTAAGATCTGTTTTGCAGCTGCTGATTTTCAGGCAGTTCACATGTTTTAAAGTGGGTCAGCACCTGTTAAATATATGTTTTATTAAAAAAATACATTTTTCAAGATATATTTTTACAAAGCAACTTTTACCTCTGTCATATCTTGGTTACATACAAATCTTTTGTGCAGAATACAATTTAAGTAATTGTGACATTTTACAGATGTGTTTTTATAACACATGATTCCAAGGTTTCCAAGGCTTGAAACGGAGTAGAGTGGAGCCGAGTAGGCACTAGTGGAAAAGCGCCATAAGTCAGTGGATCCTACCAGGTCCATCTTTGTGATTGGCGATGTGACAGCTGAGAAGACAGCCCTGCTACAACTCCAGCTTCCGATGTTGTACTTCCAACCTCTGATGGGAGCTGCAGCTTATAAAGCCAGAAAGTATGCTTGAGGATAGTCACATAAATGTTCAGATTAACAAACTGGCAGATGGATTTAAAACTACATGTTAACTTTTATGATAGGCTAAATGTATATACGCTGCTGGAATGTGCCTTTGGTTGGATTTTACTTGTGCAAACAAACAATTACTATGAAAATTTGGAGCATTTTATCCTTAGAAGTACTTAGGTGAATGTGAGAGAGAGTCAAGTGCAGTTTGGTAAACAATATAGTTGCATAATCTGATCCTTTGTAAAAAAAAAAAAAAAAAAAAAGATTGGAAAATATTCCTGCTGTAAATAATAAAGCCTAAAATCAATATTGCCTAAATAAGTAACATTGTTTTTTAGGTATATTCTATTCACTTAATGGACATATTCTGTTTAAAACATCTAATAATTTCTTACTCTCCCCAATCTTCCTTTAGCTTGAACTGCAGAGCCGCCCTGTGAGTATTATGATAAATAATAAAATAAAATGTTTAACAAAAAAAATAAAAAGAAATCTCACAAAGTTCATTTTTTGTGAAGAAACGATTAATAAAGGGTAGATGTGGTGGCTGATCATCAGTCAGGTTATCTGGAACTGAAAAAAAAAAACACTTCTTGGTTATGTAAACAGTCAACTGAAAATACTGGTTTAATTAATTTCCCTTTATGATAATGATTTAATCTGAGGCCAATAAATAGTAATTATTGCACTGTTTTTTTCCCCTCAGTGTAACCCCAATATTATTTTTTTTGCCATTAAGCTGGAGCTAAAATGGGGGCAAACAGGATGAGCGTGTCATTAACGCCACGCATCAACACGCGGCGACTGGGGGAAAAGCATCCAGTCCGTTAATAAGTAATGACTGCCCGAGATCACAGGAACGCCACACTACAACAAAACAAGTTAAGCACAAGCTTTGATAATGACTGTTAATAATTCAATGTGTGTAATTATCGCTTTACAGGAAAGCACAATAGCAGCGGCTTGCTGTAGGGATGGTGGTAGCAATTAAAGATGAGAGAGCTCGGGGTCAGCGGATCAAGGGGAGGCATCTTCCCCAGTCGATGAACGCTGACCTTACAGGTGCTGCAACAAACAAACGTGAACTTGTGCTTGAACATTTGGAACATCCTTTCATCTGGATTTCACAGAAGAGAAGGAAACGCCTCTCGGCCTACTATGAGTTGTGACGTACACATCTTTCCTGCACAGCATTTCTTCTTTGTCTGCGACCTGCAACTTCCACAAATTTGCTTCTCCATTGTCCCCGAGACCTTGATTCACTCTAGCCAAATGTTGAGGTTGCACATTTGCAACTCAAAACTAACCAGATCAATGGCAAACGTAATCACTCTGTTTGTCATTCCCAGATTTGTATCTCACAATGAGTGAGTGGAGGAAAGTAGGAGGGAGTGGAGGAAAAAAATGGAAAAATGTTTGACTTCTCTCGAAATCAATGTCTTTCAACAGATCTGCAATCCTCTTTGACTGGAAAGGGCATTCACATGCATTTGGGGGCTAATTGTTGGCAGCAAAATGACTAATCATATCATCATTGATGTTTTAAAAAAAAGGAAAGCGAGTAAAGGCAAATGTACCATTGACAACCTTTGCTCCCATCCAGAAAGAAAGAGTTAATTTGATCATGATGACACCAGTCTCTCTAAAGCCCCTTTTCAGGCCAGCGGCAGCTGGGGCTGGAAGAGCGAGCGGTGGGATAAATCCTCCACACAAAATAACAAGAAGAGTTGTTATTATGGCTCTATTTTAAGTATAAGAGGGGTTTCTGAATTGCCCTGGATTGCGATCCTGCGCTCGTTCATTCCCATATAGACCCGCGGAGCGGTGAAATGGGCCTTGGGCCAGTGTGAGGCACTGGAGTTGGAACAAAAATAAGATCACAATTGCATTTAAAGCCCAGAGAAGCAAAGAAGTGGAGGAGAGGCAGAAAGAAGGAGCCGATGAGCCCTAATTGCCAGATGGCGAATATCTCTGCTCCTTTTCAACGGCGCATTAATTGCAGGGCTGCCCGGGGGTTGAGACATTCTGATCAGAGTGGTAGAGGATCCTGACCCTGATTACCCCCCGCCCCCCCCAGACTCCCTCCATGGCAAAGACAGTAAGAAGTAGCAAAGAGGGGTGTGAAGGGAGGCTATGAAGGGGAGCTTTGGGGTTTTGCAGCCAATCATGCCCCTATTGAGCCACCTGGGCCTTGACATGTTTGGGTTTCAAGAGCCGATGGTGATCAACCAGATTGGAGGGTCTTATGGGAGCCTGAGAGGGGAAAGCTAGAAGGGTGCGATGAGGATAGGTAGGATGGTGAGGGAAGAGCAGACCACCCCCTGTCTTCTTCTCTCCTCCCTTTCAGCCACCTTTCCCTCCTCCTCCTCCTAATACTACCAGCCCCCTCAGTTCCTCGTTTACATATCTCCAAAAGATGTAATTGAATTAAATAAAGCTTTCCTTCAGGGCAGCTGCCGCAGCTGCTGTTTGTGGCATGTCAAAAGGCCCGCCACTTTAAGAGCACTTACATATGCTCCAAATTAGCAGGTCAGATAGGCGGACGCACGATGACAGGGCCGAGGCTGCCAGCGCGACAAGGGGCCCACAGCTGTGAGCAATTCACTGGCAGAGTGGGGGGCTCCTTTAGACCCCTGATTACGAAGGGCAGCAGTGCACGTGCTCATACGCAAACACATTCACAGGCATGTGTGTACACCATGCAGACACATGCGGACACCTCTTCACAGATGGAGACGAAGGGTCACCGTGGAAACTAGGGAGAATCACTGATCTATTCCACTTTGATGAGACGTGCATGGTGGGCTTGGCCTAAAAGAAATAGTTTTGATTAATTTCCGAAGGGAAAAATGAATGAAAACCTAAAGGTGCTGAATAATTTATGAAATCAAATCAAATCCCAGATTGGTTTCTGGACAAAATTTAAAGCGAAGGAGGAACCTTAAACATAATTTAAGCTGTATTCAACACGTCCTACACATTCATATGGAGCCTTCAGAGCCAAATTCCATTTGTTATTTATTTTAAATCAACCAGAGCATGTGGAGCACGACTAAAATGCAAATGATGGCAACAAAAAACACCAAACATCTACTAAAGTTTACGGACTTTTTTCTGGCGGTAAAAACATCTGGGTAGCAACACCAGAACCTCGGTCTCTGGGTTCTGGCGTTGTTGACGGACACCTCTAATATAACTTAACTAATGAACTAATTAAAAGTAATTAAAATACTATTGCAATAATATAAACATAGATGAGCTATAAAGAAAAAGATTCGTTTTCTGCATTTAAAAGCATTATTATCTGGATATCTGAAGAAATAATCAAAGTAAATCATAAATATCGGTATTTGCTGTTCTTCAGAAGTGAGTAGCACAAAGCTGGAAAAGCTCCCCCCATGAGAGTTGACTGGACCGACACCATCTGCTGTGATGACAATTGTAATGTGGCACTAGTGGAGGGAGCTGTTCCTCTGTTTCTCAGTGGAAGAGGAACCAAAGTGTGACGTAGATGTTTGACTCCTCTAAGAACCTCTTCTGGTCCATCAGTACCAAGTCCACTGTGACGAGGTGACAACATCGTACTTACATCCTGGAAAGACTGATGTATGAGGATGAGGCTGCCACCCATCAGGGACACCACATCAGGTGTCCTGCAATGTTGGTTCAGTTATATCGTTCTTCGACTGGTTCTTTCCCTCTGACGGCTCTGAATTAGGCCTCTGAGTTCAGAAAAGAGTTTGTGGGCCACTCAGAGTGTGTTTTGAGTTCTTTTCTGTTATACGTCCTCTTTAATCTGTACCTGACACTTTCATCAGTATGTCATCAAGCCTGTCTCCACAGTTTTGTTTTATCTGTTGTCTTTTACTACACTGTTTCACCCTCACAGCATTTCATTTCTCTTTAATTAACCGATTTTATAAGATGACAACTGCTGGTGACGGTTTATACCATTATTTGGCTTCAAATTACCTATTTTGATGCTCAACCTTCACTTCACAAATATTTCATTCCAACACTCCACTTTCAGACTTGAGACATGAGACACGGACACGGCAAAGCGGCAAAAACCCCACAAAAGCGATACAGTACTGGCGCTGCGGCATGACTGCTCTTTCTAAACGGCTCGCATTGATGAGCAGGAGCAGCTTAAAGTGATTAACACTTTAGTTAAGTTATGTATCCAGTGAGACACGCCTGTCTTATCATAATCAACTGTTGTGAACAATCATCTAATGACTTGTCACTCAAGGTCTGCTGGGCAATTATGTGCATTTGCATGGTAGTGAATAATGTTTATGACAAATAATCCATGTCCTAATTGCTCGCCTGTTTACCTTAAGATGTGTACTGCTGATAAGATGTGATTAGCTTGGGACTGAGAGGTAAATCAAAGATTCAACTGACTGTACAGGTCTGGTTCAGCTGCAAAGGAGGCCTTCGTGGGATCCTTTATATTTGGACCTCTTAAAATGTAATTAGTCAAAAGTGCGTAATGTCTTTTCTTTTGATGAAGATAAAAAAAATGGATTCAATCACAAACTAATTCATCAAAGCTAATTTTGATAAGTCAGGTGTGCAGATTTGACAAGAATTATTTCAGTACACGAAGACTTTATGAGGTTGCAGGTTAGTAAACGGTTCAATGATCACAGAAACAGGCTCTGATTATTCACTTATTGATTTAAAGGACAACAGACGGACATAACTGGAGCTCCTCGAATGCTTGTTCCAACAAGTACAAAACAACTTCTCTTTTTCTTTTTTATTGAGATTCAGAAAATCAAAAAATTATTTTCTATTTTTCAACACATCAATTTGATGCTGATCAATTCTTTTCCAATTTCCAACTCTTTTTTTTTTGTGAAAACAGTTTGGTGGATCAAACCAGAGAATGACTTTTCGAAGCAATTTAAGTTTAAACATTTGTTTTGCTGATGTTTTTTCTTCTGATGTTATGAGCAGGTCAAGTAAGGGGACGGTAGATTAAGATAAAGAAGATAAAGATTATTTTGCAGAACAAAAAAAACAGTTTTAAGGGTAAATAAGAAATTATGAAACTATATTTCTATGATAGAAATGATTTAAGTCAGCACATTCAACTTTTTGCACTCTGAAAGCTGCTGGAAGCTCTGACACCCACCACCACCTCGGGATCAGTTCAGCCTGCATGTTCAAACTGATGTCTAAGGATCTTTTAAGGACTGAAAGTCGAGTTTTGAGGGATGATAAGACGGGACTTCCAGACAGGAGACTGGGAGACCTGGATTTCCTGGAAGTCCTGGAGTGCGCCACTGGACTACAACATTCCTGTTTAGTTTTATGCTTACCTGTGAAATAAATCCTTTGATGACAGTAAGCATGTAGATTTTTTACAGCATACTTCTTCTTCATCTGCTGTACAAGAGTCTTTGAGAAGTGTAGCTGACTGTGCTTGTGCATGCCGTCTGATGGAGACTAAAACCCCGGCTGGTTGAATTTCTTCTGAAGGTTCCAGTTAAGGGGAACCTTTGTTGCGTTCTGTTGGCCTTTTATGTAGGAAACTCCTTAAAAATCACTTTAACCTCTTTATAGATGTAATCACTTACACTTTCATGCATTTATCCACTTAAACCGTCACATACAACGATTGTGTGTAATCGTTGTTCTTGTGGGTCCTCTAGTTGACAGCTGAACATCTGTGACTGCATGTCTGGACACGTCATTGCTCAAAACAGAAGTAATCTCATCGTAGTTCGAGGTTCCTGACCAGCAGCAGGATTTGGTCCAACAGGTAATGGAAAGCTTGCAGAAATTCAACTAATAATAATCCTAATCTCAAACGTGAACCGTAATACACAACTGGTAATTAAAAAAACAAACTGAAGAGCCTTAGAAAGACGTTTGTACACAGTCAACGACCGAAACGGCAGGAGTGGCAGAGGAGGACTGGACTCACATTTCGATTTGTGCGACGTGATTTGGGGGAACAGACAGCGGCGGCGTCATGGCGTTATGAAGAACCCCTCGATAATGCCTCCTGACTCCCCTTTTTTGAATTATTAAATTAAATATGAGATAATATTTACAAGGCACATTTTTACTGAGCACTAACTGTCACTGCCAGAGTTTTTAAGATGAGTTTTTCTAGAAGAAAAAACAAAAACTAAACAGGTTTCAAAATAAACAAGTGACTGGAGCCGTAATAGAAGTTAAAGTCTTTGTTCAGCCGGCCCGGGTTGAGTTTCTGACTGTGGTCCCCCACCGTCGCTTCCTGTCCCCATTTCTGTTTCTGGGATTCTCAACACAGACCACCAGATCCATTACTAAGAAAAACTGCTTTAATAAGACTCAAACAGCATACATGGGAAATTGTGCAAAAACTCTTATATTCAAATGCAACTTCAGTGTAAACCAACATGACAGACAACAGGAAAGCAGAAATAAAATGAATGGACTGTTTTTGTTTTTTTTTAATTTGATAATCAGGAAAGTCGCTAAAATAAAAACAACATTTTTGAAAAAAGTGACACAACCAGGAACTTCATGTTTCAGCGTTTCAGAGATGAGAAACACTGACTTCATGATGCTTTTGGTTCATTTTACACATTTTATTGTGTCTCAGGTCTTTAGGAAAAAGACATTTTATTCTCTTGACGACTGCTCAGCTGCATAAACTTGAAATCCTTTTTTCCTGCTAGTTCCTCCACCAGCTTGTGTCTGATTGGGCAACAATCCACACCTGAGCGTTTGTTGTTGGGATTTTCAAGCACATGTCAGGATTTATGATCATAAATATTCAACACGTTGGATTTCTACAATTTGAAATAGTTTGGGTTGAAAAGTTCTTCCAACCAGATTTGATTTTAGGACACCTCATAACACAGGACAATGTGACAAAGTGATCTGCAGACCCATCAAGGTGATCAACACGCTACCTGGGATTATTGGAAGGAGAGAATTTCTACCAAATCGGATAATCTTGAAGCACGCGGTCAGCTTTACTGTTTCATGTTGTCCTGTGGCGGACAGGAAGGCTGTGACTCAGCTGTTTGCACGCAACATTTGAGAATAATGGATGTGAAGGCACACCAAACAAGGACCTTTAAAAATGCATGACTGCCCCCCCACCCCCCAAAAAAAACAAAAAAAACTCTGTCTCCCTCCACAGAATAGAGCTATCACTGGTGCCTGTTATCTCCCCCAAACCCCCAGGTAGAAAATGGTAATGATACCACTTAACATCGCTGCACATATGGAGGGAAAATGGAAATGCCAACAGCACCTCAACTATAAAGCAAATCAAATTGAAATATTAATCTGCTGATTAATATAACATTATGAGAGCCCATTCTCTTTGTTGTTAAACAACAAAGGGTTGCAAAATAAGCAACTGCCTAAGAGGTAAGGGGTTTAAAAGAGTCCCACAGAGGTGCTAAAGCCCCTTTCAAACATCATTACTCTGCATAATGTATTCTCTTCCACAGTGCTGAGATTTGATATTGATGTTTACTCATTTATTTTTTAATTAACGTTCGTTGTTAATGAATTCTTTGATGAGAGGCATTTTGTAAATCATTATCCGTGGAAGAGGAAAAAGGGATGCATTGCTCTTGCCCCTTATACGTGTGACAGAAGAAAAAATGCAAGGTGTAAGGGGAAAAAGTTGCACACGAGAAGTAGGGTCATTGTTTAAAGTTTGTTTTTGTTGCGTTGATTTTCCCCCTCTCCCTCACCTCCTGTGCTGCTGTTTTCCTCATCGCATCGTTTCATCTACTGGGATGAACGTTGGGAGTCGACAGGGACGCTCAGGAGCCCTGTGTGCAGGAGAACCGGTGTGGATACTTACTTAATTACAGGAATATAACTCAAGGCTTTCGGAGAGTCGCTCCACCGGGGAGGACGGCCCTTAGTGGAACTCAGTCCTTCCCCTCTTTAATATTGATCACCGGTGGATCTCTTGGAAGACATAAATTAAGTGTGGAAGCAGGGAAAGTTTGTTGAACCAACAATTTATGCTTTCTCACAAGTGTCACAGACACTTTTTCTGTTACAGGGGTCATGTCGAGAGGTCTTCTGTCACTCATCTGGTTTTTGATAGAAATATTTTGACATAATTTATATAATGTATAAATTCTTACCATGAACTCTTTTCAAATTTAAGTCAAATCAAACTTTATTTAGATAGCACTTTTTGTCCAATAACATCCAGCACAAAGTGCTTAACAGTAAAATCAAAGTTGTCAACCCTAATTCAACTGTCAATGATAAAACATGATTAAAGATAAAAAAAAACAAAAAAACATGGAAAACATTGCAGGCAGAAAATGCAAAACCCTGAATTTGCGTCAAAGAAGGTGTCGCTGCAGGGAGTCGGTGTTTCCATTGAACAGTGTTTTTCTTTTCGTGAGCGTGACCTCCCCTGTTCTCTCTCCGTAACTCTCCCCATCTCGACTTCGCTTCAAAAGAAAGAAAAAGACGGAGGCGTTCCCATTACGGGTTTTTCTTTGCAATATTTAGCTTTAAATTGAATGAATTTAAAAGCATTAGTTAAAACTGTTGGTTCATTTTAGTCGTAGTAAGGACATACATGGCCGTACGTACTATAACTTACTCCGTAATACTCCAGTATTTTTTTATATAGCATAACTGGCAGAGAATCAGTGGGTAGAGTTGGGTGTCCTCTAATTAGAAGTTTGGGAGATTGATTCCTGACCCTGTCGTGTGTCCAAGTGTCCTTGAGCAGGACACAGAACCCCACATTGCCCCTTAGCGCCCCCTTAGTGCCCCCTTATTGCCCCCTTAGTGCCCCCTTAGTGTCCCCTTAGTCCCCCCTTAGTGTCCCCTTAGTGCCCCCTTAGTGCCCCCTTAGTGCCCCCTTAGTGCCCCCTTAGTGCCCCCTTAGTGTCCCCTTAGTGCCCCCTTAGTGTCCCCTTAGTGTCCCCTTAGTGCCCCCTTAGTGCCCCCTTATTGCCCCCTTAGTGCCCCCTTAGTGCCCCCTTAGTGTCCCCTTAGTGCCCCCTTAGTGCCCCCTTATTGCCCCCTTAGTGCCCCCTTATTGCCCCCTTAGTGCCCCCTTAGTGTACTTACTAGAGTAGCAATCAAGGTGCTGCTGTTTGTGTGATAGAAGAGCTCTAGTGTGTTTGTGTGCTTGACCGTTTAAAATACTTTACTATTATTTAAATACTTTAAAACACTTTGGGGGCAACATGGAGATCATTAACATGTTTTATTTTCTATCTTTTTATTCTCTACCTCTTTTTAACCTTTCTTATGTTCAACAGCTTAAGAAGATTAAATTAAATGTTAAATAAATACTATGATTATCAGTTGAACTGTAATGAATTGGATCATGATCACATCATTTAATTTCATTTGCTTTGCTACCCTGCATGTAATTGAAGCAGAACTGGGATAAACTGGATAATGAGCTGGGAAAAATGGGAGTGCACTAAAATGGAATAAGATCTACAGTAAGTGGATTGAATTGCTGCCCTGGTCAACCATCTTATATTCTTTTCCTAATTTTTGTACAAATGGTAGCCGTCTTGGTTGATTTGACTTGTGGCTCCTATCAGCCTATCTCTTTGATGCTTTCTGAACCGATGAAATGGTTGTGAATGACTGAACTGAAAAGGTTTAACGGGTTAGGAAGTGTATTATCATGTGAATCAACTGTGTGAATTGGAATAAACAGTTTAGTTCATCTTTATTTATATAAAACCAAATCCTGACGAATGTCATCTCAAGGCACCTCAAGAACACAGTCCAACTCATCCCAAATTAGTGCAATTAATAAAATAAATAATGATTAAGCTGAATATGGCAGAACCGGGTTGTCATTTGACTTAATTGCCATTTATTCTGTTAATTGTATTAAATGACATTTATGTGAATTGATGCAATAAAAGTAAACTGACTTGAATCAATGGACAAACACTGAGCAAACGATGTTCATCAATAAGAAACAATCAAGGAAAATCAGCACGATTACCTGCTCCATGAATACCTTTTTAAAGCACCAAAAGGAGACAGGTCTAGAGGGAAGTGTGTCATTTAATTAGGACTTTAAATATTGACAAGAAGACGGAGGAACCCGTTTCCTGTGTTTAGGGAGTGGGTCTGTGATACTGTAGGATAGGCTCAGCGTGACGTTTCGACCAGTTGGCCGCCGATGAGTCTCGAGCCCCCAACCCATCTGGAGCCATCTTGGAGATGAAGCAAAAAAACCTGGAGCTTGTCCATCACTTGGCAGAGCTGATTTTGTTTCTTCACATACAAGGCTGATCATCTCTAATCCTACCAAAGAATTAATTACTTAATTGGATCAATTAGATGTCCCAATAGGTCCTGATGATGTGCGGTAGGTGGATGAAATAGATGTGTGGTTGTCGTGGTTTGGTTTACCGTTAGGACGTATTTCTATCTCCATCAGGTGAGATTGAGACATTTGTAGATACATTTTAAATATAACTTAATATTCAGTTGCTCTTGTCACAATCTCACTTCACTCATGCAAGCACTTTTTTCAACTTTGCATCACTCGACGACATTATGCAGTGCTTGTTTTTGAGACAGAAGAACTATTTTCATGACTTATGGCATTTGCAGTATCTGAAAGATCGAACTTCTTCCTTCAAGGCAGTTTTAAATGGAGCCAAACTGCACAGCTTTAAAGGCACATTCATCAAAAAGCGACTGCACTGCAGATGCTGCCACTTTTTCTTTGAAAAAAAAAAAAGATTGCAAGTAGAATTATGGCTTTTCATCAGCCGATAAATTTCACTTGTGATTAATTGCAACACTCACTTTTGGGATCACTTCTACACAAAAGAGCATTTCTGCTTTGTAAAATTCATATAAAAGAAATGCAAATCAATGGTGTTCTTGGCACCAAACATATGCTGCCACAATGCCAACAAGCCTGCCCCTGACAACCCCAGCTGGGGGCTTGTAAGACTTGCTCTTGGCAAAAGACGTTTTTTCCACCCGCTTTGCAAATGATCACCAATTAATACGAACAGCATCCAATTCTAATTTTGCACCTGGTAAGATTGTGAGCATCTTGTAAAGCTCTTCTAAGCTATAGATCTAAATTACTGCATGTTTTCCCCTCCCTTTAGGGATCAGAGCAGAAATAAAATAAAAATCAATATGGCAAAAGCCCGTAACCTATTGAGACCTACATCACTGGACACCGTAAAAATGGCTGTTGGGCTACTAATGCGATGTGCCGCGAATAATGGAGACGGGTTTTAGTTGAATGGGTAACAAAGGTGACATATTATATACAGTATAAGACCTTTTAATTCTGCATGCAACATGCTGCAACGTGATCATGGGAGAAATAAAAAATCTGTTATAGAATGCCATAAAAGTACTTTTCCGTTTTTATTTAAATATCTGGGGGGAAAATGCCTTCTAGGATTTAACTCACTTTGGGCCGTATTGTCTAAAACAAAAACCCATTTATTGTCATCTCCTAACCCTATAACTTTGCGAATAGGGACGTGTTTATTACTGGTATCACAGTAGCATCTATCCATGTGATGAATTTCACATATTCAACAAAAAAAAAAAGAAAATGAGACTAACAATTCAAAGGCATTTCACGTTACTAATTGCTCATCAGAGTTCTTTGCATCCCTCTTTCTCTTTCTCCCTCCATTTCTCACTCTGAAATTGTTACTCGCCATACGACTTATGATGGATAGGAAGCTTTAATGAGCTCTTACAAGCAATTAAGTAATCAAGGAACCCTGCTGCTCTGCGCTGGAGTTAGCAGGAGCAGTGACAAACGGAGGCCCATCAGCTCTGTAATCAGCACAGGACACAGTCACCGCTGCTCACCACTCCCGAACCAAGGGCAGCAATAGGCCAAACAGCAGGTTCCCATCTCATGATATTGTTTTGGCTGCAAATAGTCACCGAACTTTCTAACTAGGAGATGTTCTTGTGTTGGAGTTTTCCTTTTTTAAATACAATTTTCCTTTTACGTTCCACAGTTGTCTTGTTGGTGTGCTTATTTAAACTGTAAAATACACTTAAATGATAAAACGAGAGCAAAGAAGTCAGAATAGAATTAAAGAAATAAATTTGCAGAGTCCCAAAATGCATGGAACAATAAAATGCAGTCTTCATCTTACAAACAGCGCTGGCACTACATTTTTCTGTATTCAAGAAGTAATATTGGACAACAAGTAACAGGTGTGGAGGCAAGTCCCAATCAGTCCTCATTAGGCTGATTATGCAAAGTGACTTCAGCATATTAAACGCAAAAAATACAGAGGGAAAAATAAACCCTTCCAAAAAGTCTGCTCTAAAAACAAAAAAAAGAAATTCAAAATGCAAAGTGAGTCATTCTCTCATCATCAGACATCCCATTTGTTAAAATGTCAGCTTCGTTTTGTTTATCTCTAAATTAAAGATTTTCTTTTTCTTTTTTTAACCCCAATCCACAAAAGTCAATGAACGAAGCTAATAGGAGAAAACGTTCACATCTAAAATTCAAGGCACCTAATGTTGCAATACCACTCCAGATCGAGTGGTGGCAGCATATCACTAGAAAGTTCATGAGGTAACCCAGTAATCCTCACTCATTTTTGACATCCAGTCTGAGATTTCTCGTTGGTGAGCACTGTTCACTCAAAACGACCTGTCCAGGCGGTACTCGACATGAGAGTAGAAAACACCCTCGCCTTTCCGGTTGAGGCCGAAGCAGAGCTACGATTTGTTAGTTCCTCGACTGGCTGCTGGAGGCTTCAAAAGCCACTTAACCTCCACTGACTCCCATGTTGAAATAAACATGTTTCCAGTCTAGTTTTGCGCTCTATTAGTTGATTTCACAACCATGACAACGCAGAAGTGGGTGAAATTTTTTTGTACTACGTCTATAAAGCAAAAAATCATTTCTAATATGATAGATTGAGAGTTGGCTCAGCCGATGGCCGTTATCACGTCCTCTGACATCATCAGGCTATGAAGTTAACCAAAGTAATCAGTAGTTTGCACTAACCCGGGTTCAGCTAAACGCAGTCATTTTTTATTTTGTCAGAGAAACAACGTCTCAAACCAGACATGTGGTTGTAAACATCCGCCGGCAGCTCTGCTATTTCCATGGGGATCAGGTGATGGAGCCGGTAGCCACAGCTAACTTTGATTGACACACAGAGGGCGTGGAACATGGCTGTGCGCAGGATGAAGAAAAAAGACACTGCTGACTGATGACTCGTCAATTTTATTTACAGTCTAGGATCATTTCCTCTTTACCTCTTCTTGATTTGAACGTATGAATGTAAAGCAACGCTACAATGAGTTATATCACACCTAGCGGTACTTCAAGGCACGTCGGGCCGCGCCCAGAAGACCAGGGCTGAAAAACAAACAGTCTCAAAGGGAATACATTTTATTCTGCTGTTTATTTTACAAACAGGCCACCTTGACTGGCTGTTGGCATGGAAGTGTGCGAGGACTGCTTCTGCTAGCCGAGCATCAGCCAAACGGTCAGATCTGAAACATTTGACACAGCAGGTCCCGTTGCAAATGTCCAAAAGCTGTTGGTTGGCATAAGGTAAGTCAGGCCAGATAAAAACTGTGAAACAAGGTGGGCGGGTTCCTGCTGGGAGTCTTTAGTTTGGTGCAGTTGTGTCAGAGATCCATTAGGAGCGTTGATGTGACTCAAAAAGGAATCTGGTTGTGAAAAGGGACCTCACAAGATCTTCAAACTAAAGTCTGTGACTGTCTAGTGTACAGTAAGGTTAAAGACATCTTAACCTCCTAAGACCTGGTGCGAATCGTTTTCTTGTTGCTTTGGGCTCCCGTTAAGAAATGAAATGTTATGACATGACGTCCACATACGTGTTGCCAGGTCTTAAGAGGTTTAAGTCATCTTTTACTGCACTACATGGCCAACGATCTTCCAGAGAGAAAGTTAAAAGCAACATAATTCCATAAAAGTTTTCTCAGGCAGCCCACAGACACTTAAAGCAGAGCTGGGACTCAAATGTTTTGTCACTTTATTAAACAAGTTTAAACAACACTGCTTTTGCACCACTTACACACCTTCTCACTACGGATGTTTCTTTTAAACGCTACACAACGCTTATCACAAGCCGGGCGGCGTTTTGCCCATCCAGTCCATGTAACTGTGATCTTTTTACATATTTGCTGCTTCGAACCCTTATGACATTTTCAAGGCTTAGATGGTGACAATTTGCTGGTCTATTACTTTCATTTTGAGTAGCTGCTGGCCTAGATCCCAACCCCAGTTCCTCCGTGATTCTCCACAATGAGAGCTGTGAATGCTGCCTGGCCACTGCAAAACTATCTACGTATAAATGCTGCACAACAACCCCAACTTAGGAGAATTTAAAATATTCCTTTGAATAATGTGACTTGAGATGCCCGCTTTCCTGCTACTATATTTACACCACCTGTAGAATCTGTGCTATATGAAAAATTAGACGCTCAGTACCAACAACATGCTATTCTCTCAAATGTTGCCACAGTAAGTATATAGATGACATGAAGTACAGCATTGTCACAAGTAATTTTAGCTACAGTTTTTCCTTAGTGTCAAGACGGACTAAGATATTTTTATTTTCCCAAAACACAACAAACGTCATCATTTTTTTAAAAACCAAGCTAAGTGGGTCCAGATTGACTTTTAATGGATGCAGTTTGAAGTCCGGCCTTCAGGAAACCTGGCTTCAGAGGGTCTGGTCTGGGTCGGGTCTGGTCTTCACGTTTTTGAACAGAAGCTGTGACTGAATCGTCGAGAAGGTTGTTTCATGGCCGTTTGAGCTTCTGTGGATCATCATACATGCGGTAAACAATCCACGTTGTGACAAAGGAAACAAAATCTAATTGCAAGGTTTGGCGTCCTCGGCTCTCTGTTCACCTGGGGTGCCTGAGCTGGTGAGATGCATGTTCTCAGCTCCACGTTCACACCCACCCAAAAGCATGTTGGGCGCCCCAGGGCGGCGTGACACCTCTCCCACACTCTTCTGAATAATTCTGCCCCGACCATACGTCTTGTGTCTCTGTTTTGGGAACCTGAGATAATAAGTTTCACATTGAAAATCAAATATGTTGCTTATTAATAGGACGACTTTGGCTAACACTACCTGGAGAAATGCTGCAGGGGGGAGCTAGAGGAGAGGGACGCCGACAGCGTGCCGCGCTTTCCCTCTTTCTCTGAGCAACATGTAAAACAGCTGAGGGTGCAGATTTTTCATTGCTAAACTGGCACAGTTGATATGGGCGCACACACGAGAGCGCTGACACACACGACAGTGTATGGAAATGAGAGAGCCGGGTGTGGTAGCTGGTCATGCATGAGAAGCACAAAGATTCATTTTTACTGTACGTACTGGAACAAAGACCGAATCAAAGACACTTTTCTTGGTTTCAATGCATCACTGACAACAACAACATGCAAACAGAGCCTCGTGTTTGGGTGGAAGCTCACGCACTAACAACAGTGTCAGTAATTTTCAATAACTCCCATCTGCTCTATTATATTCTTCCTCATTCAAACGTGGGCTGTAGACTTTGAAACCGGCTGAAACAGGCTCTTTTACACACATGGAGGCCGTCGACGTCTGCATGTCTCCGTCAGGCTGAACCTAGAGCGAGCTGCGTTGTGCCGTACCACTAACTTGGCGTCATTTCCTCAGATTCTGTACAGATTGTACCAGCTAATTATGATCTAATAACTGGCAGACTGTCTGTTTCAATATTATTACAGGAAGAGTAGGTTAAATGAATAGCTCATCATCTTCCCCCTGTATCAGTCATGTTGTTTTAATGGTCATAATTCCACCATTAAATCTTAATAATATGTCAAGATCATAAGGGAGACATGCCAATTTGGGGCTTCAATGAGAATTAACCAGGGATTTCTGAAGTTGAGCCTGTTTTTGTGTCCTGGGGAGACCTGATTTGGTTAGCTGTGTCATCGCACACAGCAGCAGAAGAACAGGAGCAGAGCTGTTTCGAAGTCAATCTGATAGTCACGAAATTCATTAGTAGCCCCTGATTGATGTGTTGATGCTGAACAGGAAAGAAGCAGGGAAAATGTTTTCTTGCTCTGGCATTCCTTGTACGTATTCACATTTAGTCATGAGGTCATTTCCATTCGTTTTTACGTTTTCTTTAGGATAGTTTTTCTAATTGCTGAGAACCTCAGAAACAGCAAATGGAAATGATCCGCTCATCTCTGTTTGATGTCCAGCATGGAGAAACCTGGAGGGTCGTCTGAGATCCAGATCCATGTGGTCACTTTTCTGGAGCAGTTTTCATCAGCACCAGGTTTGTCAAGCCGAAGTGGAGATTCCCCACAAATATCCACTTCTTTAGAAAACAAACACCGTGACCGACTCTGAAGAGAGCTCAGATGTTTTTTTTACTTCGGCTTTTATGAGTGAGCAAAAAGTTCAGGACTTTTGTTAAATATATTGAAGACTTTTCAACTTTATAATACTAAAAGCAGAAAGCAATCATTTCTAAATCTAAAAAAAAAGCATTTTATTCACAAAAATGTTTAAAGTGAAACATTTCACAATTTCATAAATAATCTTAGCTAATTTTGAATTGGATGGCAGCAACGCATCTTTAAAAGGTTGAGACATGAGCGTAAATCTGATCATTTCACATCAGACCGCAGGTCACTTTCACACTTATGGATACATATCTGACTTTTGTCAATCATCCATCTTTGAGGTCGATTTTATGTGATTAATGTCACAATCCTGCGCTCCACACATGGCCAGTATTAACAACTTTGATCTTCTTTTCCTCAGGTTTCCTCTCATGAAAAATATTTTATGAATTTATCCACTTAAGCTACACAAAAACTTAAACAGGAAATCACACGCCAACATGCATGCTTGTTTACAACCGTACACCTGACGTGCTGCGTATGACGTCACTTCAGAACAGAAGCTTGTTCACAACGAAGTGTGATGTAAGTCACATTTAAAACACTAATGCAATAAACCACAAAATAAAATAAAAAAATAGTATCTGGTCAAAAACAATTTAAATTAAATTATTAAATTATTATTATTAAAAATTATTAAACATAAAAAATTAAAACCTGCAGTGTGAATGTAGCTTTAGAGGGACAGATTCTTTTTAGGGACATTAAAGTCAGAATTATGACTTTTCTTTCTTCAGGTGGCCCCAATACTCATCCGTTGAATTATCTGTATGTTGACGTGCCAAAAGAATAAATAAAAAAATAAAAAACAGTATCAGATGCTCATCACCTTTTGGGCTTTAGGAAGTCCTGCATGAAGAACAATCATGACGCCGTACCAGAAAGTGCTGCACAGACTTAGTAAATTAGTGTCTACAACCACAAAAAACACAAGCAGGTTACAGATCTACCAAAAACGACGAGACACACTGCCATAATTAAAATACATTTAGACAAAGTAAAACTGTCCTGTAAAGCCGTGCTCAATTAAAAAAGTGAAAATCTTTTCTTAGGACATTATAGACGCTGCATCCTCTGGACTAAAAGGAAAAGGGTCCTCACTCCGTACCTGACTAGTTTAGGGATCTGCTTTATCAGCCTCGCTTCAGATGTTGACAAGGGGTAAGGACGTGTACAGGTCTTAGAGCAACATGGACGTGTTTTTCAGGAAAGGCTTTGCACTTTTTAGCGAGACAATGATTAAAAAATATATTACAGATGTTTTGTTTCTTAGTAAAAGAGTCCAGATGCTGAACCAGTCTGCTTGGAGTCCAGACCTTTCACCAATTAATAACAAAATATGGCACAAAAAGACTGCTGAGTGACTTAAATCTTCTATCAGACAAGAACGTTGCGGGAAGGTTTAACTGGTCTAGAGACGCTGCTTGTACACAGTCTTCAGTCCCCCCAAAGCCGGGTTTGTCTCCTTTGCTCCCTGTCTCACCCTTCAATCTGCCTATTTTTATTAATAAAGAGCATTAATGCCACAAAATAAAATTGAAATAAGAAAGGGGGGCAATATCATTCTCCAAACCTCCACTGGTCTTCTAAGTTTGATGTATGCGGACAGTTTAAAGAAGAGGAGATCCAGCAACGTGGTAAAATAATTATGTCCCAACCTTTTCTTAAGATGGTACATTTTCTCAGTTTAACAATGTGATATTTTCAAAGTTCTACTTTAAATGAAGTTTGGGTTTTCAAGACTTGAAAGTCATCAAATTTTTTTTATGACATTATGAAATCAATGTAACACTTTAGAAGTTGGGGTTACGGGTTATAGGGGTTATAGGGGTTATAGGGGGTTATAGGGGGTTATAGGGGGTTATTGAGGGTTATTGGGGGTTATAGGGGTTATAGGGGTTATAGGGGTTATAGGGGGTTATAGGGGGTTATTGGGGGTTATAGGGGTTATAGGGGTTATAGGGGGTTATTGGGGGTTATAGGGGTTATAGGGGTTATAGGGGTTATAGGGGTTATAGGGGGTTATTGGGGGCTATAGGGGTTATAGGGGTTATAGGGGGTTATAGGGGGTTATTGGGGGTTATAGGGGGTTATAGGGGTTATAGGGGTTTATAGGGGGTTATAGGGGTTGTAGGGGTTATAGGGGTTATAGGGGGTTATTGGGGGTTATAGGGGTTATAGGGGTTATAGGGGGTTATTGGGGGTTATAGGGGGTTATAGGGGTTATAGGGGGTTATAGGGGTTATAGGGGTTATAGGGGGTTATTGGGGGTTATAGGGGGTTATAGGGGTTTATAGGGGTTATAGGGGGTTATTGGGGGTTATTGGGGGTTATAGGGGGTTATAGGGGTTATAGGGGGTTATAGGGGGTTATAGGGGGTTATTGGGGGTTATAGGGGGTTATAGGGGGTTATAGGGGTTATAGGGGTTATAGGGGGTTATAGGGGTTATAGGGGTTATAGGGGTTATAGGGGGTTATAGGGTTATAGGGGGTTATAGGGGTTATAGGGGTTATAGGGGTTATAGGGGGTTATAGGGGTTATAGGGGTTATAGGGGTTATAGGGGGTTATAGGGGTTATAGGGGTTATAGGGGTTATAGGGGGTTATTGGGGGTTATAGGGGGTTATAGGGGGTTATAGGGGTTATAGGGGTTATAGGGGGTTATTGGGGGTTATTGGGGGTTATAGGGGGTTATAGGGGTTATAGGGGTTATAGGGGTTATAGGGGGTTATTGGGGGTTATAGGGGGTTATAGGGGGTTATAGGGGTTATAGGGGTTATAGGGGGTTATAGGGGTTATAGGGGTTATTGGGGGTTATAGGGGGTTATAGGGGTTATAGGGGGTTATAGGGGGTTATTGGGGGTTATAGGGGGTTATAGGGGTTATAGGGGGTTATAGGGGTTATAGGGGTTATAGGGGGTTATAGGGGTTATAGGGGGCTATAGGGGTTATAGGGGGTTATAGGGGTTATAGGGGGTTATAGGGGTTATGGAGGGTTATAGGGGGTTATAGGGGGTTATGGAGGGTCATGGGGGGTTATAGGGGGTTATAGGGGTTATAGGGGTTATGGAGGGTTATAGGAGGTTATAGGGGTTACAGGGGGTTATAGGGGTTATGGGGGGTTTGGGGGGTTATAGGGGGTTATAAGAGGTTATAGGGGTTATAGGAGGTTATAGGGGCATATAGGGGTATGGTTATGATTAGGAATGTTTTTTGTTTGTCTTACTTTAATCATCCATTCAACCAGAATATCATAAAAGTTTTAAATAAAATCCCAAGTTGTGAGGCAAATATTCTGTGATGGATAAAATGGTTGAGTTTGATGCTGTGAGATCATTTCTTGGAGGACTGTTTGGATCCTCGGTTGGAGTCTCAATTACAGCACATTAAACTTTGAAAGGCCTCCAAGGACACCCCCAACCCCCCATGCAGGCACTGTTTTGGATGGACTTCTGGAGCTCTTCAAAAAATTTCATTGCTTTGAGGTACAAACCTGTATTCTAATCACTCTTCCCTCAAGGCTTTTTGTTTGTGAGGTAGAGAGAGTCGCTGCACACAGCTCCCAGCTAAGAATAGCTTCAGGAGAGAAGAGAAAAGCTGCAGAGTGAGGCGGCACGAAAAAGCAGAGAGGCGGAGAGAATGAAGGGGGTAAAAAACAGAACAGTTGTTGACTACGACGGGAGAAAAACTGAAGAAGGGAGTTTGAATGAGACAAAGGCTCTGTCAAGAGTCAAATGAAGTAAATATCATCAGTGCAACCTGGTGACCCGGTCTGGCTGGGGACTAAACATAACACTGGCACGATCAATCTAAATCCATCAAGTGTCTGAAAGGCTGGCGTGTGTGTTTGTGTGGGTACGTGTCTGCCGAATGGGGGGAGGGTATCAGTACGGTGACGGGATGTACCCTGCCCCGAGGTCATAGCTCTGGTCAGACATGGGTGTTTATATATCTGTGTGTGCGCATGAATGAGTCCATTGAACAATAGTATGCTGCAGAGTTAATAAGAGCGCTTTGTGTAGGTATGTGTGTGGGTGCAGGACGGGATAAAACGGTCAATGAATCTATTGATGGACAGCAGTCTGTATACAATTAACAGGAGTGTGTAGACTGAGCAGGAGCTGAGGGGAGGAAGCACACGTACAGTAGGAAATCGAGTTCCCTGTGACATTGTTAGAGATGCCACTGAGAGTCGTCTCAGCTCAGTTATAGCTGGAAGAACTGCATCCGTTTTAGACGCTGCACAGTTCATGATTTATGTGCAAGTCGGGGCTCAGGGTTACAGCTTATTTTTTATTGTATGTGACACGTTGTTCCAAAGAAAATGTGTGGTCTCGGGATACATGGAAAGCAGGAGGAATGACGTATTAGTGAGTGATTTTTTTTATGTAACAACTGAATTGTTGCCATGAGATAATTAATGAGTTTGTTGTAAAATGAGTAAAATTGAGTGAACTAAAGTTCAGGCATTAAAAACAGACACGTTTGATTTAGTCTAATCTCCTTTTCATTCAGAGATTTATTATCTTTTCATGCTCTCTATCATGAGATCATGTTGCTGAGAAACAAACAAAATGGAGCCACTGGACAAGTAAAGCGTGTCCGGCACATAAATATGTCATTCCTGCACACTGGTCACCTGTTGGCACGTTTTTGGCGACGTGTAGCTGTGTACGCCTGGCCAGTCCGGGGCGTTAAATGGCCGTGCAATGAAATCCCATTCCCATTCCCACACCTTCCCCTTGGAGGAAGCAGTTTTTTTGTTCAGGGGAACTCAGACACCAGCACAAAGCTCATTACAGAATGACTTAGAAACAAGTCAGTCTGTAATTTCACTATGAATGGATGCAGTTAGGGTTACAGAGAGTTATTAAATAAAAACAATTTTACTGCTGCATTTAACGGACGCTGGGTGGGAATAAACTGGCGACTAGGAAGTAACCAGTTTCATTTCTAGAGGGTATGGAATCGCTCGCTTACTACATTTTGGCTAAATAAATACACATTAACACTGCAGTACGTTTGAAAGCAGCCCAGCCTTTTATAAATACTGTCTTATTACTGTCTTATTATGAATCCATGTTGACGTCGCCTGTTTCTAATAACATGATTAATAGTTTTTTTTCTTTACAATGTAAAGGCTCTAAGCTGCATCAGTTCAACTTTTTCCTAGAACGTCTTTCGGGCCTTAAATACAGAAATGGAAATATATAAACACATAAAGTGAAGTTGACCAGATGAAACACAGCATTTCTTTGGTTTATAGTCTGTAAATCTAAAAATCAATATTTTCAATCTGCTATGTACTTGTCAAGCTTTTTCAGGTTGAGTCTGTTTTTAAACTCAAACACAAGCCCACGAGAAGCTGAACAAAGTGGACACCTGACGCAGAATGCTGGCAAAAATAACAATGTTGTTTCACATGCTCTAATGCCAGTTGATCAATAGTAATTATCTACCTGTGGACCTGACTAGCAGAGCTCCTCTGGCCCCTGGGGGTTTCACTGTAGACAGCTCACAATCCAGTCCCGGGTAACTCCATAGGACAGACCTTTTAATTGCTTTGTTCGCTGTGAGTAATTGAGGGTTGGAGCGCGTTTGCCACGAGGAGTGTGACTTCACTTGGCCTCCGACTAATTAATCCCGTCACACAAGCCTCCTGCCTTTAATTTTCACTTTGCACGCAGCATCATGAGGTGCGAATACAACTGGATATATATGGTTGGTTACTGTATACAGCATGCTGAACCAGATGCACCACAAGTGCAGCCATATGGATAGGCAGAGAAGTGTTTCTGTGTTTTTTGAACGTTGTGAGGATGAACATATTGCCAGACCGTCACTGTATTGTTGCAGCACAGCAACTGTCCCACTTCTCTGATTTGATCTCATTACACCAGACCCACATCAGATGCATGGAACTGTATCAATATGGTTTCATTAGCATCATGATTCATCAGCTGGTTAATTAGACAAATTTCCTATAGACTGATTATGCCTCTCGGACCTCTTGGGGTGAAGACATATAGAATGCTCGAGTAATTAATTATCTTCTCTGCCAAGACCAGGTAAGACGTTGTTTGGCATTTTTCAGACAAAAGCATCTCAGCGTGCCTGAGATAAGGGATAAAAGGCAACCTTTAGAAGAGGGAAAAGACTATTTCAGCATCATGTTGTCCTGCTTGGTTCAGCGTGAATAAAAAGTACTCATAAGCACTACTCTTCATGACGACAGTCAACAGCATAAACATGCATATAATATGTCATTCTGTGTTCCTTTGCTGCACAATTCTTGCCAACAAGTTGATTTTGTTGGACACTTGATTCTCCAACTGACCTTCTCTGTGATTAAATATCCAGTCACCCTCAGACATACTGCCTTAAGTGCTTAAACATTCACAACAAAGCATTTCTAATACAAGAATAAGCTTTAAAGGTTTTAATGATGCACATGAGACTAAAGGTTCAGTTTTAGTCTGCTGTCAGCTCAAGAGTTAAAGGGAAAATAATGTTAAAAAAATCTCACAATATATTCTCTTTTGCACTTGAAAGCATATAACTGGGTGTCTGATGTAAATAACTCAAACTATGATGCAACCTTATTGTTTCTTTTGTTTTAAAAATGGCTCGTTCAGTCAGCTGTTCAGATTTGCAGTGTAGAGTGACTTCATAGACCCAAATCAGAGGAAACCATCCAGTTTCCCATCTTTATCTCCACCAAGTTTCACTTTGTGCAGCATTTTCTGTGCCCAGATGTTGTACAGCAAGTTTCAGAGGCACTCTAAAGAAAAAAAAGACATAGTCAAAACAAGTGTTTTTTTGTTTGTTTGTTTGTTTTTATTGTTTTTTTTAACAAAATATGTGACAGATTTTTCATTGAGACCTCAGGAAATGTCAACTTCTGAAAAACAGTGCATATGTTTCTTTAAGTTTCCATAGTGGCGTCGATTTCAATTTCAGGATGTTTTGAGTTGTTATTCTCTTCGGACAGCCAAACACACGCTGTCAAGAACACAAAAAGCAGAAGGTTCAGCTCACAAAACTGTTTTTACTTCATGTTTTTAGGTTTTTTGAAGACTGAGGGTAAAAAAGAGGTTTCAGTGGACAGCTTCCAAACACTCCGGTTTGAGAAGACACTTTTTCAAAATACCTCTCGCCTATATGAGTTAAAAAGGGAACTGTACTCTGCAGATGAAGCCGACGTGGGAGCACTTAAGAAACCCGGGTTCTTACTGATATCATTTTGGGATGTGAGTTTTTGGTTTTAGTTTTGGTTTACTGGTCCTCATTAGCTTTTGGACTCCTGTCTTGCATCTATCTTGTTTATTTTTAAAATCTTTTTCCCCATTGTGTTACTATGATGGCAGAACATTGCTTCACAACATGTGCTTTCACATCCTCAGAAGACAGGTCCCGTCCTCATCTTTGTGATTCACAGTCATAGACAGTTTCTTACGTCAGTGGATACAGACGCTTTATTCGGGTGGTGCTGAATGAAGTAAAGCACTGAATAAATGTTAACATAAGTACACACAGCAGCACTGGCGTCATTTTCCAGGTTGCTTGCTTGGTATTATTGTGTTTTTTCCGTGTCAGGAAGGAGTTGCAGGTCAGCCTCAGCAGATGGTTGCTCTTCCAGGTTGCCTGTTTTGCTTGCGTGCTCCAAGTTCAGTTCTTATGTGAGCAGTCCAACGCGCCTCTGCCACTCTGACCACTGTGGGTGCAAAGCTGGTCCGTTGGGCTTTGTCCCTTTTGCAGTCACACGCTGAAGTGGGTTGTTTTTTTTTTGCTGGGTTTTTCTAAAAACGTTTAGTTTCTCAGCATGCCTGTGACGTGCTGCTTTGTTGCTACGTCTTAAGGTGGAACAGTGCTGCAATGCTGTGTTTTGCCATTTCGCTGCTCAGCCTTTCACACAGCATGGTGAGGCAGAAAAAGGTGCTACAGGGCTCCATGAATGAGCTGCATGAATGGGCCTACAGTTCTGTTTCTCCTTCCTCCCCTGGTTGTCTGGTTGCTGTGCTCCTTGTTGCACATCCAGGTTTCACTCTCCTGTACCCTGACTTCTCCTTTAAGCATTTTGTTTTTCTGCTTTTCTGAGTTGCCATTTCACAAAGTCCTTATTTTGCCCCTGTTACTTCCTCCCCAATGCAGAACATGCATGTAACAGTGGCACAAGAAAACGTTATGCTGTTACGTCTCTGTGTGATTTAAACAGCACAGCGAGGTGAAACGAAGTCGCTGCTTTCATGGTTCTGTAGTAGCCCGTCTCCCTCCATCCTCCCCTGCTAGTCCGTTTGTCTAACTCCTTGCTGTGCTTCCTATTTGTGCTGTTTTGTGCACTCCCTGCACAATTTTGTTGCATTTTGTTTGGGGGATTTAGACATCCTGCTGTGCAACACTTTTTCTTCTTCAGTTTTTTTTGTGGTTAAATAAAGTTTGATTGAAGTCCTGTCTTTCTGAATACCTCTTTTTAGGTTTTCACCACTCCACTTGGAACACATTCTTCTGATCTATGTGTACTTCTATTCAGAAATAAATATAGAAAGATCTATTCACTCAGAGTTTGGCTTGTTGTTTTACCAAGAGGTCTTACAGAAAAATATGACTAAACTATTACCACAAAACAAGCTACGGAAAAGATCCCCGTGACATGTGAAATAACCCAAATGCTCCTCAGCGACACTGGAACTCTCCCGTCTGTCCTGTAACCTACACTTGCAGCAGTGCGGTGGAGTGGGTGCTGCCTCGAGGTGTGATGGGCGCCGGCACTGCCACGTTTGGGTGGCCGCGCAACAGTATCTGCAGGCTGCCATCCTTCTGTTCGCAGAGCATCTGAAGAAAGTAAACTGCACTGTTGCTCACGCTCCCCGATCCCGTTGTTGTCATTGGCCGGCAGCCACCGCCAGCGAGCCAACTGAGTTAACAGACACTTCCGCTCAGTACACAAGGAACCATCTGTTTTGAAAGCCAGAAAGACAGAAAAAAATAAAAAAGAGCCCCCTTCGCTCTCTGTTTTCCTCTCTCCCCCACTTACTCTTTCTACCGTAAGTCTACAGCATAAAGCCCCACTATTATCCAGCACCTCACTTCTCATCATTTGCAATCTACAGCTGGCCAACAAAATTACTCCCGACACAACACTCAATCTCTACTGCCCTTTATTGGCCTTTCAAATTGCTTCAAAATGAAAAAAGTAAGCAATTTTGTATTTCAGAAAAGTCTTTCATTTCATCAATTTTCCTGCTAAATTATAAAATGTGTTCCTTGCCTTGACTGCCAGCTCATAATGCATCATCAAAAGTGGGACTGCAGCAGTTGCCACACAAGGATAACTCATTTGTAATTTGTTGCATATTAGCAGGGTGAGGATCATATTGAAGCCTGATGTTTGGAACATCTTGAAAATCACACTTGTGCCCCCGTATTGGCTGCGCTGTGCTCCTCAGACATACCAGCTTGTAGCTAAATAAATATTGGCTGAGGGGCATTTGAAAAAACATATTGTCCTGGCTCAGCGCTCGCTCCCTCTGCCCTCTGGTGCCAAAAACACGACGCTGGGGGTCCAGAGCAGAGATCTCCTCTCACATGAGCGGTTTCGTAATGGTCAGCTCGCTGTCACGGCCCGCTCCTGCAGCCTTTGTGTCTGTGCTCGCAGGTCCTCGGGGGTTCGTGCGTGTGCGCGGCGCTTCTTCGTGCAGCTTGCGGGAGGGGATCCTGGAAAGACGCCACTTGCTCTGTCACACTACCCCTTTGTTTCTAATGCAGCTAACGAGAAGAAAGGTGTGCTTGTCTTCTGTGTTTTTGCAGGTTTTGTGATAGCCAAAGATATCTTTGTCACTCCTATTTGTGATATGTTTTGGGACCAAGCCCTAAATCTGACTGTTTTCCTCAGAAGGGTGTGTTTTTCTGACATTTTTAGAGTCAACAAACAGTGTTGACAATTTCTTATTTTAGCTTATATGTATTTGCTTTAGTTTAAGCTCTAATTTTATGTCAGAACAGGCTTGTTTTTTTCAAATGTTTTCAGATATTTAATATCAGGCAGTATCACAACATTTTTTTCCTGCTCTGTGAACCTCAGAAAACACTCGTCTGTTGTACAAACACACACTTTAACGCTTTTACACACTCCTCTTCCCCAGCTTTCTTTACTTGATGAGAAATATTTCTAAAACAGCAGCGCTCGCATTCAATTTAAGAAGTGACTACATAGTGAATTCCTCCTCCTCCAAGAAATTAAGGTGTATTGTAACAAGTGCATTATTTAGTAGATTTGACATGGCTGCCACGTAGTCGCAGAAAAAGAATTAATACGCCTGTGGAAAGGAAAGCAAGAGGAAGAAAATCTACTGAAAGTAATTAATTATTAGAGCCTATTTCTAGTCCTCTTCTTAAGCCTATTTAAAGGGCATTAGGTATTATGAATGTGAGGTGGTCTAAATTTACCCGTGTAATATCTGTCTTCATCTGACTACATTAGTATACTTTTCCAGGCTCCTTGCTTGCTATTTAAATCTCATTGCAGGGCCAACTCCAAACTAATCTGTTTTTCTTTTCTTTTTTTTTTCTTACCAATTTTGCATTTATATTCCACAGTCTGATATTTTTCATCTTATCCAGACTGATCTCCAAATACAGTTTACAGGAACCGCAATCACATTTACACACCTAAAACTGTTACACAAAAGAAGAAAAAGCCGACTAGAGTAGTTGTTAAATGGGTGAAAGTAAGCGACTTGAAAAATGAATTATGTATATGTTAAAGAGAACTCATTTGGGAATTGAGGAGGATAAGTGGCAGTCCATTTTGTGCCTGTTAGGGACTCTCTTGGAGCTGTACAGGCTGCATTAGAGAGAGCTAATGGGCCCTGGGAGGGGGTTAGGGGCGGTTGGACGGGGTGAAGTTGGGCCCCTTTCTCCGCCCAAGGTCTTCGGGCCCCAGTGACAGATGGCTGGCCGCCTCGCTGGGTGGCTGGGGCAACGAGGTCTGTCGCGAGGCTGATCTGTGGCATTGACAGCGTTGCAGAGATCAAACGACATTGTGGAAGGTGAGGAGACGGCTGGCGTGCCAGGACAGAGTTTGGTTTTGGGGTTTTGAAGGAGGCAGCCGATACTGAGCTATTGGGTGTAAGCTGCACACTAAGCTGACATTAGGAGGAGACAAGAGGAGAAAAATCTCCTGTACATCAATACACAGTGGACTTTGTCGACTGAAGTCTTGGCTAAAATCAAACCTGCAGACTTTTTAGCTTTTTACTTTTTTGTTTATGGCTCCAGTGAAGTATTCAGCTAACAAGAACGAGGGATTTCCAGAACTTCATAAGGTGGAAAAAAAAAAGAAAGATGGGATGAAAATTGGTTTCAAAGTTCTAAAGCTTTTTATAAAGCCTACGCGATGCACTACAGGGCTCCAGGAACAACATTTCATTTTATTATTGTTCATTAATAAAAAAAACAAAACAAAAAACTGGAACAGAGCGCGTGTCAAGCTTACACAGGATAAAATACTTGGGAACCATGCAGACTTTATTGTTAAAATTATAAAAATGAACAAAAGAGTGCAAAAATATTTAGTAAAGCCTAATGTAATGCCTGATATAGGAGAGCACAATCCAGTTTTTTCACAAAAGCGAAGTCGCCACTTCAAGCGTTCTGGAGTTTACAAAGAGCCCGACTCCACTGTAAACAGCTTTCATCGGGTTGCATCACTGCGCTCAAAGCTGTTGGCGCAATCTGCGTCTTTGTAAAGTCACAGAAACGAGTCCAAAACATGTAGCTACCTCACTTGAATGGAGTCGTTTTTCAGGTTTGGCTTTGACTGAGGCGTGCACAAGGACGCTGCACAGCTGTGCACGAGTAGGAACTTTGGACCTTTAGCTGGGTCAAAGGGTCCTTCTGACGTGACGCTTGGTAGCATCCAACGTTTATGTCCCTGTACTAAAGTCTAAAAGGATTTCTGGAAAGAAGGTCATTGTGAAGTTGGATCGATCAAAAAGTAACTGATCCAATGTCAGAAACAGAAATAAAAATAAAACATATAATAAAAAAGTGGCATATTTCATACTGCCTTGCACTGTACAATTTAACTGTTAATCAAATTCATCATTATTTTGACAAACAGAAGAAAACAAATCTCTGTGAGTCTCAGTGAAACTAAAAAGCAAATAAATCCCTATTTTAAAAATAAGAGCCCAGAATCCGTGCCGTGCCTCAGATACCCTACGGGTAGAGCAGGCCCGGTCCGTGAGGCCATTAGCCCGTCTTACGTTCCCGGTGATTGGATTTCCCACAGTCTAGTCTGAAACTACTCCCAACCCGCGGCTCCAGAGAGCATCTCAATATCCAATTTCACAGCTTTCTAAACCTGGATCACAGAGACTATTTATTACTGTCACAGTCTTTGTGTTGAGGGGGGGGGGGGGGGGTGGCTCTTGTGTTTCATCTGCTCCGAAGCAGGAAGATGATCAACAAGAGACAGCAAAGTGTAATTTGTGAGGAACCTGTGGCGCTGCCTTTAACTTGTAAAAGACACAACATCCATATTAAATTAGAGCACAAACATGCTTGTTTCTGCAGTCAGCAGCTTCCCCGAGACCTTTGATCCAAACGGCGGCCGGAATAACTACTGCTGAAAGAAATCCTGACCCCGTTATGTGTCCTGCAGCACACTAGACTGTGGTCTGTAATTGACAAAAAAAAAAAAAAAAAAAAAAAGAAATGGAAGGGGAAAACAGCATCTTTGAATTTAGGAATCCTCTGAAGAAAATAGGGTTGTATATGAAAGATTTTGATTACAGCTAAGAACTGTCTTGCGGAGATGGTTTTGGACAGATCAACTGGTTGGCTTGGCAAAACAGCTTTCTAGATAATAAAGCCATTGAAAAGGCAGTCTTAAGCTAAATCAGCAGCAGAAATAGGTGCCTCTATTACAGAGGTGTTATAATTTCCTTGTTTTTTCCTCTTAAAGGGTCTGTTGTTCCTCTGAATTACCTCTGAATGATTTATGCTCACTGGTCTGGCCTCTGATAGACCCTGGCAACACAGATAGAAACGCACTTAGAGCTTTTTGGTGTGTAAACAAACTGTATTAAAAGCCAACTTGTTTCAAACAGCCAAACACATTTGCTGCGACGGGGGCCACTCGGTGTCATTGCGCTTGTCAAACATTGCAGTGCCACAGCCAATCAGGGGACTCCATGGGCAGTGTAGGCCATTTAACCTGAGCAAACACACCGTGTCACGAAGCCTGAGGATGACTTAAGAGCCCGAGCAAACACTGGCGAGAGCCATCGGGCACGAATCAAGGCGGCCTGGCAGAGGACAAGTCACTCTCGTAATGGGTTTGTGATGACTCAAGATCGAGTGGCCATCTGTTTGTTACAGTGGGGGAGGACCGCAATTTACAGTTCAGATACACAGAATATTAGCCGGTAGTGCAGCAGAGGAGGGAAGGACTTGGCCGGTGGCGCAGGATGTAAAGCATATGTCCATAAATGGTAAATATGTTGATGGCCGAGGTGCTGATTCTCTGAGCTGGAGCCAGACAACAGGACAACAGATCCCTTTTAAAAGGTGTAAGACATGTAATCCTGCAGGTGACCTTCAGCCTCTTCCCTGCACACAGGTGAGAAGTGCTGCAGACCTGTCTGAAAGCCACTGCTGACGCGGCAAAGTCACCACTTATTTAAAGCACAGTGGACTTTGCATGGGATTTCAGCGATGGGAGCTTGAATACACCACACTTGAGTCCGGTCTGTTACCGTGAAGTTCATTTGAAAAGCAAAAGTCGAACCCAGGCCGTCTTTGAGAAAGACTTTTTTATGCCATTTATGCCAACATTTGGATGGAATCTCACCAGATACTCATCAGGACTATTTTACTCAAGTATTTCTCGAAATAAACATAAAAGGCTTCAACCTGAATGTTACTTGAGCATGCAGTTGGGACTGGTTGGGCACATTATTCAGAAACGTTATATTTGGAAATGGTGGTGAATGGGAGAGGTACGAGACCCATTTCCTGAGAGAGAATTTGTCTGGCCAGGCCATGTGATCTCCTCAGTAAGCTGGACGAACGCATCAGCATGGTCATCCTTAAAGATTTGTATCAAAGGCGACGACACTTCTTTTTTATTGGTGTTGAAGACGTTTCATCTTCTATCCAGAAGGTTTCTGAAAGACGGACAGAAGGTATCTTCAAGAGTCAAGAGAAATGCCACCTTCGTTGTTTTGATGCGTCTCATTGTGCTGTAAACTTCTCAAAACGGACGACCAGAATGACAGTCCGAAGTTACTTTGGATGGTTTCTGCTAATATTAGGGATGGGAGACCACAAGCCCACACTTTATATTTACGTATGAGTATGAACAAATGTCGTAGAAAAAACATACAGTACTGAAGTAAATACTTTCAGCTACTTTCACAACTACGAGTAAAGTGAGAAACTCTATTATTAAATTACGAAGTAGTTGTGAAGTGATTTTTTTGTTACCATAAAACACCCTGTTTACACTATTAATCCTAAACACCTGGTTATCAGTTTAAAATATAAGCAGTATTTAAAGGAAACGCAATATTTTTGTGCACTAGTTGACCCGATGTCCTGATGTAATAATAAATTGTTTGTGACAAGTTTTGGCCCTTTTCAATCATGTCTTTACACATCTTTTTGTGATTACACTTTTAGGAGGCGGAGTCAGACACTACATGACTCCACCCCCTCTTCTGTGAAATGTGCATCTTTTGAAATTTATGTCACATCTACTCAACTCCAAGGTACAGCAAATGGAGGTTGCTGGGAATTGCTGGGAGGAGGTAAAGATGGAAAACCTATTTACTCTGATCTGGGTTTGTGATGTCACAGAAACACTCACCGTGTGGCGTATTTTCAGACCCAGGTGGCCTTAAGCACAGTGACAAGGTCGTATTATGGCAGAGTGTTTGATTTCGTCACTTTAGATATCCAAAAAGAGGCTCTTTAGCACAGACCATGTACATATCTTATAATATGCTGTAAAAAGTAATGTCATTAAAGTATCTCATCCCCCAGTAAAAGCACCTCTGAATGACGCTTCAGTCTTGACTGCATCTACAGAACGCCGAGTGATATTTAACTTTACACCTTCAAATGACTTATAATACAAGATGCTGGTGCGTATTTGTTACATTCTGTATTTTTTCACTCATGAACAGATGATTATCAGTCAAATGGTTCCCATTTCAAAAAGAAAACTCACATTAGCAGTGTCATTCATCACATTAAAACAGTGTACTAGTCTTTTTAGCTGTGTATATGTCGGATTAGATGTTGAATATCCTCAGGGAAGTAATCAGGTGTTTAAAGTTGAGGTCAATTCACCACACTACAGACAATCAATAAATAACTCCAAGAGAAGGGACTGTAATAGGGTTGGCTTGTAACCTGCTTTGACAAATTAAGGCAAGTAGTGTTTTTTCATTACTTACACATCCGTTTTCATTTTTTCCATCAGTGGAAGCAATTAAACAATGCCTCCTTAAATTAGTCATTGATTTTTAGCAATAGTGACACTTTAAAGAAGGAAATAATAACTTTAAGGGAGTGCTGCAGCCCCCCGCCCCCCATTGCTGCCAGTCGTGCAGTGCAACCAGACACACAAAGACAGAAACTACTTACCTACATGAAAAAGTGGTGTCTTAAATTAGTCATTGATTTTTCCTCAGGTGTCACTTTGGTTAAATGCCTGGTGGTTGGGAGTTTTCTCTCCAACTAGGAAACTGACAAGAGTCTATAATCTATTAGTCAACACATCCAAATGTGCACACACATTGGAGTTTTATCAGCTATGCAAATTCAGGACCTGAAATGCTTTTCTGTCAAGATACTGTATGTTCAATAAAGTATGAATTAAAGTGTGGAAATCAGCACAAACATTGGGCCTTATGTAAACAATACAATGGCCAACAAAGACAACAGCTCTAGACAACCATTTTCAGGATTGTTGGTTATGTAAAATATTTGAAAAGTGACCTCAAGTTCATTTTTCAGAACTATTTTTTATTACAGAATTTTTTCCCTATTGCCAATCCCATCCCGTATATGTGAACCTTGAGAACAAAACTCAGACAGACCAGACACTTTAACGCTCGAATTTAACAAAAACAACCAAAAAAAAAGGAAAAGAAAACACTAGAGTAGCAGGTCGAAGCTGCCTCACACTGTCATCTTTTTGGATTTCTTTCCACCTTGAGACTAAAATAAACAAACAAACAAAAAAAAACTTAATTTGAATCAGCAACAAATTGTCGATTTACCTGATTATACAATGGAACATCATAACATGATTTTTCTTTTAATTCACTACATTATAAAACTCTAAATAGTTATTATCTTTTTTTAGTTTCACCAAAAAGCAACGTATTGATGGCAAAGCAAAGCTTTTAAGCAAAATATACACCTCATGTTCTCCTGGAACAAAAAAGAAAATACTTAAAGAAAAATTAGACTTTAGTATATATTTTTTATGATTTTTCTTTTTTTTTTTTATTTATGCTGATAAAATCATTCATTGTTTTTTTAATCATCATTATCATTAGGGATGCAAATGTTATCCTGAATGTGTACTGACTGATTTATTCACTTCAACTGTACATAAACTTCACCTGTTATTCATCGACAAACCGATCACCTGACGAATGAATGACTGCTGCTCAGATGCAATTCAGAAAACGAATCATACTGCTGTTTACAGTGACCGAGTTATTTTACAGCAGCCTGTGCTTTTACCCAAAACACAGGCCGTTCACATGTGATGCAGAAAAAAGTCCTCTGTACAGTTCCAGTGCGTCCTTGTGAGACAGTTTTATCTCACCAACTTCACCGAGTGTTTTTTCCTTTTCTTTTTTAGCTCACGGGAGAACAATCCAGGGGTAGAAGAGAGATCTACAATTTGATTGGATGAGGGGCAGCGCTCACTGACTGATGCCGTGTTCAGCCTGGTGAATAGTTTGTGTAATCACGTTGCTTTTTCAAGTCTGTAATGACGTCTCTTCATCATCAAAGTTTGTGTGAGGACAGCCAGACAAAACGCTCCGTCCGGTGGAGCTGACGAGGCCGTTTTTTTAGCCGAGCGCTCAAAGTTTTAAGGAGTTTGGCCTTGTGAACGAGCTGCGGACTTCACTATCACTGGGGCAGCACATGCTCAAATTAAAAAAAGAAAGGAAAGAAAAACAGAAGTTTCCACAGTAACGTACAAACATTGACAATAGTAAAAAAGCTAACCGCATAGTTAGCCCGCCACGTTACCACCACGCCGTTCCTGTCCGTTAAAGTGCACTCTCCATCCTGCTGTGCAGCCTGGACGTCAGAAAAAGCAAAACAAAGAAAAGAAAAAAGGACGCGAGTGTTTATGTGAGACATGTTAGGAAAGAGAAATGTGTTTTTGTGTGTTCAGTCAGAACGACGCAACCATCTCCGGTTCACGGAGACGGCGGCGATGCGGGTAAAAGTTGGGGGGGTGTTTTCTGAGGCTGACGTTAATAAACGTAGCCCTCGCTGTAGGGGTGCGGCTGGCAGTAGGGCCCCTCCTGCATGTACGCCATGTTTTCATCAAAGTGGGACAGAGGGACCGTGTCCTCCTCGTTGATCTGCCGCTCCATATCTGTCTTCAGCACGGGCCGCTGATTGTCGGGGAACGCCATGGAGAACAAGGCCTCGGGGTCGCACACGAACTTGTAGACGTATCTCTCGCCGGCCACCTGGAGGAGGACGGACATGGATTTTATATGCGGCTTATAAGTTTACACCGATTATTCAAGTTTAGCCCACTAACAGATAAAAAGGTTGAATGTGCTATAAATAAACAGACGTCACTTCTATTTCTTTAACTTCACCTCCGAAGTCAATCTATAAAAATGATAAAAGAGGAGGTCTAATTTGGGTGGCTCAAACTCCACCTTGGTGGAGCCAAGTTATTTCTTAACAAATAAATACCCATAAACCCCCCACCTCCACCCACCGAGGGTTAAAGGGGACAAGTTATAAAAAAATAAAAGATGTTTTTGGTGGTTTCTATATTCGGAAGTGTAAACTGACTTCCAGCTGAAACGGTTCAGTAACACAGTCCTTCACGCTGCTTGGCCCCGTGTGAAACTGAACCCGTTGCTCAGTGGCCCGCCCAGATTGGCGGGGTGCTGTGACATCACAGACGCAGGTCAGAGCAGAGGCCTCCTCAGCTTTAGCTTCACTTTAGTTCATGTTTTCTTCATATGCTGTAACTTGGAAGACAGCAGTGCAAAGACTGATTTCAAAAGAGGCTCCTCCCACAGAAGGGGGTGGGGTTAAGATGCTTAACTCCACCCCCTAAAAACCAGCTTTTGGCAACACAGGTGAATAAACATGTTTCATAATGATTTATCTTTTTTTGTGTTTGTGGTGCATTTCTGTGATACTTTGACCAAAATATGATGTGGACATTGCATCTGGACCTCTACTGGAACTACTTTTTTTTCTTAACTCAGTATTTTGTGTTTTCGCTGCATCGAGGATACTTTTGGGTACTAAAGGGCAGAGAAGTAAAGAATCGTGTTTCTGTTTAATCATTTTTTTAATGCTCCTCTGCTTTTATTTAAGTAACCTGAACAAGGAGAGTTGGCGCATTAATGATCAGCCTGTTTAATATGTGTAAAAAGATCAAAGGCATTTTACACCTTTTATTTTCAAAAGTCAATACGTCCTGACCCACCCACAACGGACACGACCGGTGACAGCGGTCATTTTTAGGGGGTGGAGCCACTCACGTCATTTTCTGTCTGTGGGGTGTTACTGTTTCCAACGCTTTGTGATATAACATCATCTTACAATTATTTTATTTTTAGTAAAATGTCCTTTTTAAAAAGATGAGCAAAGAGTTCTTTTCATGGGGTATCCATCATTTACTTTTCATTTCTTTTCTGAATATTTTCTATATTTTCTATTCTTATTTTCTTTATGTACCTTTTGCATGATTCCCTTCTCATAGTAGTAACGCAGAGATCTGCTGAGTTTGTCATAATTCATCGCTGGCCGATTCTTCTGTATCCCCCACCGACGCGCCACCTTTGACAAAACGGACAAAAACAAAGAAAGATTCACAAAAACAGCGAGGAAACAGAGCAGAGCCTCCCAGACGAGGATGTTGCAGCAGCTGAAATGTTAAACAAACTTATTAATGCATATTTTCCCTAATAACAGTAAT
The DNA here is from genome assembly GCA_014839995.1 of Xenentodon cancila. Classification (NCBI taxonomy): domain Eukaryota; kingdom Metazoa; phylum Chordata; class Actinopteri; order Beloniformes; family Belonidae; genus Xenentodon; species Xenentodon cancila. Next base: position 2,717,569 of record CM026211.1, on the reverse strand, counting down.
TAGACTGCGTCCAGCCTGAGCAGGAATGTGTTCATTAGGAGCTTGTCAGACACCCAGCGGCGAAGGCAGCAGATGTTACAGCACCTGTCTACCAGACCACCCACCACCCGTCCTCGCAGTCCAGACCGCAGAGCTCTCCTCAGCTTTTCCTCTAATTTTTGCTCTACTTTGCCCTTTCTTGCCGTCTCTCACTCACGACACGTTCTCCAGTGAATCTGCTGTCTTTCTTATCTAGGTATGCGCTGACATGGTGCACCTCCCCGGCGCAGACGCAGAGGCCATTGGCCAACGTTTATCTGCAGCGTCCCAAATGCATTTGGTCACCTGACGCGTGAATGCACCCCCTTGTTGGCTGCAGCTGCCTGCACCTCCAGAACCACCGGGCTGGGTGGACCACTGCCACGCGCCCGTCCCTCTCCTCCTTTCAGCAGTCACCCCCTGGTGAATCCCCCTAAACGTGACTGAGGCTCACTGTGTGTGATGTGGCCGCACACAGACGCAGCCTCTGTTTCCGTTTCAAAGGCCCAACCGCCAACAGGGCTTATATTTTTAGGGACATGTCCTGGGAGATGTTTAGCGGGGATGGACTGTAAGAAACAGTTAGTTTGATGTGGCTGAGAGTGAAAAAACAAAACCAGATGAGTATATCCAGGTCTCACCACTTTCACAGTATCCATAAGTCTGATTTGGAAATCAATAACTCCTACATTTTATTTTGGTACGAAAATTGTGAGAAAATGGTAAAAGTTTTGAATCAAAGGTTTAACTTGGGTTTAACAGTCTTAAACCCAAAGACAATTTAAGAACCAACCCATTTATTGTTGAGATGGGCACATTTATCAGAAATACATTGACGGGCGCAAAGATTCAACACGTGTATGGTCAACTGCAATGGGCTTAAGTTCTGCATGTACAAGTAAAACAAATCCAGTTATTTTAACAATAATTTCAACTATGTAAAGAACATCATTATCATTTGTTCTGTTCAGGATTTTCTACAGCGGGTTTAAAATCAAAGCTCCATGATGCATCAGAGTAGGTTTATGATGAAAGCGAAAGCCAAAGGTACCTCTAACGACGGAGACAAAGACGAAATGGATTCATCCTGAGATGAAAACCGGTGAACGCGGCACCACAGATGTTTGAGAGGCAGCGCACCAGCGCAGAGAACCAGATCTACGATCAGAGTGTCAGGAGCCAAGTTAACAATCTCGAGTGCACATGTAGTTACAGGAGTAACACAAACTAAACTTGTTTTGTGAGGAGCCAACGCTGCGTTGCAGAAGTTAGAGGGATGCTGAGTAAACCCAGGAGTCGAGGATTACTGCCAACACCCGTCTCATTTTTCCCCTGGTAATTTTATAAACCTTCTCTGGGGACAACTGAAATGATTACATTTATTACAGTTTATCGACGTAACGGCCTCACAGCCCAGCAGCATTGCCATGTTGAAAGGTAATCAAACGATCTAATCACTGCAATTTGTTCTAATTTAAGATCTAAGCAGTACGGTTCTGTTGCGAAACGAGGAAAAACAAACTTTGGTGTATTTGTCTTTTCACTGGCCTGAGATCCCCTCAACAGTCACAAAATAAAACATTTTTCTTTGTTTGCACCTGCGGGCGTACACTTTATTTATATTTGACATCACTGAATCAGTTCCTTATATTCTGACTTGCAGCCGACCTGTTGTTGCAGGGTGGTTGTTACCCGATCAGGACAGTAAAGCTGACCGAACAGAGCACACCCCTACGAAAGGCCTTTTTCTCTGCCGCTACCTATTTCATGGGAATTTCAAGGCTGTGCAAAAAGAAGTATAAATGCTATTAAGAGTAACACAAGGCCTTCACGCGTTTCCAGCCATCCCTTTTCTGATGCTCATCCCAGACTGGGCCCTGGAGGAAACATCCCCAGATCTCACGCTCCCCGGTCACCTCCTCCAGCTCTTCTGGGGGGTCAATGAGGCAACCAAACATGAGATGTAATCTCTGCAGTGATTCCTGGGTCTGCCCCAAGGCTTTCATCCAATGGGACATGTCCAAAACACCTCCCCTGGTAAGCATCCGGCAGGCATCCTGACCAGATGCCAAAACCATCCCAACCAGCTCTTTTCAGTGTGGAGGAGCATCGACTCGACTCTAAGCCCCTCAGGTGGGAAGAGCTTAAAAACTGAATAAGCAGAGTAACCCCCTAAAGAAAGCTCGTTTTGGCAGCTCGTGGTTGTGTATATGTATATACAAATGTATATTGGTAAATGTAGCGCATTTTTCATCCCCTCACCTCTTCGGGCTCGATAAGTTTGAACTCCATCCCGCGGCCGGTCCAGGCGATGAAGTGGGAGTTGGACGGGTCATCCAGTAGAGCTACCAGGAACTGCCAAAGCTGCAGGGAGCCTCGGCGCTGATACGACGGACCCTCCCGGTACAGGCCTGACTCCTGCTTGATGTCACCTGCACAAAATGGAACAAATAATTAAAGCGTTATCGCTGGAAATGACTTCACACGACGTATTCCACTTTTGTGAAGCGCTCTCGGGGACGACTCACCTTCCACCTTCTCAGGCACCACGCAGGTATCATCGTAAAAATGCCTCGCCACTTTTTCAAACATACAACCTGGAAAACAAGACAAACAACAACAACAAAAAACCAACAAGTTTGGTATCACGTTTCAGTTACAACCCATAAATACAGCATCCACACGAGTCGGCGTCGGTACCTTCAGTCCTGTTAGTGTGGGCCAGATAGCCGTCTTGCCGTAAGTAGACAGAATGGCAGCTAGGCACTTCTGCTGAAACCCAGGCAAGAATGAGAGTGGGTGTTAAAGGGCCCGAAGGCGGCATTTTGAGCACTATCTCAGTAATCTGAGAGCAGTCAAAGCCTGTTCACTCAATGCACCAGTGACTCTGATTAAAGAAAATGCCCTCCAGCGTCAGGATTGCAATGGCTCCCAGCTCAGTGTATCTCGCTGCTACTACACGCCCCGAGCATGTGCACGCAGAGGAAGATCTTCTACGCGATGTAAAAACACTGGCTGACATGATGTAAGTTTTTCATAATGCAAGGATGTAAGATGATGCTTTTTTCGAACCTGCAGGTGTTGTATTTTTGGTTTCTTTCTCTGCAGCATGTTGTTCTGGATTTAAAACTCCTCAAAAATCATCTCAATTAGCTTTTTACACTGAGGAAATGCAGGATTATTTGCTACTGGATTTATCGACTTTAAGCTCACCTTATCGGAGGTAGCTACAGTATGTTTGTAAAGATTACACAGATCATCAATTTCAAACTTTTACATTTCTTCTTTAATATCACAGATTTAATAAGAACTCAAATACCAGCTACAAAAAATTGTTACTTATCATTATATATATTTATTGCTTGAAATATGTCCAAACGTCCCCCAGCACACGTGAGACGCTGGGATCAAAAACAACTAAACAGGTTACAAGTGAATATTCAATAAACACAGTGAGGCCCTTCATTTAGGCCCATAAACATTTCTCTGAGCTTCATCAAAGTAATGGGCTTGTAGAGGAAATTGCTGCTAATGAAATTACAGCTCCCTCCCATCCTCTCCGACAGGCCTGCCCCAGTCAAACATGCTCCACTGTGACTGCTAATAAATCCACTCTCATGCTCCATGTTGCATGGAGTGGACACAACACTGGCGAAGACCTCTTGACACTTCACCGTCTAGGGCCTTTTTTCTCCTCACCGTCTTTTTATTGACCTCCAGGCCTAAAAGTGCACACGGCTCACTCATTTCTGCTTCCTTTCTTAGGTTTACGTCCTTGTCATTGATGCTTCCGTTTAGGGTTTTTCTGTTTTTTGTTTTTTTTTTCAGGTTGCGGGCCAGCCGCGACCTGACAGCTACACTGTCAAAAACATACCAGGTCTCGGCACTTCCTTTTGTGAGTGTTTTTTTTTAATTATCCAGCAGTGTTAATTGGCATTTAGAAGCTGCACAGTTGTGAAATTTCAGTAAAGCAGTGTGGCGCTGAAGAGTGAATAAAAACAGCCAAATAAAAGCCGCGCTCTGGTGTCTGAATGGAAAAAAAAGGGAAGGAAACTGCGAGCTGCTGTTAGGCAAACAGATCAAGTGTAAAATACAGTAAAAGAGATGTGAAAGAGGCCACCGTGTCTTCTTGAACTCATTGCCATGGGGCTGCTTTCCCCCTGACTTGTCACACACACTCTCCTCCCACTCTACCTCTCCTGGGTCATTTGTCTGTCGCCTTGTGAATGAACCCAGCGGTCCGGCGAATGTTCATTCATGTCCTGATGTAGCCTCAGGCTCTGCAGAGCCTGGAGATTAGTTTCCTTTACTCGCTAACCAAAAGGAAGCGGACAAGCGTGGGAGGGCGGATTCTGGCCTGTGACCAGCCATCGGCCCCCCCTCTTTTCTATAAGCGCCACAGGAAATGGTCAACGGTGCAGACACCCGGCCCAACCAGAACCCCTGCCCTAATAATGGGCAAACTCAATAAGCGCCACCCCCTCCTCTTAGGACTTTTCTCATTCCTGAAATGATAATGTCCTAGAAGCTCCAACAAGAATAGGATCCCTTCACTTTTTTTGGCTCTTTCATTTTCCAGACAAACAAGCTTCTCCAGATCTCTCACCTGAGTCGTAGGTGAAGTCCCTCGGCTCCTGCTTGATCATCATGCCAGCGGGGTACCCGTGGGGAAGCGGGGCTCCGATCATGGCCGGGTGTTCGAAGAGGGGGTCCGGGTACTCCTGCTTGAACCCTTGAGGAGGGAAGGGGATGCTGGGCTCCGACATCTGCCTGTGGTAGATGGGCCGGCTGTCCCGAGCCATCGTCGGCGGGGAGGGGAACGAGTGGCACGGCTCTGAGAGCTGACGTCGAAACCTGAGGCAAATTCAAAGATTCATTTTCAGAGGGAGGCAAACGGCCAGGAACTGGCTGGTTTCTGCTGGCAACAGACTGCGATGCAAAATAACCAAGTAATCCTGAAATACTGCAAGTGCAGTTCTTGCCAAAATTTCAGTTTGCTGACTTGCATGTGACAGATTATTTAAGAAATAATACACGGTTAAAAAAAAGGAAAAAAATCAATCATTACATTTGTAACAGACCTCTGGAGATTAGTTCATTGTAAATGGTAGTTGGAAATAATCGTAGTCGTAATTTAATGATGATTATAACTTTCACTATCATTTAATAAAATAATTCTCCACCGCATGTATGAATCATTATTCTACTCTGCATCTCGCAACTGCTGATAAATTGAAAAAATTAGGCTGAAGAGAAATCATGTTCGTCATACAGGTTTGGCGTTTAAGCAGGAGTTGTTGTTTTTTTTGCCGCGCACGTTACAGCTGATGTGATTCTGCTGTAAGTAAAACCCTGATGTGCATCTCCTGCTGTGACCTTATTATAATCGGTCGGAGCTAAAAGTCCCACATGTAAATGCGATGCAAACGCTGAACCTGTGGTCCATGGAGTAGGCGTTGTCAGAGAGAGGCTGCGAGGGCGGTACGTGGCCGTAAGTCCTGTCTGGTTTGGGTGTCGGGGCTGCCGTGGGCGAGCCATGGTGGAGGGGGGACACGGGGGTGCTGCAGGGGGGCGTCACTGGGCTGGAGGGCTTCATTCCTGTGGGCTGCTTCTGCTCATAGGCACTGTGGTAACAAGAAGGGCATGAGTCAGCGACGCCTCGAGAGCTGCCAGGGTTTGAATTACACAATTAACCATATGATTTGTGTTACATTTCAATTTGTGGAGAAAGATTTACATGCTTATTTGCAATGGATGCGGCTATCGACATGCTTTAAGAGGTAAATAACCCGTGTGTCTCCTTAATGTGTACCACAGCACACCGAGAAGTCGTCAAAATAGATGAAAATGAAGTTCACGGACTGATTTTACACTCACAAACGCTCCTGTAGTTGTAACTTTTATCAGCTTTTTGTTTGGTTCACGTTTGTGTCACTAATTTCAGCACATAAATAGAGAATCTTCACACAGTTTTTAACAGTTATTTCAAATTTTGATGGAAAGTAGGCCCCTCCAGCACGATAAAATTAATGTAATTGTTCTATGTACAATGGAGGTTAATTGATTTACTGTAACAGCACAAAATAAAACTGCGCAAATGAAAAAAATAAAATAAAAGTTTGTGTTTAATGTGATCTGCAACAGCACCAAGCACACTTTTAACTCTTAAGGAAACATTTACATTTATATTCATTAGAATTTATTTTATTAAGGTTCCTGGATTCTCCGTTTGTAAGACTGGAAAATAAATATGACTGTAAAACGTAAAACGTCTGGGTGTGTGAGACTTCTTCCCAGAACTGTGTGTCTGCATCACTCAGCAAACAGGTTGGATTTGAACATACGTTCATTTAAAGTGGAAAAGAAATGAAACAGTAGTGTGGTATAAATACCTCAAACGATTTTAGATTTACTTGAATGAAATAAAAGACACCTGGCTGAACATTTTCTGGTTGAACAAATCTGAAATGTTCATCACGTGTTTGAAATATAATTTTCAAAAATTCAGATTTGAGCAATGGAAAAAAATATCTCAGATAAATTACTCTACAAATGTCGTTTGTAAATCTAATTTACTGTGACCATGAATGTGGAGCAGTTGGTGAAAAGGTTTCATTCCCTCTAAAGGACGTGTTGGTGGTTGTTACCGTGGTGCTGACGCTCACCTGATGCTGTACGAGCACTTCTCTCCATACTGGAGCTTGAAGGGCCGCTCCTGGCTGCAGCTGGAGCTCGGCTCGGAGCACGGGCTGTGCAGCTCCCTCTTGATCTTCAGCTGCAGTCCGTGGAAAGCCACTGCAGGCGGGAGAAAGACGGAATTATAACAAATCACCTTACAATCAAACAGTATCTTGGTTTACAGCATTTTGATAATAGGTACAAGTTACATTTTTGGGATGTTTTGCAAAGCTGTTCATTTTTTCTACCTTTATATCTTTTTTTTTTGTAAATGTTTACAGCAGATTATCAGTCATGGCAAAGAGAAAACGAATCAATAACAGCATTTGTGAAATCTCTAGTGAAAGAAACTGTCCTAACTCACTCAGGTTAAGCTGCCACATCTGTCCTCAGTTTCATCACATCCTAAAAAATAATTTTATAGAAAAAAAATGCATCAAATGAATCAAGAAAGACACTTTTTTGTTGTCTTGATGTGCATAAAGCATGATTGTGTACCCTTCACTGATGAAGTGAGTTTATGATGGCTAAATTAAGGACAAAAGATTGCTTTTCGAAGCATCCATCTGCCAATGGATTTGACATCTCAGGCCATCGCGTGCACGGACAGCTCACTTCAAATCTCATTTGTTGGCCTTTTTCCTGGCGGGGGCTGTTAGTGAAATATGACGATCATAAAAGGGCCGGGCGGCGAGCTCCTATAAATGCTTTGTCTGCTTTCAGCTGGCTGTCAATACGTTCCAGACGACAACAGTGGGCCTCATTGATCTGAAAGGAGCTGGGTGGGATTGGGGAGGGAGGTCTGCCCTCTCTACCTACGCCCCCACAGTGAGTCCGGAGGATCTGAGAAGCTGTTAAGTGCCTGATCAGTCCTGATTAACATCCCATCATCTTGAGTCATGATCAACGCTAATCCGATTGACTGCGCCTCTGACGAGGACCCAGTCAGTCAGAATGAAGTCAGGCTCAGGTTGCTTTGCCAATCGCCGTCTCACCGCGACGGTACACAAGCAGCAGTGAAGCCTTCCCGCAGCCCTCCGCCAAACACAGAGAAGGGCAGGAATGGCTGAGGGGGATGTTTCCTGACGGAGCTCTCAGGGTGACTGATGGCTTTTCCCTCATTTAAACGCAAAGACGCAGAAATTCAACTCTTGGTTCAACTAAACTTTACCGCCTTTTGACTACCAAAGACAGTCAGATCAGTAGATCTGTGCATACAGCAGGCGTTAGGTTGGTCTCTACGGCTGCGAGAAGCTGAGAAGGGAGGATGTTTCGGGGAGTTTTCTCACGACTGACTGACAGCTGCTGTATGAACAGGGGTCGATCTGCCAACGCCCCATATCTGACGCAGAGCCGAGCCCCTGGGGGACGGGCCACACGGACCCGGCAAGACAGAGCTCAGGGTTGTTCGCAGCCTTTGCTGGGGGCCTGACCTTTCCAGGTCATCGATCGGAGGTCAAAAAGACGCTTCCTGAGGGGAGACCTTTGACAACACTGGCATGGAAGAGCCTTGTTACAGCTTTCGAAGTCAAAATATAATCTTAGCTTTGCCTGTCAAGATAACAATAAGTATCACTTAGATTACAAGTGTGATACAAGAGATGAGACCCAGACTTTGGACGGAGTTTGGACGTCACCTGATGCCCAACTACTTTTCTAATTTCTTCATTCAACACGGAATGAACGTCAGGTTTCTGGGTCATTCAGTTCACATGAACGGCTATAAAATCGCTGGATTAACTGTACGTGTCACATCGGCTCTCAACAATAGCTTCACGTGTGCGCCAGCACAGGGTCTTAAATTAGAAATGGAAATGTCACAATAGATTTCATCAGTGGGGTGCCAAGGTACACAAATCAATAGCAGGGGCATTGCCTCTGACTAAAACAGAGACTTCCTTTTTAGTCCAGAATGTCATGCCCATCACTGCTTGATTACCCTCATTAACTACATATTGATTAATCAAGATGGAATGCTGTTAAGAAGAAGAAGCAGTTAGAACAATTACTGAGACTATTTTGAATGCAAATGTTTGTGTTTTCTTGTCTGTGATATTGATTTAACATTGAACATTTTTTCTTGGTCTTTGCTTTAGCAGTTCGTCAGAGATATTGGCTGTAAACACTGAACAGGTGAGAGGAGCAAGAACAAAAACCCTTTTGTCATTTGTGTTAGAAAACACTTGTCCCCAACTGCTTTTACATGCAATTTGTCGGCCAGTCCTTTCGATACTCCATCAGAGAAGTGCTGTGTACACTTGTGGACGCCAAGGACGGAATTGTGCATTTTGGCAGAACCAGCGCCTACGTTTGGCAGATCATTCTCTCGTCCATTCATAAAAAAATACAGGTCTTTTGGCAACGGCGAAAAACTTCCCATTCCATTTTCACCTACTGTAGGTGCTCGCCCTCGCTGTTAAATGACGGCGGCTTGGAGCTGCTGGTAAAGCGTGGCCTCATTTTGCACCTCCTCTACTCCATTCCCCGCTAAGTTATGCTAATGGTAAGCATCTGTGTTGGAGTTTGAGACAAAGAAATTTCTCCTTCTTCTCCTGCAGCCTCAGGACACGTTTGCTTCGAGGCCGCTCTCATGCTGCTTCTGAACTGCCGGAGAGTGCGAAGTTGACATTGAGGGAAGCTGTCGTAGCTTCTCAAGAACGGTGACGAGAGGCCATGGAAACACAAACCGGCACTCACGGGACGATTTCAAACCCGTTCCTGGAACCTGGAGCACGGCTCAACTAGCGGGGATGTCTTCTTTTCCTCTACACCACTTTTATTTCAGCTTTCCAAAGAAAACTGGAGCTTTTAAGATAAACAAACAATGTTTTGTTTATTTTTACTGTTAAATACTAACAAAGACATAAAACTACTGTTTTTTTTTTTTAACGTATAATCAGAAGCGATTTAACTTATTCAGTTCCATAAAAAAAACAACAAAAACTCTGCTTTGGTTTTGTTTTAATGCTAATTCTGTTGCTAATGCTACTAGCTACCTAGCCACAGATTCACAAGACAAAAGGACAAATGGCCTTTTGGACCAACTAAGCTCCTTCCATGAAAACCTGAAGTGTTTCACCGTGTTAGGTCGCCTTACATTTACACAAAATGTGATAAACGAGGACAACAATTAGCAGCTCATACGCTGACGTTGGCTTGAAGTCAACTTTTTCAAATGTTTGTAAGCAAACAGCGTGAAAGTTCAAACTTCGATAACGATTAGATCTAAAATAAAGACTGAATCTTATTTTTCTACAAGCCCGTCGGTGGCTGCACATGGTGGAAACTGTATTTATCGCCTGGCTGCGAGAGCGACTCTGCAGCAAACCCTGAGCAAGCGTGCACTACTGCTGGCTGGGAATGAATTCACATGTCGTGCACTAATGCGCTCGACCTGGATGCTGTATGTGGGATTATTGCAAAATACATGGTGCCCATGTCGAATAAAAGAAAAACAGAGCAGAACCGTAAGCTGCGTTGGTGTTTTCTGGGCACCGCTGGAGCTCACCGGAAGGTTCTGTGTTTCTTAGAAATGCCCATCGCAGGTGCCTTGTTGTAGTGTTGATATTTACTGTCGCTCCTGATTTCAAACAGTCATCTATTCTCTTATCTTCTTGTCTCTGCACCTCCACTTCTTTCGTTCTCTCTACCTTAACTACTATTCCTCTGTCTCTCGGATCGGTGAAACCCATATGGGAGAGCTGCCGGCTGGGATGCCTGCTCGAGCGCCCAACCACGGTGCCCTCACCCTCCTGCCATCTGTTAGTGTCCCTCCAGTCTGCTGCGGGTTTGCCAACAGGACAATTCATATGGTCAGCAGTATCCTGCAAACATGGTCACTCACCCTGGCTACCTCTGAAGGACAACGGGACAGTCTTGGTGACCTCTGGTTCTCTGCTGAACTAAACACCACACAGCTTCTTCATAGTGGATTCTAGGGTAGACTAATTCATACGTTTTTTTTAAACTAAATTGGAGGTGCTGAGTTCATACTCATAGTGTTCTGAACAGTTAAATATGTAGTGAAATGGAAAGAAAAGAAAATACATTTACAAACTCAGTATCAAACAGTTAAGTAGTCAATGGATTCTAACAAAAATGTTCCCTTCAAACGGTTGAAAATATAAGTTGATTTTGTATTTACAGTTTTATGAGATATACTTTGATCTTCTGAATGAATATAAATCATAAGGTGAGGTTAAAAAAAATTAACTTTACTGTAGGTGAAGGACATATAGGCACATCTTTTCATCCCGAGAAGGGACGTTGCTCGATAATAGAGGAGGTATTTGGATTAAATAGTGTTAAGGTCGGCTCCTGCTTGGTGCCTGACTCTATTCATCTGAATTTTATCAAAATTGTAACTGTGGTGACTAAATGTTTATATCTCTTCTGAAATTACTGGGATTTTATCTTTCACCTACTACAGATCTCTAAAAGATTTCTGCCTTTCATTCAACTTTTCATACTGGGGTTAAAGGGCGCTGAGGACAAAGGGAAGACAGGGTGTGGACGCGCACGTTTGTGTGTGTGTGTGTGTGTGTGTGTGTGTGTGTGTGTGTGTGTGTGTGTGTGTGTGTGTGTGTGTGTGTGTGTGTGTGTGTGTGTGTTTTTCACTCACAGTTTCATGTGCGTTTTGGCTCATCTAAAAGACATGTGCTCGCTCCGGGTCCCACTGAGCTCCACTCACTCAATTTCTGTCCCCACCTTGGCACTACTTCCTCCAGAGATGGACCGTGCCAAGTCACCAGCAACCGTAAGCAATCGCCGTTCACAATCCGGTGATGTTCAACAAACTGCCTTATTCTTTTTTATCATCGCGTAAGGAAAGATGTTCCATAACTTTTAGGAAGCAGTCTCAGAACACGATCTGTTGGGTTTTTTTCCTGCCTTTACAATGTAAAATCCCCACTGAAGGGCGGAGCGTAAACAACTAACCCTTAAATAATATATGACAAAAAAAACTGATGTAGAAGGTACTTCATATAATACTTAAAACACTGATTTAAAAAAGCTGTAACCACACTCAAAAATTATATTTTATAGTTGGACCACCTGGAGTCAAAAATATCCTCTCAACCACAAAAAAATAAAGTCTTCATAAATATTTTGATGTTCTGCAAATAAGCCACTGGCGGAGAGAGGTTCATGGGCAGCGCGAGAGAGAGAAAGAGAGAGAGAAAGAAAGCACAATAACCCCCCATGTCTCTCTATCGACCTGCAAGACTACTGCTGCTCTCCAGAGACACTTGTGCAAGCAAAGGTGAGCGGCTGACAGACGTGGAGAGAACACACAATGGCACTCACACGTTCCAAATGAAAAACACACAAGCCAAGCAAAAGAGAAAACAGCACAGATGTTCACAGGGTCACAGAAACGGGCGACACGGTTTCCTACTCACAGTTTTCAGTCTGGAAGTCTGGGACAAACTGCTCGTCATTGTCGGGAACTTGAGCTAAAGACAGAAGCAGAGAAGAAAGGGAATGATTGTCCGTGATGTCGGTGCACAACGCCGCTCTGATCGCGGCTCTCTACAGTCAAACACTGTCCACTGCCACACGGCATCGTGGGATATTAGCTGTTTTTCCCCTTTTTTTTTTTTTTTTGGATGATGGAGTCACTTTATTAGGTCGACCTGGGATACCTAATAAAGTTTTGAGTGCGCCAGTATTATTCTTATATTCTTTAACAACATCAGGGTCAAAAACACTGTAAAGGTATTTTTAAAAAGGTGATTTTTAATTATATTACACAACCTTACTCAAATATTTCCTGTAGCCTCAGTTTTTCTACTTTAGGAACTTCTTGTCTGCTGTTTTCATGTCACATCAACCTCAACAACAGATACGCAAACAAAAAATAAAATAAAAGAGGCTTTAAATTGAACAGTCACTACTTAGTAACCGACAAGGAAAAAAATCTAAGCAGAAATAAAAATCTCTGAAATTCTTTGACTGCAACAATAGACGACATTTTGCCAAAACAGCCCTGCGTCACGAGGGGGATAATATTTTACTTTATTAGCCGTCTTTCTCCTAAATCCGCTTCCTGAGGTTGTCCATCGACCGCCTCGACAGCCTCAGCCCTTGCCAGCAGCCAAACACCCATTGTTACCAGTATCTAATTGGCTTCTTCCCTACTGGTGAATCCACCTGTACCTACCGAGTTCGGTCTGTTCCAAACCCTCCAACGCTTCACCTGCGCTTCGAACGCCCCTGCTCCCAGGTTAATGCTAAAATAATGAAGCCCGCTCCGCTCTGGCTCCAATTAATCATGCAAACATTTCTATCACACATATTTACACTCTCTGACAGCTCTTCACGTCCCTCAAGTTCGACTCTCTCTGGCAAATTTAAAAAAAAAAAAAAAAGAAAAATTTAAATGTTTCATTAGCACATCTATTTCTGCACACAATGAGGTGGATCTTCATTATCACAAGATCAGTAACTTGCCTCAACATGCCTAGAGATCATATAAATCACAGATTTTTCACATGTTTGCCAGTCTGGATGCGGTCAGGGATGGTTTTATGTTGTTTTTTTTTTTTCCTGTCACCAGAGGTGTGAATTGAAGAGAGTAAACAATTAACAGATCAACAGCAGAAATTGATCCACATTTTCCAAAAAATGTCAGGAGGGTGAAGAAAGCGGCAAACAGAGAGGAAATAATGAGCCGTTTTCCCTCCTGATTCTATTTTATGTTTTTGCACAGCTGATTTCATTTGGTCTTGGTTCTGCTGTTACAGTTTGTTGCGTGCCATTAAAGGGCCATTATGCAAAAATGTCAAAGGTTAAGTCCTTGCAAAATAGGTTGTACCCCAATAAAAAAAAAATAAAAAAAATAAAATGCGTGACTCCATGACTCACATGGTTTTCAAGGTAAAAACCCCAATCCAGCGCAATTATGACAAACGCAGCTCAAAAACAGTTCTGTACAGAAATTTCGTGACTTGGAAAGGAAAGAGAACGAAATCAACAACAACAAAGACGACAGCAGTGTTTCTGAGTCTGAAAGGAAGTAGGATGGATGAGTCAGTGGCCTCGGTCTGTGAATGAGCCAGCTGATCTCTGCAACGAACTCCTGCGGGGAACGGCAGGGCTGGAAATCTGCCGCCATTCACAAAACAACGAAAAAAAAAGGCAGGAGGAAGAAGGACGCACGTGAAAAAACGAGGGGATTAAAAAAAAGGAAAAGTTGTGATGGCTATTAAACAGGACACCCGGGAATATCTGTGGAGTTTCCTAAACTTGAAATAACAGCGATGAAAGATTTAAAATAAATTCACCAAATTTGGCCAACTGGGTTTTCCAGACCAAATTAGGTTCTGTGCTGGATTTCAGGCCATTTAAAAATCAGTCCAAAAACTGCAGCGAGGAGGTTCGCTGCTGTTAAGAGCGGCAGCCTCTTTCCCGTCATTTGAAAAAAAACCTTTAACTTCTCTGTCTTGGGAGTCGGAAATTCAGTCTGTCGCTCATAATTCCTCCTCTTGTTCCAATTACCTGAACTAATAAATCTTAGAAATGGGAAGGTATTCCTTTTCATCTTAATGGACAGGAAGTCATTCATTAAATCTACAATCTGGAATCGTACATCACCACATTGATCCATGACAGGCAGAACTGTAATCCTTAACAGTAATACCTCTTCTCAGCTGCCGTCTCTTTTCTCACTTTGGATACTGAAATATTAAAATCATGTCTTATTCTTCCGTACGGCCCGTGGTGTGCACCGCGACGCCTCATCTCACCTCGCTGCCCCCCCCCCTCGAGCCGCTCAACTATTTCAATATCTGCGTTAAAGAATACTTCCCATTTTTTTAAACCTTTGGATTGCACTGAGAGCGTTTTCAAATGTATTAAAGAATAGATGGAGCCCATAAATGATTGAGTCTTTATGTGTGAAGCCGCAAAGCCAAAATTCTGGCAACTCTTCTCCGGTGGGTGTATTACATCTCAATCACTTAAAAAAAAAAAAAAAAAAGTATCTTTAGTTATTTTAGACAAATGTAGAAAAAATTCTCAGGCAGAGCAGCATTTTTTATGTAATAGAAAAAGAAAAAACTTTACAAAGTGTAATTTAGTGTAATTCAGTTGTTTGACGTAGAAGATTAAATTTAAATAATATCTACTGGATATTGAAGGGATATTATATTTGCAATATTTGCAATTTATCTATATTTTCTATATAACTCCACTTCTAATTGTATACATTTTTAATTGACTTTTTTTTAAGAGTTCAGTGGTTAACTGAAAAAAATGTACACGAGAAAGAAAAACACTGACAAAACACAAAGCATGACGTAGCCAATGAGAAATGAAACCCGTCTGGTGTAAGACATAATTCTTACTTTGGTTTGGAGACGAAACCAGCACTTTACACTTTTCAGGTTTAAATACCTGCAAAACTGTCTCAAGGCAGTTTGCTCTCACACTTACATTAAATCCAAAAATACTGCAATTATACATCAATCCAATCTTCTACTTTTTTTTAATTAAATTTTTTTTAAAAACACAACTTTTGCGCTACTCAGATTTCAACTTTTACATCACATTCGGTCCTATAAGTGGAGACAGAAACCAAGCCCAGCATGCACACACAAACACAACAAAGAACTTTTTTCCTTTTTTTTCCCAGACACTAACCAAAAGTTCGATGCTGCAGACACGGTGGAAAGAGGACGCTCGCGCTTAAATCCTGAAGCATCACGTCTCAGTTAGACCACAGTGAGGAAGTCTTGCCATCAGAGAAAAAAAAATACGAAAAGCAGAGGAACGGAAAAATTCTGCTGCCTCTCACATCAGATGACTCTGGGGTTTTTGGAAGTTTGTGAGAAAAAGAATTATAGTAGATCCATTTTTTCTTTCTTTCTTTTTTTGCTGCCAAGAAGTGAAATTGAAGAAGACAAGGTGATGGTATAGTACAGCTGTAGAAGATAAAGAGAAGAGTGCTGAGAGGAGGCAACGAGGGGGGAGGAGGTGGTGGAGGTGGGTTGAGGGGGGGTCAGATGAGCGAGAGAGTGGGTGAGAGAGAAAGAGAGCTGGTGGGCTGAGCAGCAGAGCTCTGGTGGAGGTGGAGGCAGCGGTGGCTGGTGTGCGGCGTGTTAGCTGCTGCCAAAAGCAGGAGAGACAGTGAGCGTCGGAGAGCCTTCTCCTGGTAATTTGTGATGACACTCTCTGGGTAGAGCCTCCTCGGTCTCCCTCAAGACCCCGCGCTCACAGTCTCTAATGTATGCATGACACACAAGGTGCCTCTTCCACACAGGCTTTTAATTGGACTGCGACACTAGGCATGTAACTCCAGGCAGCCCCCCCCATCCCACCATCCTCCCACCTCCTCATAACCTATCCATTTTTACCCATCTCTCCTCCTTATTTTTTTTTTTACCTTTTTGAGATTTGAAACACTCACCTTCTGCCAGCCAAGTCTCCTGCAGTTGACTGAGGTCCTGGAAGAGCTCTGGGGGGGAAACCAGAGAGGAGACGGTTGAAAAGCAGTTAGGAAACACGGCAAAAGCCCGGGAGAAGCGTCAGAAACAACTGATTTCATTATGCCACTGTAGCTCAGTGGGCATGAGTGCAGCTAATAACAAGTCAATTTGTGTCTCTGACCGCTGACAGAGGCTTGTGAGAGTCAACACAGGCCGCTGTGCTGTAATTGAGATTCTGAAGTTAGCAGCACAGGTGGCCACAAACCAATTGAATTTTGCTAAATGTTTAGAAGCCGTGAAATTAACTTCTCCGTCTGTCCCGTGCTTACCTTCAGTGTCCAGAGCCAGGCTGGACTTAATGAATTTTCTCTTTCTGTCATGTGCTGGCCTTGGGCAGCTTGTTGTCTTTCCTTGCAGCTTCTGGAAAAAAGAGAGACCTTTTTTGTTCTTTTCCATGCTGAAACAATGCTTATGATGTTGAAATAGTGAATTAAAGAGTCTCTCTGGGTGACTCTGATGCAAGCTGTAACTTGGTGCAGAATTAATAAGATTATGTAAAGTGGAAGGTACTTTGTTTGGCTATTTATGGTTGAGGATTAGAGGGAGAAATCACAAACAAGACATGAGAATAGAATAAACAAATAGAGCTATTTATAACTAGTTGTTCTGGTAAATAGACATAAAAGGACATTAATGGAATTGGGCCTGCCAGAATACAAGAAGAAGCGCTTCATTTGTTGATTTGTCTCAACCTTTTTTAAAGGTAGTGATCACTCACTTTGGAGTAACAGTAAGGCACTTGCTGGTCGTAAAATCCATCCATTCTGCACCGCCGTAGCTTCCACGGGCAAACAGCCTCCTAATGCCCGTCTTCTGTCCCGTGAACCTTGAGAGAAGCAAAGGGAAGGAGACAAAGAGGACACTAATCGCAGGTTTTCACCAGCTTTACTCTAAAACGCAGCTCAGCTGCTTCGAGGTCGGAGTGACGGACAGTGATGCTGTAAAGTTGACTTGTAGACGCATTAATGTGATGCGTAAAGCGCGCAGGGCTAGAGGGCGCACCGAAGTCTTAGTGTGTTTCATATCGCTATGAAATAAACTCATACAGCGGAGGAAGTGTGGAAAAGTACACGCACTCACCTTGCGACTTCGCGCCGCTTTCATCCGCGCGCAGCGTGCCACGGAGCGGCTGCAGGATGCGCACAGTCCCGGCTGCTGCCTGCGCTTCTCCCCCCGCGCACTGTGCTGCTTCCTCGCAGCTTGGCATCGCCTCCCGGGGCCTCCCATGGAAACAAGCCGCACTCCGTTTCCTATTGGTTGTCAATGTCTTTCACTGGATCAGATTGCTGGCAGTCAATCACGCACGGCTGCAGGCGGTGAGCACGGGGCAGAGTCAATGACACCATTGTCATGGATGTGTCTTCTCTCCTCTTCTTCCCTTTTTTAACAGAGGCTTTAAAAGCTATTTCCAATAACAGACTAGACTGCAGTAAAGTTCATTACAAGTATCCTCCTATTTTCTTCTTTCGCTCTGAACCCCCCCAAAAAGCATGTATCCAAACTGCACCTGCACACCCCCAACCCTCACACAGTCCCGTCTTTCTCCCCCTGCGTGTTCTTCACATACAGTGTGTATACACAAACACGCTACTCACTTCTCTCCCGGTCAAGTTTGTGACCATGGTAACGGTGTTTTGAAGAGCCTCCAGAGGGACTCGCTTAAGCGCCAGCTCTTCCCTCTCCTGTAAAGGATACATTGTTGAGACCTGCAGAAGCCACTGACCTGGAAGTAAAGCGCAGGTCACCGACTAAAACCCGGTTCAGCGTCCAAGAAACCCGACACTGGTTTCCAAAACATGTTAAATAAGAACAGAACGTCCACACGAAGCTCCAAGTTTTGATGGAGCCTGTTTTTATGGAGTGAACACTTAAAACATTTTACTTCAAGTAATCAAATAATACCAGAAGCAGAATCAGTAATTGTAATATCAGCACTTATTACTAGTATTCATTATTTATGATCAAGGCTGTTTCTAGCTATTTTACATTATATCTATGCAAGAGTCTGTATGCGTGGTCCCATTTTACAAAACTACAGCACATTTCAAACCACTGAGACAGATAGATGTCTGTTATTAGATGGCGAGGAGTGTAAACTTTTGTTGGAAAAACAAAACAATGTGAATTTAATCAGTTTTGAGTGAGAATTGAATGTGTTTGCAGCAAAATGGAACCAGTGTTGGGCCAGTCAACATCGAAAGGAACTGCTGTCTTAAGCCGCCTGGCAAGATTCAAAAATGTAATTTCACTTAAGTGATAGGTTCATGACACTGTTTAAGTCAGTCCAAAGGAGCTCTGGGTGTGAGGGCACTTCACTTGGATCAGTGTGAACACAGCAAGCCCACTCTGGTACGTCTGGTACAGATGCAGTCCATCGTGGTGTCAAAGCTCCGACCCAGCTACTGGCTGTACGCCACATGTTTGTGCTGAATCGGAACATAACTGAGTCGGGCATTGTGGGCAGTTAAAGAGCACATAAACAAACATGAAAAAAGAAATCAGTGATAGCAGAAATGTTGTGTCGCCAGGCTTTACAGCGCTTTGCTTCAGGAAAACTTGACACTCAGCCTGATTTTGACCAATGACAGCACTGACCTTTGTCTGTGTGGGTGATCAGGAGGTCTGCTGCGCTTCACATGACATGAAGCTGAAGTGAGCCAGCTTACCAAAACTGTCCACTTCCCTCGTCAGAGAGCGCTCGGGACAGCGATCAGTAAATTCTCGTGCGGTTCACTTGTGGTGTGAAAGCGCCGCGACCCCGACATGACCCACTTTGGGGTGAACTCCACATGTCTGGTCATGTCAGGCCCTGGCTTGTTTTACGCTGTGGCCCATCCCCGACACCGTCAACACAAACACCTGCCCAAACATCTAGACTAGTTATATACCAGTTTACCTTGATATGCAGATTTCTGTTCATTAATTTACTTTTTATTCTTTTTTAACTAAAGAGTGAATGTGACATTATGGATATGGAGCCAAACCTACATGAACGAAATACATTTTATTTGTAAGTGTGATTGAAATGAATTGCATCAGTGGGCTGAGATCCAGAGGTGAACGTAGCCCCGCCCCCCATCCTCCTGCTCTTCTTCTAACAGAAAGAGTCTTTCTTGAAATGGAAATAAGACTATTTTGCTCAAAATTTTAAAATTAATTTGCAAAAAATAGACAAGCACATTATTGTTAACTTTTAAATAACAACAAAGTCAGCCTACTATCACCACCAAAATATATCAAGTTAAAAGATCTGATGTCTCAGCAGGACCTGGAGAAACTAGTCCTGCATCCATCTTCACTAGACTTGATTATTGTAACAGCATCTTTACAGGTCCACCTAAAACATCAGTTAGACAACTGCAGCTCATCCAGAACTCTGCTGCTCCAGTCCTCACTAAGACCAGAAAACTGGACCACATCAGTCCAGTTCTGAGGTCTCTACACTGGCTGTCTGTCCATCAGAGGACAGACTTTAAAGTTCTGATTCTGGTCTATGAAGCTCTCAATGGTCCAGGACCAAAATACATCAGTGACCTCCTGACCCAGTAGGGACCTTCTAGACCCCTCAGGTCATCTAGATCCAGTTTTTTATCAGTTCCCGATTACATTTTAACCACTGATGTTATCTATTGTTCTTTTTGCATTTATTTTGTTTACATTTTAAATCATGCTTTTTTATTTAAGTTATGTTTTAATGTCTCTGTAAAGCACTTTGAATCACCTTGATGTTGAATAGTGTTCTATAAATAAACTTGCCCTGCCTTGCCTTGCCGTGCCGTGCCTTGCCTTGCCTTGCCTTGCTTTGCCGTGCCGTGCCTTGCCGTGCCTTGCCTTGCCTTGCCTTGCCTTGCCTTGCCTTGCTTTGCCTTGCCTTGCCTTGCTTTGCCTTGCCTTGCCTTGCCTAAATCTGGCTGCTCTGGTCGCTCTGTGTGCCTGGTCTGAACTGCTATACTCACTCGAGGCATCTGGCCTCCCCTTCACATAAAGGTATGATCCTGGTCTGTGTTTGCATGTCATTGGTCGTACAGCGTGACCAGTAAAGTAAAGTCCCGCCCCTCAGATTCGCGTCGGTCCTTCTCACAAAGAATCTGCCCTCATTTGGAAAGACAAAGAAAGCTTTCTCAGCATGAAGCTGACGTGGAGGCGGTGACTCCTCTAACTTGACATGGGAATGAGCGGTTGTCTGGAAAACTGGTTGGAGCAAATTAGAGCGTTTGTTTTGTTTTCTTGTTTCCTTTTTTTCTCCTCCGCTCGTGCACTGCTAAACAGAAAGCTCCCCGGGCGCTCGCCACTTCGCCCATCTCAAATATCGCCTCTGCTAGCAGTCGCAAACAAGCTGCTGTGGATCAAAACATGTAGTTATGTCGGCGTGTTTTTCAGCTCTTTCCTTCTGGCTGGTTGTCATGGAAACGATGCTCTGTTAGCACCGAGACTGAGCTTCACTGACCATGTTTAGTCATTACACGGCTCCTGAGACAGGATCTGTATGAAACCGTTCACTACACACTAGGTAGTGCACTTCATCGGGTGTTGGCCTTCTTGTATTGCTGTTTTTTAAATCTGTGATGAGGATACTTTATAAACTATGGTGCAGTAGAGTGACGAGAGGGAAGAGCTCTACATAGTGAGTCGGAGTTGAGTTGGAGACAACTTTTGCTCACTGGTTTAGAAGTTTATCCACTGTTAGCTGAGGCCTTTTATGACCCTCAACTACACCGCGGTGCAGTTTAAGGGGGCTTTTATTCGCCTCCAGACGTGACATGCAGCTGTCACGCATCCCATCATGCCTTTCAGTAGATGCCAGTCATTGTGAGAAAACCTCGTGAGGATTTTGAGCTATACTTCCCTGTCACCACAACTCATTTATGTCTTATATTGAGTTTTTAGGCACAGGGACACATGGACGCCTGTTCATAATTACGTTTGGTTTGTGAGGGTTTTGTGAAGCACGTGGGAGCTTAGCTGGCTTCAAAAGTATCTGCAGGGTCTCCTGCATCTGCATAGTCTGCAAACAGCACAAACGCTGCTGTTTTTATTATATTCAGTTTCACGCATCTGAATCCACCATCCACGATCTATTCCCGCTTACTCCGTCTCCGGGTCACGGGGGTCTGCCAGAGCCTATCCCGACGCATAGTAGGCGGAAGGCAGGGGTCCACCTGGACAGGTCGCCAGTCCATCGCAGGGCCATATACAAGACAGACAAACATGCACACTCACACTCACACCTACGGGTGATTTAGTGTGATCAATTAACCTAGTATGCATGTTTTTGGACTGTGGGAGGAAGCCGGAGTACCCGGAGGGAACCCACGCAAGCACGGGGGCAACAGTGCTGACCACTAAGCCACCGTGCTGCCCTAGGATGTCTTTGGTATTTATTTATTTATTTTTTTTAAAGTTCCTCATGTGAATTCACAGCAGCAACAAATATGCAAATGTTGCACCAGTAGAAGATTATTGATGTAGTTACAAACATATAAACACAATAAGCTACTGGGTACAACCACGGCGTGATGTTTTATCAGGAATTAAACGTTAAAATGTTAAAAGTTACTAACCATGTCACTGACATAGCCATCTACCGGCGGCGCTGGCCTGTGGCGACCAGGGCGACCGCGGGCCCGTGTCGACCAGGGCGACCGCGGACCCGTGTCGACCAGGGCGACCGCGGACCCGTGTCAAACAGGGCGACCGCGGACCAGTGGCGACCAGTGTTACTTATTTATGGTGGTAAATGGGGAGCCTGAATATTAACTATCCGTCTTGATTTGACTGTTTGATTTCTATAAACAGCCAAATGTCACAGCACTCGAGTCCAGGACAGATTTATCCAATGGGACATGAAGCGATCGTACTGTCGTACTGCAGCTTTTTACACACTTCAATGGTGGGGTCAAAACTTAAATACCCTCGAGAAGATGCAGGCGCATGCACAATGTTCAGGCTATTGGAGTTAAGAGACGCCTGACATGTCTGCGTCTTGAGCCCACGCTCATTCTATTTTGTGTTTCCGCTGTGAACGACTCAATCCACAAACAACTAAATCATCAGTTGCAGTAATTTTTAGAAATGTGCTTTTACTGTTCAGCGATCAACAAAGATTTGGTTGCATTTACACAATATGGTTTGAGGGTAAATCCCTGAAGGGGAATTTTACCGCTGCTTGAAGCACCACTGAGAGACGGACACGTCGGAAGTCGGTGGTGGTCACGCTGGTGCCGTCTTGGATCCAGACAGGGTTCCTTTACCAGGCAGGTGAAGCTGATGTGAAGTGACGCATCGTGTCACTCCTGCTGGTCTCTCCTCAGGAGGGAGTGACGCAGGTCAAACGCAGCTGCCCACCTGTCTGACTCAGTAACACAGCAGACCTACAACAAACACCACTTCAACAATGCACTTTTTTTTTTTTCTCCATCATGCGCAGAGAATCAACACTTCACCTCTTCCAGTAAAAAAATCAGCTGCAGACTCGGGATATGTCATCTCCATCTGCAGCAGCTCGTTCACTGTCCGTCATGCGTCAGGGTTATGCAATCATAGGAAAAATAACATTAGAAAACACAAACGGAGGCCACATGTAAGGAAATAAATACATACATTTTAAATAAATATATAATAGTAAATATTATTTTATTTATAAGCCAGCTGGATAAACTTAATTCATTTTCTTGAAACTATCAGAGCAGCCAGGATGCAGATGGCCAAAAAGCTTGAAATCTTTCACTTTAGGTTAAGCTGAGCTTTAGGTACTAAAAGGACTTAAGTTTACAAACGCATTACAGTTTGCTGTTTTGTTTACATGCGAAGGTTGACAACCGAGGCTGAAGGATCTCCTTTTGGGTTCATTTGTAATGCAGACGTCGTGACATGCTCTCCAACAGTGTATTTGTTCGTACATGAATTTAAATATCAGTTTCATTGTGCGCAGCAAATCCTTTCAAATATAACTTTCAGAAGAACGGTTGAACTCACGAAGGCAAACACCACCAGAACTCGGTGTGGAACAGCAACTGTTTTCCTCTTTAATTGTTTCCATCACTTTTCTCAGTCAACATTGGCAGGCAAAACGTGTTTCTAGGCAAGAACAACATGGTGGGAGTTCCAGAGTGAAGCAGGAAGCACAAAATAAATAATACTGTGTACAAAAATACAACCTCACTGTACAAATGCTGCACTGTACAATGCAAAGAGGCAGGAGACTCCACTAACGCATGAAACTTTTAAACAGTTGAGCTTAAACTCAGAAAACATGCAGAAGTGCAGGTCTGTAATACTTCCCCCAGACTGAATGGTTTTAGTCAATGGTGAGAATGTGATGAATCACTACCAACATTGTAGAGAATAAAGCTGTCATTTCCTAAGGGGATTGTTTGGTAACTGAAGATACTTTTCAGGAGCTTTTTCAGAGGCTGCGAGGCTACTGTACGGCAAAAGTCATTTTGTGTTCAGACTAAACTACTGAATGTTTGCTTGAATGAGCAGCTGAGCGTCAACACTCAACACAGCAAATCGCTGACCTCGTGTCATCAAGCTGCTCCTCGTGTTTGTATCTACAGTATAACTGCAGTACCCGTATACCGTCTGACTGGACACGAGAGGCTTCTCTGCTGCGTTTCTGTGGTAAAAAATTTTAAAGTAGGCTTCCTGAGACCTGTTTTTAAAAACAAAACAAAAAAAAAACAAAAAAAAAAAGGAGTATCAAATGAAACTGCAGCCATCTCATTGATAAAGGATGATATGATTTAAGACGAGCAGTTCTGAAAGTGTAGATTTAAAAATGTTCAATTTCTATACGCATTAAAACAGTTTTTGGTCACTCATGCAACAGCAGTTGTGCACAGAATTGGTAAAACTGTCTAAAATCTCTCGTGCGACATAAAATGACCATGCTTTTCTTTTCTTTTTTCTTTTTTCTTTTACAGCCAATCAAAACACGACAAGGATTGCAGGAGAATAAAGCACTTGTTTCTGTCTTCGAGGCCAATCATGAGTGAAATGTAGAAAAAGTACAGAAAATAAACACTTCACCTCTTACAGTAAAAAAGAAAAATCAGCTGCAGACTCGGGATATGTCATCTCCATCTGCAGAAGCCTCTGTCACTGTCCATCATGCACCAGGCTTATGCAGTTACAGCAAAAAAACATTAGAAAACACAAACAGCAGCCAAGTATAATTAAATAAATAAATACACTGTAAATAAATATATAATAGCACACATTCATTTGTGGATTTTCCCCACATGGCACAGAGCACAACAGCAAGAATATAAACACTAAAGAAAATAGAAGAATAATAGAAGTGGACTTCAGGAATCCGCGTCAGTACTTTGCACCTCACACATAACATAACACGCTGTAGATAAAGCTTCAGTCGTAAACATCCTCAACTCATTCTGGAGTCAGCGAGAACTTCTCAGCGGCGTCTTCACGCTGCAGGAGATTAAAACTGAGCCCACAGTTTACGTCAGACCACTGGGCAAACAAAGAGGCGTCAAAGAGCCGTTGCTGAGCGGGCAGAGTCGTGTCCGACGGGCCTCCGCTGCTCCTCAGGTGCTCAAGACAATTCAGTTCTCCGGTGGTTCAGTCTTTGCTCTCAGTGCGCGTTCGTCTGATGACCGAGGAGAAGAAGCTCCGGCCCTGTGGGGGACCCATCAGCATGGGAGCCTGGTTCTTGTGGACGATCTCAATCTGGTGTTACAGAAAAACAGAAGCTCGACGTTTTTATTTCAGGCTCTTCTACTCGGTGCTTCAAATGTTGATGTTCAAAAAGGGACAAAAAGACTTTTTCAGCTTCTGTTCAAAGCACCTCTTCTAAAAAACACAAGCTAATTTACATCGAATTGTTTTGTAAATTCCAAAAGGATTTTCAGGAAAATCTGCAAAACAATTTTGACAAATTAATGCATCATCAAAAGTCTTCTCATGTGTCCATGTGGGCTTTTATGAAATTGGTTCAGTTGGTTTTTTCAAGCACATATTCAGAAGATCATGAGAATTTATTAGGTTTATTATAGTGGATATAATTGGTTTCTCACTTTTTGGAATTTAACAAATATATAACAGTATATATCATATAACAATATATAATATTTGGTCAAGTGGGAATAAATAAAATGGACAGATGTTTTGTTACAATCCAAATTCCTAAAAGGTTTGGACACTTGCAAATCTCTTAAATCCTTATTTCTCTGCAACTTGAACACAGAAAGTACATCAAACTGAGGTAATGTACCAATTAACGAATAAATAAGGTAAGGTTGTATTTGACAGCAGTAACGGGTATCAAGACTTGAAACGAGGCGATATTTACCCCTGTTCACACCTACTGACACAGGGTCACGCGTGTTTTGGACCCGGAGCTGCAGTTGAAATTTTAGACGGACAGAAGTGCAGATATTAATCATCGAGTGTCGTCACATATATCACATCATCAAACTGTCGCTCTCGAGTCTCAGAGCGTTACGGAGAAAAGGAGCGCTGGCACCTGCATTAAAAGGACAAACACTGCCTTCAAAGGAGAACTGCCATTTCTTGTACTTGCTCTCTGACTCTCTGGCAATTACCATCTTTTGTGGGCTTCTGGCCACCATTAGAGAAGACTAGACTTAATCTTTGTGATGGACCTCATAACACACATGATAACCTTTCTGGGTAAGACACTGATCACAAAAAGGAGAGAAGATCTAAAAGAATAAATTAAATATATTTGGAAGATAATTGAGGCCTCTTTTAAAGATGCAACACTGGGCTTTTGTTTCCCTCAGGAGACCTGGTTCCAGACCAATATGGCTCTTAGACACACATTAAAAACAATTAGAACAAATTAATAATGCATGTAATGTACTCATTAACTATCCAAAATCATCCAAAAACCAAGAGTGCAGACCTAGTTATCAGTGACAATGATACATGTCGTATGTGGCGTGAAAATGCAAATGTACTGATGGTGTAAATATGTATGCAGAGGAACTGAGACGCATTTGCATAGTTGTTGTTAATAATTAGTGGAATAACATCCCATTTGAAATGTGATGTTTTCATAAGTATTTAGAGCATCAACTGATTCAAAGTCAGCTCTGACATACAGTATGAATAACTTGGAAATCACTGCACCGCACCAATGTTTTGTCAGACTCTGACTTTGTTCTGTGACGCTGTGCCAGAAGGTACAAGAGCACTTGCAGCGTACCCGTTTTGTCATGCGCTGGGTTTATGTGGCTTTGCCCCGGCGATCATATGTAAATCTCAGCTGCGCTTTATCTGCGGTGCGGCTCTAATTAAAGCTTAACACAACCGCAATAAAAAAAACAAACTACAACTGAGGAGTTTCATTTGAAAGATAAACAGCTTGAGGAGAGAGAAGACGCTTCTCGAAGGACATGTTTGAGGTGGAACGTCTGTGATTTCTTATCTGCAAAAATCAAACAGCAAAGTAGAGAGATACTTCAGTTGAGTTTTTATCATTTCATGTGTATTTATATGCATTCATTCCAGGCTTTTTGGGACTGGGTCTCCAATTGACAGTGTCTTTGCCACAGATAATAAGGGGCATCGTCATCGGCGGGGGCATCATCCAAGACTGCCGTCCACTGAGCGCTCTTGATGATGAAGACCTCCGCCATTCGTAGATATTAGCACTGAGTTGAATCCAAAACTCAACATTAGTGTTGCATGAAAACATGAATAATCACAATATTGCAGCTTCTCGAGTAGAAAAGTTTAAGTATTTGACTTGACAGTGGCTGTTTCTGATGTACTTTAGTCATCAACAACCAACCAATCAAAATTATTCCTGCTAAGAACACAAGTAATCTGGAGAAGGTTGACAGCTGCCTCGCGCAAACGTCACACCCCCACGGCTGAGCGACTCCGTTAACGCTTCCACGTTTGATCGAGGGGTTGGGATACGGCGAGGAGCTGGGAGGGGCGCAGAGCCCGGCTCCTTCACATCAAACAGATGTGGTGGTTTTAGATGTCATATTGATGGCTGAGAAACAAAAACCTCCGTATTGAAAAATGTGCTGCATAGAGAAAACTAGTAAAAATAGATGCCTCGTGCTGTTTGTTCAGGATATCCCAAAACATGATAGACTGTTGTTGGACTTTATTACTATATTATATGTTAACAAAACAAACTAGGCATTTATGGCTTCCAAAGTGCAGAAGGGAGGTTTTTCCCTACTTTTCCTGGATCATTTTGCTCACTGGAACTTTTACATTTCAGGTCCCAAGTGGAAACCCAGTTCTTGATGGAGACAGATTACAGTACCTAGTATTTGCACATCACTCCTAGATCTTTGGACTCAACATCGAATAACTTACTGTGCAGGGAGTCTGCATCCAAGGCTCACCATCAATCTGCATTGGCAGGGATTTACTTGTTCTGCAAGTGATAAAATAGGAAACACGTTTCAGTAAAATTACATTAAGCCATCAGGTCCAATAAATGGTTTGCAACAGTTGTCCTACTGTGACGCGAGATCTTAAAAATAAAAAGGGATGTTTGTTTCCCTGTTTGACAGGAAGCAGCGAGTGAGGCCCTGACCTGATGGTCACGGAGGAGCACTGCACCAGGCGTCTCCCAGCACTCTTCAGGCCCGTGTAGATCTGACCCATCTCCATGGCTCCTTCTAGCCCCACCACCTCCAAAAGCTGGTCAGATAGATCTGAGGTGAAAAATTCAAAACGCAGCTCAAATGTTGCTGAAGTTATTGTTTGTTTGTTTTTTTTTAAAGAAATGTGAAGACAAATGAGAAGAATGCTGCAAGAAAGTGAGGAAGGAAGAAGGAACGTGAGAAGCAGGTATGGATGAATAAAAGCATGACGTGATGTTTGTCACTTCTGCTTCTGCTTCTGAAACATTTGATATTCAGAGTTTAAAAAAAGAAAAGCAAAGCAGCAACAAGCAACAAACCAAACAGCAATTAATTAGATTGCACCGGCAATGCAAAGCAATCTTGTGATAATATAATTATTAATTCCTCCTCTGTTTTTCTGTTATGAGCATTGATTTTGCCCCTGCTGGAAGCCCAGTGTCATGCAGGGCCCATCTGTTTCAGAGGCCTGCTCTGCCTCTGACTCTCCATCGACTCGTCCTTCCACAAATTAAGAAGCCACTGCCTCGCTGCTGGGAGTACTCAGATACTAATTGAAACTAGGACCCATTTTTAGGCGCTCGGTGCGTGCGGGGGCGTTAGTTCGCCATCACCGATGCCACTCTCTGGCTGTTTGTAGGAGTCATGTTGGTTTCCTGAAGGAGTGTCGCAGGCGATGCTGCTGTTGTGGTGAGATGTTGTTGTCGAGCTGCCGTGTCCAGCTGTCACCATGGTGATGGACATGCGTCTGCCCCTATCTACGTGTGGGTCGGTGAGTGCGGGGCTTTTCGGGGTCAGAGGGGTGGGCTGTGCTTACACATGGTCCACAGCAGGTTAAACCCTGGCTGATTCTGATTCTGTGACTTCTCTGGTTGATGTCAACAGTTTACCCACACCTATGCTGACATGTTTGATATACAGCATCATAATGTTGATAGGGATTCCTTGTTGCCCCGGTAACAAAGATTAAACCATGTGAAAAAGCACAGAGGCTCTGAAGTCTGTGACAGTTTAACATTGTGAGGAGCAGTCGGAGCAGCCGGAGCGGCCGGAGTGGCCGGAGCAGCCGGAGCGGCCGGAGCAGGCGGAGCGGTCGGAGCGGCCGGAGCAGCCGGAGCAGCCACGGATGTTCGGCTTTTTATGAGTGAAACCTTTGTAAGATTTTTATGATTTAGCACAAAGGCAGTTTTTGTTTTGTCTCATATTACATGCAAAACTACTCTAAAAGAAAACTTTTTTTTTACAAACTGGTACAGGAAACCATTTCCACCCACTGCAGCAACTTTACCATCTTTACCAGTCTTTTTTGTGAGAATATGACGCCGATGCAACCCAGACAAACAACATTTCTTTTTTTATATTTGCCATACACCTATCACCTCTGGGGTGAAAAAACAAAACAAAAAACATTGGGTTTGACTGATATTTAAAGCATATAATATAAATGATCACTCAGCTCTGCGTTACAGCTTTATTCTAACTTCAATTTCCCCCTTTACCACATCTTTTCCTCTTTGTTTTGGAATTTAGGGCAAATAGACCTTTTTTCATTAAAGTATACCCTGTTTTTGAGTTGAAATACTTATTTTGCGGTCAGAATGTCTCCAGGACAACACAAGGCCAAAAATAAATATGGCATTAAAGGGGGTAACAGCTAGGTCTTAATGAATTGATCAGGTGTGCAGACGTCTACAAAAGCAGATGTTCTGGCAGTACAAAGGTGTGTCTTTAAACAATGACAAAAGGACAAGACATAAGCAATGACTGGGATTAGCGAAGCAATTGTTGCCACACATCAGACTGAAAAAGGTTATAAAACTTTGCCAAAATGTTCTAGAGTGAGAACGATGGAAAGCTTTCCAGACAACCGTCCAAACTAAAACCCAGAGCTGCGTCTCAGTGCCTAAAGGACTTTGAATGTCCATGACAGCACATTTAGAAGAAGACTGAACAAGTACCAGAAGGGTATTTTGCAAAAACTGCAAAGAAAAAAAAAGATTTCTATAACAATTTCCTTTGGACAGAATAGAAAAAAGTGAAGTTATTAGGTTTTAACGCACACCACTGTGTTAGACAAACACAACCGCAGCATTTACTCGGAAACACCTGGTCATCAAAATGATCAAAATGACCTCCGTATATTTCAGAATATTCCAGAGGAAAATCATCGGTCTGATGGTTAAAGCTTGGTTCAAACTGGGTAACGAAGAAAAAAAAAGACAGTTAACAGAGCTGAAAGATGGAGCTTTGGATCATATCTGTGTGGTGTTTAACTAAAGCATCTCACAGTAGTTTCATTAGGACAAAAGGTGTAACATGTCTACACTGTTTATAATAAGTCTAATTTGAACCTACAATCCAGTAATTGTGTTACTGATTTAAGGGTTTCTATAAATCACACAAGATCTGTGAACACTGCTTTGAGTCATGAAGTTATTTCTTACATCAGGGCATCAACTGAAAAAACTGGAAAAGTGCAACCTGCTAAATATAGAAAAAAAAGCCATCTTGTTTACGTGCCAGAAATAAACTGTGTTACCTCACTGTTTATGCAAGA
Source organism: Xenentodon cancila (assembly GCA_014839995.1). NCBI lineage: Eukaryota > Metazoa > Chordata > Actinopteri > Beloniformes > Belonidae > Xenentodon > Xenentodon cancila. The sequence continues at coordinate 2,687,231 of CM026211.1, read as the reverse complement.
AATTATTAACACACATAAACGCAGCCGGTGGCCAAATTTAAGCTGAATCAGCCCTTACGTAACCTACAATAAGCATTTTGTGTCTCGGTCAGTTGATCAAATCAGTATTTGACTGTGATGTGCACAGTATGAACTTTGTACTTAAGAGTAGTTAACGCATGCACGCACGCACGCACGCACACACTCAATGCAGACCAAGTGAGACCAACTTTTAAAAAAACCCTTTCCAACATCCACCTCAATCTGGTGGGAACTGAACATTTCGGTGTCTGGATATTTTCCCAAAACATTTTGGTTGGACCTCATAACACACGTGTATCAGCATCGGTATCAACAACATGGAAGTTTGAACTGGATTAATTTAACCCTATAATGTATCCATCCATTAGCTATTCCCGCTTTATCCGTCACCGGGTCACGGGGGTCTGTCGGAGCCGATCCCAACGCATAGTAGGCGAAAGGCAGGGGTCCACCTGGACAGGTCTCCAGTCTATCCAGGGCCACATACAAGACAAATAACCAATCACACTCACATTCACACCTAGGGAGAATTTAGGATGATCAATCAAACTACCTGCATGTTTTTGGACTGTGGGAGGAAGCCGGAGTACCCGGCGGAAACCCACACAAGCACGGGGAGGACATGCAAACTCCACACAGAAAGACCCACCGGGCCGGGAATTGAACGAGGAACCTTATTGCTGTGAGGCAACAGTGCTGAACACTAAGCCACCGTGCTGCCTCCTATAATGTATCATATTTGATAATTGAATTTCTGAGACCTCTGAACCACCCTCATTATCAAAAAAGGAAAAGAAAAAAAAGTTTACTACAAACCAAAAAAACTATAAAAAATATGAACTAATACATAAAAAACAAATGAACTTAACTAATGCATTCATAATGATATGAAAAATAATTATTTAGGAATTGTTAAGTAAACAATTATGTATGTGACATGAAAGGGTTAACAGCTGTTCAGGGAATCTCAAGAGAACCGTTTTCCCTTCAGCAGTTAGCAGTCAGTTTTTCACGTATCTGAGCAAAGTGAAGCAGAGAAAACTTTATTTTTTAACTTCACTGGCCTCCGAAGCTGCCAGATCTCGAACCAGTGGAGCAGCTTGGAGATGTTGGTGGAACATGAGCGTCATCAGGGATGTTATTACAGTCTGTTACTATAAAACCTGTGATAATAATCCATCCATTATCTATACCCGCTTGATCCGTTTCCGGGTCACGGGGGTCTGTCAGAGTCTATCCCGACGCATAGTAAGCGAAAGGCAGGGGTCCACCTGGACAGGTCGCCAGTCCACAGAGTCAGTCACAGGGCTACATAGAAAGACAGACAAACATGCACACTCACATTCACACCTACGGGAAATTTAGAAAGATCAATTAACCTACCCTGGATGTTTTTGGACTGCGGGAGGAAGCCGGAGTACACGGAGGGAACCCACGAGGAGAACATGCAAACTCCACACAGAAAGACCCACCGGGTCAGGAATCGAACCAGGAACCTTCTTGCTGTGAAGCAACAGTGCTGAACACTAAGCCACCGTGCTGCCATTTTTATAATAATAATAATAATAATGATGCTCTTACTGCAGTAACATGAAATCTTCATGGCTGTTTCCATTTATTATTCAATCGTGATATTAGGAACTTTTATAATTTTTCAAATATTTGCTTTTGTTTCTAATTTTTGTTGTAGTTCTGTAATCTACAAACCCGCCTTAAACCGTGTGCAGGGCCAACTACTTCTGCATACTTTCAACCTGAGAGACCATTAAAACTTTAAACAGCTCAGAAGAGATTGGACTATTACTGTATGATTCACCGTTTTTTAATAAATATTTTCACAGTTTCAGTTTTAGGATTTCTTTCTTCTCTCTGAGTTTATAATGGATACCTCTGATGAAATCCTGAAGCCTCACTCTGCCGGTCTCAGACAATAGGTTGACCCGACTCAACTCTTCAAAGCCTTTTCAAATTATTAAAAAACATTCCAACAATTTCATATCTTTTAAAAACTAAAGTCAGCTCCCAATTCCTCAAGTTTCCGCTTTCAGCAGAGTTCTTGGAAAACATTCAGCTCTCAGCATTCACGCTGCATTCTCTGAAAATGAACTTTCAATAGTTGAACTGTTATGGCAACATGAGATGCTGTGAGAGGACTAAAAGTTAGAAGACTAAAGTAATTGTGATTATTATTATTTCTTATGTAATAGATGTTGCTGATATACTATCCAATCTCTTGCAAATAACGTGTAGAAAAGCAGCCCTGTGGCATTAATCTCAGCCTTGTCCTCCAGTCAAAGCGTGTGATAAGAAATGAAGTCCTTGTCACTGTCGCACAGCTGCCTGTCGAGGCCGATGGCTGCACTGACGCATGTGGAGCGACGGGCTGAGAGCAGAGGGGTGAAGACAGACAGTGACGGAGCCGACGAGGGCCAGCAGCCAATCAGTAAAACTAAAGAGGAATGGCGGGAGGTAGAGGAAAGGTGCGGAGGCCGATCATCCAACGAAAGCTTCATGGGGCTTGTCAGGGGGGATCAGTCCTGGGCATCGACTCCTCCACCCACAAGTGAACCCCCTCCTTCCCACCTCCCTCACTCAAAACCTCAGTCCCATTCTGAATAATTCACTCTGCAGCCACTCCATTCCACCTGAGGGGGCTTGTCTCCTGGCGTCACCAGCGGGACGATTTAACAGCTCCCGAAAGGTCACAGTTTTTTTTCTTCGTCAACCCTCCCCCAACCACACACACAAACGCAACCACACACACACATGTTCACAAAAAGACAAAAAAACAATCCAGGAGAACAGTTTGATGCGCAGCGCTCAGCGGCGCCCCCATGGACGACGGTACTCCCGTGTTTACCTATAAATACGCCGTTCTCGTTTTGACAAGCAAGACCTTTCCCCTTGAGGGAACCTTCCACAAGGACGTCTGTTCTCACATATTCAGCACGGGTGGACGACTGACACACGGACGCCGCGTGGCGCAGCGTCAGACGGGCTCAAATTAGCACATACACATGGATGCAGCGGGTTATAAATACACACACCGCAATCACACTAAGAGCCTTCCCAGGTTCAGTCTGTGTCCTCTTCGGTTTTTTAAACCATAAACACAGAAATGATTGATTTTCTATTCAGGGATTAATGGAGTGTTCATTGTTACAAGGTTGGGCTTTGAACCGATCAACTCCTCCCCCTCGCAGTCTCCTCTGCGTCATGCTGCACCTTCACGTGACGGCTCGGCCCGGTCTCATAGCAAAAGGTGGAATAATCAGGGAAATTAAATGAATGATTCATGATCCCGGAAATGATTTTAGCTGTCTTTTTTATGTGCCAGTGGACACACAATTAAATACGTAAAGAAATAAACTGTCAACACATTTTTGTGAAATTACTCACGAGGACGACGTCACATTTCAAATACAACAAAGTTCTACGTTTAGGACTGAAATGACTGAACTGAATAATACTCTCTTAATCTCAAAACAAAATTGCATTATTACAGTATAAATAACTGAGAAAAAATAGTATAATAAAAAAACAATTTAAAATCATGACAACAAACCAAGTGTTTGACAGCTGAGAGAATCAAAAAGAGCACAGAAGCCTTTTATGAAGGCATAAAAGTCCAGCAGCAGTAAAGTAAAGTGAAACTGCTTTTCAGTTTTATTACATCATTTTTAAGAAGCGTGAATGCATGGCCTTACTGACATTTGACTATTATCACACTGATATAGAATATATAAAAAAACAAAACAAAACAAATAAAAAAAACCATCAGACGCAGAGCAGCCGACTTTTCCTGTTTCGTTCATTCACACATTCCCATTGATGAGCTTCCTTGTGACATAAATGGATCCAGCGGCGTGCCCAACACCCCACTCAGTCCGCTCCTATTAACTAACCCTGTCCACCGGCGCCCACACACACCATTAATACCCAAGTGACAGTTCCACACAGTGACATGATTGTACCTCTTCTTTGCAAACAAACCCAGCTGGCTGTGATTCACCTTGTCATTAGTAAAATATTAATGTGCTCTGGAAAAGTTTGGTCAAAAGTTTAGTCTTTAATCCATCTGATAGGAACAAGGACACAGGCTGACCGTTTGTAAAGGAGGGAAAAATAGACTCCTACACAGTCAAGTCTATTTAAAATAAAAGTATTTACTGTCCAGTGGTTAAAACTTTGTTTTTTTTTACACTTGGAAAACTCCAAATGAAGTTATCGGCACAACATTAGTAAAGAAGTTTCAAAATAAGAGTTGGAAAACTTAAAAGCTGCCAGTTTACTTCAGTCACATCAAGACTGCAACTCAAATAATAATAATAATATGTTAAATACTGATTTTTAGATATCTGAGCTGCCATAGTTCCCAAACATCTCCGGCTCCAACTGACCCCCAATCACTTACAATCACTCAATGCCAGAAGCCACCGTTGCCCTTGGATACTTGGATAATGTGGCTGACTTAGGCAGTGCCGGGTAAATGTGGGCCATGTCTGGACCAAAATGGTTAAAATGCATTAACTGACGTCCCAAACCTACCTTGAACTGCAAACATTAGTTCTTTGGGGTCGACCACTGGGGTCCTCTTGTCTTGACTCTTCTTCCCCGCCTTGCGGTAACCCCTCCTCTTCTTGCTCTCTCCCCAAAGGTTGGAGCCGCCATGCATGCTGGGAATGTTGAGAATGGCGATGCCCTCCAAGGAGATGGTGCTGAGGTCGAGAGTGACACCATCACACTTATAGAAAGGAGAAGTACGAGAGGAAAATATATCATTTGGTTGATTGTAAATAAGTCAGATTAAGTATTAACATCAGTACACATCCATACACAGTTATGTTTACAATGATATGCTGCGACTGGAGGAGAACCTGGAGGGGTCCAGGCTTCGCCTCTAACCCACACGAGTCAGTCCCATAAACAGGTTAAACATTTGTCTGTTTCAGCATATATCTGCTCCTCTGTCTACTGCCCCATCTGCAAGGGATTAAAATGATCTGGGGACCTGCGGTAATTTGCAATAATCGTTGATGTCTGTGTTTTTAATCCCGTCCAAACGCACCATGTCTGGGATTTGCAAAGTAAAATTCCACTGCAAATTCCCTACCTTATTTTAGCAACAAAAATAAGGCCTTGTTGCCTTTTCTGCCTCCTTCCCGCCGTAAATATGGCAGATGCAGCGCATAGTGTGATATCCTCAACGACTTAGGCCTATGTCCACCACATACAGCACAATAATGTGAAATATTTACGACAGTGAGATGATGAAACGTGAGGCTGCATCACGCAGAAAAAACTTTTTAATCTTTATCAAGCTCAAAGCTCCTCTGACAAAACTGTAAGGCTTCAACGGAAGCGCTGCAGACGTTTACTGTTAAGTTTACTGTTACCATGGCAACTTAAACACATGGGCCAATTCGCCATGTTCCGATTTTTTCACCTGTTAAGACGTGTAGCCACTGACATTTCAGCTCTTCAGTTTCTAATCAGATGCTTCTTAACTCAATTTTCAAAGTTAATGTTATATAAACGGTAACTGTTTAATAAAATCTCAGCACAAAGTAAAACTCAGACTTGACTTATTCAGCTGAAACGGGCTGAGCTCAACAGAGATGTCGGGGTGTGATCTTAGAATTACTGCAGGTCCAGAGGTCATTTTAGTCTAGCGTGATCAGGACACAAGACTTATTTAATCTGAATATTTCTGTTTCAGTCTAAACTCGCCTCCATCTGAGCTTAGGCCTAAACCTAATTCTGAAACTCTGTCCTGACAAGCATCCTCTTCATGGGAAACACCATCGATTTGATTGGATTAGGTCATGAAGGCCTCAGGAGCAGGTATACTGCAGTAACATTTAGTAGTTTAAGCAGAGAAAATCCATGGTTGACCCTTATTAGAAACTGTTTTTAAGACAATAAAAAAAGCATTCTGATTTAAGGACTCTGGATCTTTCTTTCCATACTTCTACTACCGCGTCTCCAGTATATAAACTTATAGAGCTCTAACTGATGACGTCCTCTGCTCTGTGTGGATAGATCTGTGAAGGTGCAAGATGAATTGTATGGACACCAACTTCATTATCACTCAATATCACACACAGCAGGGTCATGTAGGGATAATTACCTGAGCGATGAACTGAGGATCTATGAAAAGCAGGTGAGGAAGAGTGCACAGATAGTTTTCACACATCAACACACTGTCTGAGGCTGTGTGCTATTTATTTATAAACGTGTGCCATTTACGGAGCTGGGGATAACCAGAATGTTTCCCAATTGTACAATCGTTCTTACTATTGTGCTGGTGTGGTATTCCTAAAAATGCGGACGCTTCAAAGAGTTGATTAAAGGATGACATAAATAAGCAGCTACTGTCAAAACACTTTTGTTTCTTTTCTTGTGCAGTTCTCCACAGACAGGTTTGATTTACCTCCACTTCCAGAAAGTCGTGGAGCTTCTTGCACGTGGCCGAGAAGGTCTCTGAAGTACCAAACTCAAAGTACCACAGCTTATTCTTTGTTCTGAAAAAACAAAACAAAAGGAACTGCAAGGGGACTGAGACATGGCAGTCTTCAAAACCTCAAAGATTGTTCACTGCGTCTGTAGTTCCCATTAAACTTACAAACTATATATATATATATATATATATATATATATATATATATATATATACACACACAATTCATGCTTCCAAAAGAATCAGGAAATACACTTTTAAAGAGCAGAGTCATTAATCTAGAGACAGTATGACGTGTTCCATTAAAACATATTGAGGCGTGATGATAAATCTAAAGGCAGTTAAGGAGGCATCTGAGGGAGCACATGGGGAGGCCAGTGGTTACGCATGCCCAACATTAAGGCCCAGGGAGGAGCGTAAGAGGGTAATCCACCTGCCCCTGCAATTAACCGAGGACTGGGGTGCTGCTCCCCAGGACTCCTACTGCACACACTCCCATCGCTAATGCTGATGATCAATGACCTTGCAGGGGTGAGTCGCCATCTGTCTCCACGCAGCCTTATATCATGACAACACCAGGAAAATGTCACCACAATCTTCTTACATACATATATATATATTTGGTTATACATATATATATATATATATATATATATATATATATATATATATATTTTTTTTTTTAATTATTATTATTGTTATTATTTTACATAGATCGTTAGGTCAGTTTCAAATGAAACTTGCTCTGACATTTTAGTTAGTAACCCTAAAAATAATTAGAAATGATTTGACCACAGTGAGATTTTAACTAAATTGTGTCCTTTAATTCCCCTTTTTTTCAATCTTGCAACCGGTCAGTCTGACCATTTGAAGGGTTAAATGTGGTCACTCTTCTGTTTGCTATCATGATCTTCACCTCACTGAACGTGGTCCAGAGTTGTCTGAGGAGTTAAAATAGAAACTTCTAGAGCAGCATGTTAAAGGTGACGACTAGAAGACCACCTCCGAGCAGCTTGATGTTCCTGTGACTACAGTTGCAAATTTCACTCAGACGTTTACAGCTCACAGGACTCTAGACAACCTCTGTGGATGTGAACACAAGAGCAAATTTAAGAGATAGTTAATATGATTGGTAACCAAAGAGCCAAGAACAAGTTGGCTTCAAGGTTAACTCCAAGGTCAGTGTGCATTAGTGTCAGATCGAACCATCCATCACGGTTTGAGCCAAAGCAGGTGACTGAGGAGCTCTCCATGTTGAAAGAAAATTATAAAAGAAGCCAGACTGGAATTTGATTTAAATGCATATTGACAAACCACAATAATTGGATTTAAATGCTATTGAACATCTGTGGAAAGAGCTGAAACATGCCGTCTGAAGTCGAAACTCTTCAAACCTGAGACAGCTGGAGCAGTCTGTTCCTGAGATCGGACTAAAACACTGTCTACAGGTGCACAAGGATGACTGAGACCTACTGATATTGGCTGATTGTTTAAAAAAATTAAGTTGAGCATCCCATCATCTTTGATTATGCCAATTTTTATTTTTTTATGCTGTGTTGAACCATAATTCAGACGGACGTCTGATTTCATTGGTCAGTGTTCAATAAGTGAATATTTATTATTACTGTAGTAAGTAAAGTTATTTCAATAACCATCGTGGTTTTATTTTTCCCCTTAATGACATGGAACCAATGTACACTATATGACCAAAAGTATTGTCTCACCTGCCTTGACTCCATATGAACTTAAGTGACCTCCCGTGTGTGTGTGTGTGTGTGTGTGTGTGTATGTATTTATTTATTTATAGATTCATACTAGTATTAAAGTTGTTATGCTTTACGCGGCGGTTTTAACACATCTGGAATGAATCAATAAAGTGAAATGAATCAAAACAAAAATTTCCCTACTTCCTTCTTGAGGTGAGACATTTCCTAATTTTAAAACCTTGATGTTTTCTATGTTTTATGGTACATATGTGTTTCAGATATTGGCACCACTGCATTTGGTTTTCATTCACATTTCATACAGAATCCCAACGTTTTCAAATGTGAGACTGTGTGTTTTCTATCAAAAGAACTGAACGTGATGTGAACGTGAGGTTGGAGCAATTTCAAATCTAATTAATGCTGAGAGTTGAGATGTGAAGGCAGGACGACAAAAGTAATAGTAACCCTCAACGCACGATAATATCAAAATTCTTGCAATTCCTCATACCGACACTTTTTCTACTCTTAACAAGAGTTTGATTCAGTTTAATTAAGTGAATCTGAGCCTCTGATTTCTAGCATTCTCTGAAATCTGTTTTACTAACTGCAGATACTAATGTTTTTTAACAATCAGAAACATTCTTACTGTGAACTAGTTTCCCCACAGCTTTCTGTCAGATATCCAAAATCCCCTCGAGACTGCGGATGGTGGCCAAGTTGTGATGATTATTTCCATGAAAACCAACAAACCTTATGTTAAGTTTAATTTAATTACATTTTTTTTACTGTCAATAATCAAGGCGTGCTAAATGATCCAGAGCTGATCAATGCTGAAGTTTGTTTTCCTCTTTGATTTTTAAAGCACATATAGTTTTGATCTTTCAACAAAGCAACAGATAGAAACATGTAATTTTTCTCAAAAATAAAAGGCAAGCAAAAAATACTGCAACACTGCTGACACACAGAACCAAATACTGTAAAAAATGACCTTCTCTTAGCTGGAATCAAAGCACTACAAGAGGAACGTATTAGTATAAGCAGAGTAACAATCACTGAATTATTGATTTCCTCATTAGGACTTTTGTCAGGACCATTTAGCCACTTTATAAATGAGCTTTCATTAGAGTATTTGCAAGGTAGCCCAACTCCCAGCTGATTTATAATGTGCAACATGGTCAATAGCAAAGGGGGGTGGGAAGAGGCAGAAGCGTGACAGGGCCATGCTACGAGACTTTACACCACATGGCCTTCTCCGTCAGGCCTCATGAAGAGCGTCTGAAGTCAGCAGTCGACAGGGAAAACCCACAGAACATTTGAACAAAGGCCCGAGTGAGTTTGCAAATAAACAAATGAAGGTGGCTTCTGAGAAAAAACACATGCAAAGCTGGTGGTTAATGGTGATGGTGGAGGCAGATAGATTACAAGAAATGTTTGGATCCTCTGACCCTCTGCTGTTGTCGAGAGGCTGGTTTTGATCTGAAGTTGGCACAATCAAGAGTCTTTAGTAACTGAACAGCTTTCAAAAGGAGTGTTAAGACAGAAATGGAGGTAAAACGCTAAGTCAATATTGTATATCAAAAGGTTGCATCGGTGCATCCACTCCACCCAGGGCATCCACCCAGTCCGCACATACCCACCTGTGAAAAACACCATATACTATCACACACTCGGGACCTTTAGCTTTAAACAAATCAAAGATCTTTTATTTACCAACGCTCTACCAGCGCTCTGGTAACTCTGGCTACCAGCTCCTTCAGCTGATCCCCGCTAAAGTAGCTGCAGAGTTGCCAGCAGACGTTCACAGTGGACTATCCTCTTTCACTTGTGGACTCGATGGAAAATCAAGAATTACTGTTACTTCCACGTGAGACTCAACCAGTACGTTAGAAGATCGGAGCTCGATAGGGCAGGCTGCGAGCTGAGCTGAGCTGCGAGCTGAGCTGAGCTGAGCTGCGAGCTGAGCTGAGCTGCGAGCTGAGCTGAGCTGCGAGCTGAGCTGAGCTTTGCAGTAGCACGATGACGGCGGTGATGGTAGCCAACCACCAATCAAAAGTTACACATACCTTTATTGCTTTACATAATTTAACGTTTTTGTTGAGTAGTCGTACACGCATCAGCTTCGGAGCTACATCTAAGCTAATCGCCGTTCCAAGAGGCAGTTTCTAATTCCAGTTTGTTCGTTAATCCAAAAATCTGTCAAATCTGGTCAATATCAACAAGTCAAGCCTCAAAATTGCCAAAGAAAATGTCAAGTAATGCACTTCTACTACAGAGGAAGATTAGTGAATGGTGGTAAATGAGGAAATGAAGCAGGGTCTTTGGTGTCAGATACGGTTGAGCCACGAAGCTGATTTTACGTTTTCAACGTCATCACAATCAGACAAAGCAATGGGTGATACAGTACATCAATACAGCTCCTCAAATCGGCATTCTGATAACTCTATTAACTCAAAAATCACAGCAATTTTAGCAAAATAAAATCAAAAACCCCGCATTATGGGCTTTTATGGAAACCAACCCCCACTCTGACCCATCCCAAGACCAGATACAGTAAGACACAACATCTGACCATCCTGTCGATTCCCACCACTTAACCTAACTAGTGCGCCATGGCAACAAATCACTTCATGTCCCCGCTCATTAGGTAATTAGGAGCATCTCATTGGTTGGATTGGATTGTCATTTGTTATCTGCCCACTGATGCCAAACTCTGGACTCGTCTGACAGACTGACTGTGAGGAGCGTCTTCAATGGTGGCCAGCATGTCTCAGGACAGACAGGGAGTCCATTTGAGTGAGACGATACTTTTAAGGAAGATTAGGAGGACCTTACTTTATGGTAAGTGTAATAAAAGTAAACATAAAGTGCCCATTAACTTAAAATGCTCCTGCCTCCTTCCAGGACATTTTAGAATTTTTAGTATTCATTATATTACCAGTGGAAGCTATATTTTCTGGTGAATAATGTGCTTTTTCAGTTGTCTGAGTGGCATCAAACCCTGCGCTGCAATTGCACCTGGACTGTTTCAATGCAAAGCGAACTGCAGTAATAACTTTGGTGGTGTGCCTGTGAGATCAGCTGTAGTGGGTCCAAACACAACAGCGGCTCAGGTTTCCAGAGTCCCTGAGGTGTCACTCATTTGCAAAAACAAATTATGAAACAAAACTGAGAAGGAGAAGACCAGCACGAACCTTGCGGTTCAGTTAAAAAAAGAATACTAACGAACGATCTGAAAAAAAGAAAGAAAAAAAGAAATTGGAAAAGGAGAAAAGCGGCTCAAACAGCCTGGATCTTAACAACGCTTCCATGTTCATCAAACTGCCACTGCTCGGTCGACATATTAAAGGATGTCAGAGGCGATCACCGTCAGTGTAGCGTCACTGTCCCGCAGCCACAGCACCTTCAGATGCACTTTCCACCGGCCACACTGAATTTCAGGGACATAGCCATTGATTTTTTCACCCCTCTGACACCTAATCTAACCCACTGTGATCTACGACCTTATTTTCACACTAATTTCTTCTTGATCAGAGGTGATAAATATCGCATTGACATAACCAACTCTTTGTGCATTGCATCAATGCACTGTTTTGTTTAACATGACACGGCCTCGAGCGCGCCGACTCGAATGGCAGCTTGAGAAATGACCTGAGCTGCATCGTCTTGCCTTAAGAGACGCAGCGAGCAGCTTGAAAAATGTATTTCTCTCCGTTCCACTAAAATGGTTCTAACATGTTTTTTTTCTTTACCAGTACTCCTGTTATGAATATTTAAACTGAAGTGTTACATCTAACTCTTTTTAACTTTTTCAGATATCTTTGCAAACACAGCTACAGTGGAGGTAGATCATTGTGAGACAAAGTTCACAAACTCCAAAACATTTTAAAGGCCACACGTCTGCAAGGTTCTTACAGAAAAATCTGAATCTGGTGTCTCTTAAGCTGGAGACGATCTGTTGTTCACTGGTACCCGGTGATGCGGGGTCAACTGGGACAAAACTGCTGTGAATTAGTCTTTTTTACCATCTTGGTTCTTTTTCACAGAATTTGACAAACTGCACGCTTCTGGTTCATTTTGAGTTTTGCGGTGATAAAATGAGAATCTCATGAATTCAATCTCTAAATAACTTACAAACCAGATTGAGTCCTTTTAGAGAAAGTGCTTTAAATGTCTTTCTATTTGTCTCATATATGATTTTTCTATTTCTAAAAATATGTAGATTACATACATTCATTCTGGAATATCTTTACAAGCCAGTTTCTGCCTGTAAGAAAAAAACAAAAAAAAAAAACCCAAACATAATATATAACTACAAGTAATAGCTGAATAATTTTAGAGGACTGGATTTGTGTTAGTTTTGTCTTTTTTCACTTAGAAAAAAAAACAGTCAAACAAACCACCTAGTTTAGCAACGACACGTACACGTATATATATATATATATATATATATATATATATATATATATATACAAAGTGGCTAAATATATACATATACACACACGCACACACACACACACACACACACGATTTAATATTTGGAAATTGTACTGATCCACCTTTCACCAGTAGGAAAGAAATAAAATGAATTAAGGCAGCTGACTGTTTTAGCACCTATGGGTTGAGGAGTTTTAGAGTTAGTTTAGAGGCTTTAGAGTTACATATGTTCCCATTTAGAGAACATTTTTTTTTTTTGGGAATGCCTTGAGTCTTTCAGCAAGACAATACAAAACCACTTAATGCATTCATTTAAACAAGTTTGGTTGCTGAACTGGCTTGCCTGCAGTTCAGACCTTTTACCAACTAAAAACATAATGAAACATGAAAATACGACAAAGAAGAGTCAGGACTGTTGGGCAGCATGAATCACGTAGAAGACAAGAACTGGACATTCCTCCAACAAAACTCCATGGAGAGTTGGCTGGGTCGCTTGGTTGCTGATGCTAAAACAGTCATTATTCAAACATGTGCTACGCTGATGTCATTAAGCTCAGGAAGAAAAGGCTGGACTGCAAACGAGGCATTAAAGTCAGCTGAGCAGCAGTGTCCTTTGTGGGAGGGACAAATTCAGACTTGAGCTACGCTAAATGGTGCACGCAGCTGGGAGGAAATGAACATCCCTTAGTGAGAAGTTTGTTTGGATTACTTGCCTTTGCAAAACAGTCTGTATTCCTGATTTTAGCATGTCTCGTCTGTGTGTGTTGAGCATTCAGAAACAAGCATCATGTCACCAGGCACAGAACGCTGCAGCATGGCAGCGGGCTGACTGGGAACATTTCAGAAGTGGGCGCTTCCAAGTGCGGCCTGTTGAAATAAATCCACGAGAATATGAGTTGCCAGAAGTTTCTGAATCATGCAAAAATCACACAAACATGATTTGAGACTTTTAAATAACCTCGGCGCTGTGGTGAAAGCTGTGACTATCCACCATTCCAGTCAATACGAGCTGTCGCGCGGCGACGCGGTTCAGAAGGCCCCAAACGTGACCGTCCATGCTGCTCCGCTTAAAAATACACTTCAAGTCGATTTCAAGTCTCAACCGCCGAAGAACCGCATCAATATCCACACAGCAGATCAAGCTGGCTGGAAATCAGTCATCAGAATGGCCTAGTGAAAGTTTTTTGTTGTACTTGCCAAGTACGAACGATGCATTTCTGGTTTTCATTGACTTGAGTGGCAGCGATTCAAAACGGCACTTTTTAAAGCCACCTCAGAAAGTGTTGTAAAAGCAAGTTAACCTCCAGCCTGCAGGGGGAACCGCTGAGTAATTGGTTGCAAGCGTTCCCTTGTGCCGCTTCAATAAATTTATATTATTTACAAGACTAAAGATGTTTAAATAATGCATTTACTTAAGTTTATCAGCAGGGAGTAATTATGTTTTAGTCTGTCAGATGCTCACTATAGTTTAGGCTGCTTGTGTGTGTGTGTGTGTGTGTGTGTGTGTGTGTGTGTGTGTGTGTGTGTGTGGTGCACAGGGCCACAGGTGAGAGCCTTCTAAATTACACACAAGTGGTCATTAATTATAGATGACACTCTGTTCACATAAACGATTTCATCCTCAAATGAGGTCTGAGGGCAGCCACTACAGAGGTCCACCACGCATAGATGTGTGTGTGTGTGTGTGTGTGTGTGTGTGTGTGTGTGTGTGTGTGTGTGTGTGTGTGTGTGTGTGTGTGTGTGTGTGTGAGAGAGACATGGAGTGCAATCACCTGTGGCCCTGTTCCCAGCTCAGCAGGAAAGACACACACAGACAAGCACATACACATACATCAGCATGGTGTGTTGATGGGTGCGTGTGTTGGTGAATCCGGCGGCCCCATCCAGCACATGGCAGGGCTTTGATGAACATACTCATTATGCTAAAGAGTGCTTCATGCCTGGGCTTCCCTGTGCCTTCAGGAAAGGTTAACTCGGGATGGTTACACAGCACAGCGAGAGCCTGTGGGCACACGGGGGCAGAGAGGCTCTGGAGGAACGAGCTGATGGTGTTAGATGTCTCAGGACCAAAAATAGACCTGGGTATGCAGAGCAAATATCATGGGAGCATCAAGGTGCCATGACGGATGCCACAGAATAAACAAAGATTGCAGGTGAAGCCACGGCAGCGTTCACACTGCTGCTGACAGGTCCCCAATCACGAGATTTCCTCTCACAGATCTGATCCTGTCTGATTAGTGTGGAAACTGCTGCACAGAGGCAGATTTGTTTTCAAAATATGAACTAAATGATACAGACAGGTGATAAAAAACAACTGAATCCTAAAGGAAGAAAGATTAAAGTATGTGTAAAAACATTTAACATTGCTAATTATACACCCGAGACAGTTGTCATTCTGCTGGCATCACAACAGGTGGGTTGAGCCGTGCAACAAGTAGGAACAGATTAATCGCTTTATGTCTCTTCTGTCCCTACAAATTTCATCCATTTTAGTTGTATGGCATCACATTAGTGTTGAAGGTTGAGACAGAAAACAATTAGAAACCAGAGTCAAGAAGTCTGAAACAAGCTCACAGAATAACACCCAGAATTGGAAAACTATTACTATCAGGAAGCATTTCGGCGCCTCGAGTGCACAAAGCTGTACTGGGGACAAGAAAGTGCTATTGGGCTAGTTTCCGAAACTGGGAGCCTAAGAAAAACACCTCGGAGGTTAGAAATGTTACAGTGCTGACCTCCTCCTTTAATAGTAGTGGTTGCAGTGCTGTGATCAGATGGGTCCTTTCAGCCACTGGGTCGTCATTGCAGTGCAGAACCCGGTAGGATCCACTGACTTTGAAAACTCCGTATCTCTTAGAGGCAGCAGTGAATCACTTTTGGTGTTTGCAAACTGCCAATAAATAAAAGACAATGAAGAAGAAAAACAAAATAGAATGATGAGATAACCATTTAAGGAGGTGAGATGGTTGCTGCTTTCCTCTTTGTTTGTGTTATGAAGATGAATAAAAACTCTTCCTCAAAGAGGATGGAGTAATTAGATGTGCCAACAGACACTTCATCACCACAAAGTCAACAGCATGTCCCACCCAGCAGGCTGAGCTGAAGTGCTTAACGAGGAACTTCTGCCCTATAGGGGTAGGACCTGTGTCAGGACTTTGAGAGCAAGGCTCCTGGAACATTTCTGGCTTCCGGTCATCTAAAGTGAACTGTCTGGTGCAGTAATGGAATCACATGGGTTCACAAACTTTTTCCAGAGCCCAAAAAACTAATAATGGCAAGATTTTCACAGCTTTAGAGCAGCGAAGAGGAGCTTAAAGAATTGATAGTCCCATAAGCGATATGCAGCTGTCCAACCTGGACAGGAGCGGGAACTGTCTGTTTTATCAGAGAGCAGGTTCCTCGCTGCAGCTAGACGATGCTGTATGAAAATAAGCAAAATAGTCCTTTAAATAAAACTGATATTACATGTGAACAAAAGACCTAAAACAGTTTTGATTAAACAAAGTCTCAATTCTAGCAATTTTACAGTCTCAATTTTTTATTGTGATGGTTTTTGGATTGAATTTATGTTGTGTTTGTATATAAATATATATATACACACACACACACACACACACACACACACACACACACACACACACACATTTAGTACTGATGATTTTATGTATGTCTATATTTTACGGCCATCTAGTGTATTTTTTTTAATTCCTGGCCTCTTCTACTGCTGGCGCACTTACTTTAAGTTTCACCATAGTGGCATGAATAAAGGCTTATCTTATCTCATTTCATGAGAAAAAATTGGATTATAAAGGATTGTATCTTAATTTCAGTCAATTGCGCTGTAATTAGAATTATTTGAATCCTGTTAATCGCTTTTGTAAAATAGTTTGTTGTAAACTTACAATAATCAAATAAACTGCAGTGAATTGCGCTGTAGTGAACAGAACTGAACTGAAATTGCGCAACATAATAAACAAGCTTCACAACAGAACAAAGTTCGTCAACATCTCTTTCCTCGTTTCTCTCACTATCGGTCTTTTTCCCTCAGAATCAGAGATTAGCACATAATTACATGGGGGATCAGCAAAAAAGAAAGAAAAAAAGGGGGGGGCAGTATATTTTAACAAGACAGTTGTAGAGGAGTGGCACAGGGGATAGGAGGTGGCGCAACCGTCATCACGGGCCAACTGATTGTCTACTTTTAATCCTCGACCTCATTATCACCTCCAGGTCCGGCAGTGGCAGTAAATGAATCTATCTGCCGAGTGTCAAATCTTCACACCTTAACCCTGGTAATCACCCCAAGGTGCAAATACAGAAGATGGATAGAATGAGGGAGATGAAGGGGGAGGGGAGAGAACATGCATGACCCCTGCATTTCATCAACAAATCCTCTCATTTTATAATTAAGTGTTGCTGCTTAATTATGTTGTTTGCTTGGTAATTACAGCTGGTTAAATATTCAGTTTCGTTAAGGTCAGGCCAGTTAAATGTATATTTGGTTCCAATTGGATGTGAAAAACCATTACTGCTGTCATAAAAACCTAATCTATCTCACATTATGACATTTCTCTTTTCACAAGTTCTATATTATGTCATCTTAATAACTATCTTGACTTCTTAATGGAAAGACAAGGTTTACATGAATAAAAAACAATATGGTATGTGTATATTTTATATATATATATGGTTTGTTAGCTGTAGCTACCAGCTCTTTCGGGGGAGGTGCAGCGCTGCCGGTGGACGTTTACAGAATCCCGCTTCACGTGTTGTTTCGCTGGTGAAATCAGAAATGACAGCTGTGTTTAACTGACTCTGGATTATTTCAAACTGCTGATTATGAAGTGATGATGACTGGCTATTGGCTGAGATGACTGTCAATCAAAAAGCCACACCACATCTAAAATCTTTATTAAAATTCACCCTATGTGGTTAAAAAAAATAAAAAATCAAACCCCCTCAGAGTTGTCATTGATATTGAAATTAAACAATACCTTGCAAAGTGTTTTTTTTTAACAAAGCTGTAAACACATTTATTAAAAACTACTTTAAAACAGGGGATGCTCAATCATCAAAACATTATTCAACCATCATCACTGAGAATTTTTTTCCAAACGTAGAAATGAAATGAATGGTGTCTTTGCTTTTACTGGTTTTTGGCAGTAAAAGTAAAATATCCCAAGTGACCAGCCGACTGACCAACCTCCTCTGCATCTGCATGAGCTGGTTTGGTCTCGCCTTAGCGCCCCAGCGGTGCCACGCCTCGTAGCAGCCAGCAGCCGCGCTACAGCGCTACTACATCATCACTTGGGATTATGTTACAGAGAAAATCTCGGTTTCAGAAAAGAAAAAAGAGAAAGGAGAGAGACGACTCCTATGACCCAGCTTTTCTTCAAGGAAGGTGGCCTGTGGTGTGTGGTAGAGATTAACCTTAATGTCCATAGTCACCTACAGACTAGTGTCAGCCTACATTTCACTCCGTTTTAACCTACATTTAATGAGTGCAGGTAAATGTTAAGCTAAATATTCATATCAAACCAGCTGTCCCCGCCCCTTTTCACCAGACTCAAAAACAGTCAGATGCAGCAGCCCCATGTACTCATGACTTTACCCTCCACATCCCAAGGCAGAAGGCAGCGTTGCCAACTCCTCACCAAGGAAAGTTACCATGGGCTGTCCTACAAATTGCTAAATGATGTCATCATCTAATTTGTATAAATTGCCATTTGTATATAATTGTAATTGGTGGAGGTGATGTCAGCCTCCTTCACCCAAACTGATTCCTGACAGCAGAAGACCGTCCTCCAGATCTACATTTCGAGTAAACTCTGAGAACTCTGAGAACTCTGAGAACTCTATAAGGAACATAAGGTTCTATCAGGTCTTGCAAATATCGCGGTGCTAGGCGATTTTGGACTTTATATGCAAGTAATAAAGTCTTTTATTGGATTCTGAGTTTTATGGGGAGCCAATGGAGGGAGACTAAAACTGGAGAGATGTGGTCTCCTGTTATATCCTCAGCTGGAGGTTATTCAGAGAATTACTTGGACATCCAGCCAATAATACGTCACAGTAATCTAGTCTAAAAGTTATATATGTTATATTTGTTTTTCAGCATCACTCTGCCTCATCTTTGCAATATTACTGAGATGGAAAAACGCAGTCTTACAAACCTGATTAATATGCTGTTTAAATGACACATCCTGATAAAAAAACAAAATTGTATAAAACAGGTGTCTTTTGAAAATTACACACAGTGTCTTTATGGGACTGTATTATCTGTATTATTCAGTAGCGCCGGGCCTGTACAGGATCAGTCAGCGGTGGCCTGCGTAGTTCATTTGCAGGATGTGGCGGGTTGAACATCTCTGACTGGAGCAGGGAGGGGCTGCTGTTTTGGGACGTGAGAGCAAACGCAAGAGCTTCTCGTATATCCAAGTTTCTTTTTAGGACTCATTGATGTTAAGAGACTTTTCCATTTTGTTATTTAACAGTAAAAATTACATTTAGACTGTAAAAGATGACCTTTAGCATATTTTTATGGTGGTTTTTAATCTTAGCATCAATTAATGAATATAATTTTTTCTTCATGGGGCCCAAAAATCCTGGTGGTGCCTCTGCGTTTGATTGAACATCACCCTGTGATAATTTACTCTTTTCAACATCAGTAGTTGCCTGTTGGACCAAAGTTTGCCCACTCTAGAATTTCAGGACATGTTTCATGTTTATATATATATATATATATATATATATATATATATATATATATATATATATATATAGATATATATATGTATATATATATATATATATATATGTATATATATATATATATATATATATATGTATATATATATAAAAAAACAAAAAAACTCGTTCCTCACCCTCCGTGGGTGGTGTCCCTTCTAAGCTCGGGTCCTCTACCAGAGGCCAGGGAGCTTAAGGGTTCTGCGCAGTATCTTTGCTGTTCCTAACACTGCACTTTTCTGGACTGAGATGTCTGAGGTTGTTCCGGGGATCTGCTGCAGCCACTCTTCCAGTTTGGGGGTTACTGCCCCGAGTGCTCCGATCACCACGGGCACTACTGTCACCTTCACCTTCCAGGCCTTCTCCAGTTCCTCTCTAAGCCCTTGGTATTTCTCAAGCTTCTCGTGTTCCTTTCGCCTGATGTTACCATCACTTGGTATTGCCACATCCACCACCACGGCTTTCCTCTGCCCTTTGTCTACCACCACGATGTCTGGTTGGTTTGCCATCACCATCCTGTCTGTCTGTATCTTGAAGTCCCACAGGAGCTTTGCTCTGTCATTTTCCACCACCTTGGGAGGTGTTTCCCATTTTGACCTTGGGGTTTCCAGCCCATACTCCACACAGATGTTTCTGTAGAGTATGCCCGCTACTTGGTTATGGCGTTCCATGTATGCTTTCCCTGCCAGCATCTTACACCCTGCAGTTATGTGCTGGATTGTTTCCGGTGCTTCTTTGCACAACCTACACCTTGGGTCTTGTCTGGTGTGGTATATCTGGGCCTCTATTGCTCTGGTGTTCAGAGCCTGCTCCTGTGCAGCCAGGACGAGTGCCTCTGTGCTGTCCTGTAGGCCAGCTCTCTCTAGCCATTGGTAGGACTTCTTGAGATCAGCCACTTCAGTTATGGTTCGATGGTACATCCCGTGTAGGGGCTTGTCCTCCCATGATGCGTCCTCCTCCAGCACCTCTTCACCTTGCCATTGTCTGAGGCATTCACTGAGTACGTCATCCGTTTGGGCCTTGTCCTTGATGTGCTCATGGAGCTTGGCAGTTTCGTCCCGGATAGTGGCTTTCACACTCACTAGTCCTCGGCCTCCTTCCTTACGGCTTGCGTACAGTCTCAGTGTGCTGGATTTGGGGTGGAACCCACCATGCATGGTGAGGAGCTTCCTTGTCTTAACATATGTGGTCTGTATCTCATCCTTTGGCCACCTTATTATTCCTGCAGGGTATCTGATCACTGGCAGGGCGTACCTGTTTATTGCCCGGGACTTGTTCTTGCCATTGAGCTGGCTTCTTAGGACCTGCCTTACTCGCTGGAGGTATTTGGCTGTTGCCATTTTCCTTGTAGCCCCTTCGAGGTTACCATTTGCCTGTGGTATTCCAAGGTACTTGTAACTGTCCTCAATGTCTGCTATTGTTCCTTCTGGGACTGAGACCCCTTCTGTGTGGACTACCTTGCCTCTTTTTGTCACCATCCTCCTACATTTCTCAAGCCCGAATGACATCCCAATGTTGTTGCTGTAGATCCTGGTGGTGTGGATCAGGGAGTCTATGTCCCGCTCGCTCTTAGCATACAGCTTGATGTCATCCATGTAGAGGAGGTGACTGATCGTAGCTCCATTCCTGAGGCGGTATCCGTAGCCAGTCTTGTTGATTATTTGGCTTAGGGGGTTCAGACCTATGCAGAACAGCAGTGGGGACAGCGCATCTCCTTGGTATATGCCACATCTGATGGACACTTGGCCAAGTGGCTTGCCATTTGCCTCGAGAGTGGTTTTCCACAGGCCCATCGAGTTTGCAATGAAGGCCCTTAGAGTGCTGTTGATCTTGTACATCTCCAAGCACTCAGTGATCCATGTGTGTGGCATCGAGTCGTAGGCTTTCTTGTAATCAATCCAGGCAGTGCACAGGTTGGTATTTCGGGACTTGCAGTCTTGGGCGACTGTTCTGTCAACCAGGAGTTGGTGTTTGGCTCCTCTGGTATCTCTGCCTATGCCCTTCTGTGCTTTGCTCATGTATTGCTCCATGTGCCTGCTTATCTTAGTCGCAATGATGCCTGACAGGAGCTTCCATGTTGTGGAGAGGCAGGTTATTGGTCGGTAGTTAGATGGGGCTGCACCCTTTGTGGGATCCTTCAGGATCAGGATCGTTCGCCCTTCGGTTAGCCATTCTGGGTGAGTCCCATCTCTTAGCAGCTGGTTCATTTGTGCTGCCAGGCGCTCATGGAGTGCTGTGAGTTTCTTTAGCCAGTAGGCCTGGATCATGTCTGGGCCCGGTGCTGTCCAGTTTTTCATACCTGAGACTCTTTCTTGGATGTCTGCCACTGTGATGGTGACTGGTTTCTGCTCAGGGAGGTTGCTGTGCTCCTCTCTTAGGGAGACTAGCCATTGAGCACTGCTGTTATGTGCTGCATCCTTCTCCCATATGCTCTTCCAGTACCTCTCAGTTTCCAGCCTTGGTGGGTCTGCTCTGTTGTTATTACCCTGCCATTGAGCATACACTTTCGCAGGTTGAGTTGCGAACAGCCTGTTTATTCGTCTGGCTTCATTACTCAATATATATATATATATATATATATATATATATATATATATAAAACAAGTCATGGCGTTAATTGAGTTTACATGTAATGCAATTACAATAAAAACATTAAAAAACAACAAGTGCTTTGAAATAGAATATGCTCTGAGTTGTTTCCTTACTACTCTTTACTACTAACTCATTTGTAGCATAATTAAAGAGTTTGTTATATTAAACTAAAAAATGCAAAACTAATTATCAAGAAAATGTTTACAACTTAAAAACCACTAATGTTTTTCAACCTCTACAAACTAATTTCTGCCTAACACTTGTCTTTGCAGGTTTGATGCCAGTCAGATAAAATCCTCTTTTCTTAGACATGCCACACTTTTCTTCAATTGTCACAGAGATTTCTGAGAAAAAGCTTCCAGCTGCAGGAAAATGACTCAGTGATGAGTTGCAATATTCTTCTAATGAACATGAGTCCTTTCGACAAATTTTACAAAAGCTGTGCTACCTTGAAAAACTATAATCATGCATTATTGAATTGGCAAAGATAGTGTGTAATAGAGAGATCCTAAACTCATTCCCTCCTGTGAATTATTAATCGAATTCAAATAACAGACAGAATAATTTTCTTAAAATATCTCAATCATTTTTCATAGCGGCTTAAAATGGTGTAAAACAACAGAGATGCAGTACATCTTGTATGTCCTACATGTGGATTCGGGAAGGGGGAAACATGAACATTTGTATCAACATATGCGAAGGCAGTGGATGATAACCTCGTAACAACGTCTTTGCTTCCTCAGTACATTCAGATTTGATAACGTTACACAATTGCTGCTCGTGGGGTTTTTCAACCATGCTGCCACATGTGCCGTAACCATTGGTAACCTCTAAATGACAGCCCAGTGTTTATCTAAAACCCCTCGCACTTCTGTGGACCATTTCGCTGGCTTATCTTCATGTTTCTGAGCTGCTGAAAGAAAGCTGGCTCAACCGTTGTACTGCGACCAAAGTAAAATATGATAATGAGTACAAATGGAATTATTAGGAGCCTGTGTATCATCAGCCTGACTGATCCATGATGTCAAACTAGCCAAGCAAATTCAATTAGGCTTGCAATTACTCCCTGGTGCTAGTGGAGATGTATCGGAGACGTTAAATATTGATGGAAACATAGATGCCACATTTGTTCATCCCCAAAGGTGAACGCATCTCCACGAGGTAATCACAAATGGTAAATAAGCAGCCTGTCCATTTGTCACGCTGAGGGGCCACACAGAAAGATGTTATGGAGACGCCACGGGAAGCTTCTGCAAATGCACAGCAGGTTGAGTTCAAGCCTGGGGAGGAGGAGTCATCTGATTTATGACTATATTTATTTATTTATTTTAATTTTAAGTTCAAAGATTACTGATTTTTTTTTGTTAGTCACAATTTGTAAAGATGGGGCATCTGTAACACTAGAAAAACCTAGAATGTCATATTATGAAACATCGAGTCTCCATCCTTCCTCTTTCTGTCTCCAAACCATCTCAGATCTTCAAGTCCTTCACTTTGTCTCCAAGTCGTCTACCCTCACAGTTCCTCTAATGTGCTTATTTTTAATTCTATCCACCCTTGTTTTTCCCAAAGAAAATCTAACCATTTTTGTTCAACTCTGCAAATTTTATCCCACAATTAAAAACAAGATCAATACACAAGGAAAACTGAGCTCCCTCCAGTATAATGCCTAAGGAGTTTATCAGCAAACGCTGGAGGGCTGATTATGACCAAATATCATCGTCAGCTGCACAGTTAATGAATGAATATCATGCAGAAGTGGGTTCTGAGCCCCATACGAGTGGGTCAAGTCTGTCCAAAATCAGCTTTGTGGACAGATAGTCGGGGGTATTAATTTTACCAGACCAGTTATCCAAAACAGCTTGTTCATTTAATTAGTGCACAGTTTTTCGATCTGGCGTATCTACTGCATTCATCATTGAATGAATTTCAGTTAGTTTTGCCTACTACTGCAATGCTTTCATTTTTCTTAGAGCTGACTTCAGGTTTAGTTGCAATGCAGAAATTCCATTAGGAACTGCAGTTGTATCATTTTAAAGAGGAATAAAGGGGATACATGACAAGAAAAACTCAAACAAACACAATCCATTCACTTCCTAAGTGTGAGGATATGTAATTCTGGAAGCTGTTCAGTTCTGAGACCCAGATCAGAGCAGAATTATCCAGATTTCCCTTGTTTATCTCAGTATATTTATAATTAAAATAATTATAATAATTTTAATATAATAATATTATTATATTAAATCGCAGTGCCCCAGAAGGTCACAAACAAGACATGAAGATACCTGCTGTTGAACTTCTCGGGGTGCTTCTCTCTCATAACATGGAAACGATGCGCGATGGAGGCATCCTGTCAAAGAAAAGCAAATGTTAATGAAAGAACACTGACAAATCCTTTTTATATACTGAAACTTGTAACTACAATCAACTTTTTGTGTCCGGTACAAAAACTGTCGGATCAGAACCTGAAGGAAGTACAAGGGGACATTTTGAGTTTAATGGCAGCAACGCAGCTCAGCACAGCTGATTGTTGCCACAGTGGAGTATCGACTATACTTTTAACAACAGTCCATACACTCATCAAAAAATACACTATTTTGCTAAAAGTAGTCAGCAGATTCTGAGGCGCATAGTGCGAAGAGGTCAACAACTTTCCTCAGAGTCACTCGCTACAGACTCCAACCTTCATGTGGCCTTCAGATCAGCTCCAGAACAGTGTCCAGAGAGCTTCATGAATGGGTTTCCATGACCGAGCAGCTGCATCCAAGACAAACATCACCAAATACAGTGCAAAGTGTCGGATGCAGTGGTGTAAAACACGCCGCCACTGGACTCTGGAGCAGTGGAAACACCTTCTCTGGAGTGATGAAGGTGCTTCTTCATCTGGTAATCTGATGGACCAGTCTGGGTTTGGCGGTTGCCAGGACAACGGTACTTGTCTGACTGCATTGTACCAAGTGTAAAGTTTGGTGGAGGGGGGATTATGGTGTGGGGTTGTTTTCCGGAAGCTGGGTTTGAGCCCTTAGTTCCAGTGACAGGAACTCTGAATGCTTCAGCAGACCAGGACATTTTGGACAATTCCAGCTCCCAACTTTGTGGGAACAGTTTGGAGCTGCTCCTTCCTCTTCCAACATGACTGTGCACCAGTGCACAAAGCAGGTCCATAAAGACCTGGATGACAGTCTGGTGTGGATGAACTTTGACTGGCCTGCACAGAGTCCTGACCTCAACACAATAAAACATCTTTGAGATGAATGAGAGTGGAGACAGAGAGCCAGACCTTCTGGTCCAACATCAGTGTGACCTCACAAATGTGCTTCTGGAAAATGGTAGAAAATTCCCATAAACACTCCTAAACCTTGTGGACAACCTTCCCAGAAGAGTTGAAGCTGATATAGCTGCTAGGGGAGGACCGACGTCATATTGAACCTTATGGATCAGGAATGGGAGGTCACGTAGGTTCATATGGAGTCAAGGCAGGTGAGCGGACACTTTTGGCGATATAGAGTATGTCAATGGATTAAATTTACAAATGCAGAGGCTATTTAGAGGTAATGAAAAATAAAATGATGCGACACCTATTAAAATGCACATTCAATGATTCGTTTTTACTGTAAATCTTTTTTTTTTCTAAACCATTTTCTTTAACAGTCTTTTACAGTTTGCTTTTCATTAACTTGTGTAACTTTAAGATAAAGGAAGAAAAGAGATGTTTGAACAAAGTGACATCGTCTGGGATGGAGTGGTAAGGAAAGCAGCAGAGGTGCACATTATTGTTTATTCATTGTCAGTAATCACAGCTCCTAAATACACCCACAGGATGCTGCTGACACCCCGGAAACCAGGCTGTTCCAACAAGTCACCCACCCTGTGACCTGGGGCAAAAAGTGCACATTGGAGACCTCGGTGTTGAGGCACCGCGTTTCATGTCACATATGTTAGATTGGTGCGACTCACAAAATGCTTCGGCATCTCACTGCAGCTCTGTTTTTGTAAGGTTTCTTGTACGTGGAATTACAGGATATGGTATATTGATGTATAATAACCTGTATGACTAACTGATGATGGACAGAAGCCATTCACGCCTCTCTTTTATATTATAATCCTAATTTAGGTTTTGTATCTTGATTATGAAGAAAGTGTGGCTACATGCAAAAACACACAAAACCAGTGAAAAAGTGATGGAATTGGTGCATTTACCCAGCTTCATTCAGCAGGGGGGAATAAAATTTATGAAGCAATGTATTTTGGATCTATGCAATAGCTTATACAAAACCTAACCAAACATTTTGATTCCTTAAATGACTTCATAGGGTGGCCAAACAGCAATTAGGTGAAAAACAGAGAAAAGCCTTACTGCAGCATGAATGGTCTGAAGCTCAGGTCTCAGGAAACAACATCCTGTGACTTATTATGACCCCACGGCAACGTCACCATGAGCTGATCATTATTTATGAACCCTGTTCACACAGCCGTCTGTTTTTTTCTTCTGTTGCCCCTTTTACAGCCCGCTAACCTGTGTGACTGGTACCGGACGGCGTAACATTTTGCTCCACAGCTATACCGCCTGGGGACGAAGTAACAGAACTGCAACCGGCCGAAATGAGTGGTGTGTGGAAGGGCAGAACTATCTATCATCTGATATTTGAACATTTTTTGTTAGGTATTAAATTGGTATCAATTTCTTATTTCTAATCTGTGCATTGCAAATATAATTCTAGGTAAAATAAAAGTCTGTTTCACTGCGTTAACCTGCAAATGAACTATTTACCAGCGCTGGTCTTCACAGTGAGACAAGCGTGGCAAAAGCCCGATGGTGTAAAAACCAAAACCCGACATCTGGACGGGGTAACAACGCGGAACAAACCTCTCACGCACACGTCTAAGTCAGAGCTGGCAGACAACTGCTGGCATGGCCTTTGTGAAAAAACCTAAAATCACCTTCAGACAGAGCAGGGAAAAGTTGCTCTAAACTTTTTGGGCTGGTTCCCCTCCCCCCTCCCCCCTCCTCCCCTGAACCCATCTGTTTTGACCCGCTCCGTTTTGAGTGGCACTATTGAAACGGCACCTACAGAGAGGACCCCATGCTAACTCTCAGTACAGAAATTCAGGAGAAGCCAAAAGAGAAAAATCAATGGAGCTTCTCTTGATGTCTCTTCAAGATGCTGTAAGCAGAAGACCAAAAGCTTTCTTCAAAGTCCCCGCAGACTCGCCTCACGCTTCCAGCGGGAACCAGAAGAGTGAGGTGATGGATGTATCTGAGAGATTGTAACTCGATTTTCTTACAAACAGGACAATAGCTGCAAACAAGAGAGCAAAAGCGAGGAGAGGTTGTCTCCCCTTTGGTTTGGGGTCTATTATCTGAGATGTGTACAAGTGGAGCTGTGGCTTCGCAAAAGTACGCTGCGATTTCAAGCAGCCTGCAGTGAATGAAGCGCTCTCTCATTCTACACTAACTCCGATAAATATCACTGACAAAGAATCTATTTAATAAAATAAGTCAGACTATATAGTACTTTTTGGATTGTTTTTTATATTAATGTACTTTAAAAAAAAAAAACAATAAAAAAAAACTAATGTCAGTATCTGTGCAGTTATAAAGCTAAATCAGGATTAATAATGATTATCATTAAAATGCATAACAAAGGAAATATCAAATTAGGCAACAAACAAACAAACAAAAATATTTTATATATATTATTATTATAAAATTATAATAACAATAATGACAATAACAATAATAAAATGACAATGACAATGCAAATTTGGTGTAAAAGTGATATACAAAATTAAAAGGTTTATACATCTGTATAATTATAATTTAAAAAAATATAGTTATATATAGATATCTAAATAAGGTGGTATTTTCTAAATATGTTTTATGTTTGCATAAAGGAAACCACATCAACATGTGAGGGGAGACCTTTTATCTGATTTGAAAACTTTAATAATTATAAGCTGGTTTTATGGGTTTTTTAAATATTTTTTAAGGGTCACACTGGATTCTGAGTTGTGCATTTTGATTTGGTTTTGTGTTTTTGTCCCCTTTTTGTTAAATGTCAGATTCCTTTTCCGACACAACGCTCGTATTTATCCAGACTTGGAAGGACGACAGTGGAAACACCAGCGTGGAGCTGATTCAGTCGTTGTCGCATCTCTCTAAACAGTTAATTCATCTAATACACGCAAATCAAAAATAACACCCTGAAACAAGTTAATTACAGTGTTTGTTAGAAATTCAAACATTACATTTTAGAAACTGTTTTTAATCAGTTTGTAACTATTTGAACAATTTTAACAAAAATGCACAGTAATGCATTGCCTTATAATTACTGTGTTCATACACATTTTCAGATTGATATAAAGATATTTATTTATAAAATACTATAGGTTGAATATAAGTATTAAAGCTGCTTCTTTTTTTTGTTATCCGACAATTAAAATAGGAATGCATCCATGTCAAATATAAATAATAAACGTTCTTCTGACAAGATCAGTTTGTGAAAAGACGTTTAGTCCGGACGACAGATTTTCAGTGATTTCAGTGATTTTCATGGTTAAAAAGCAGATGTGTCACAAGCATCGATTCAAGGCCGGCGCGTGCATTTCAGGCATCTTTCTAGACTTTTTCAGCCAAGGTGACTATAAAGTAAACTTGCTATTGATCTGAAAAGAAGCCCTTAAACTCTCTCCCAGGTTAATTTCCGTGCAGGATATTTTCACAAAGCAGTCTAGCATCCACTAGTGGACGAGAGGAACTAACCTACAAGCTCATAAAACTGAACAAGCCTTCTTCTGATGGTGAAATTCCAAAAGCCTGCGTGACAGAGGCACCTGTTAATCAAATTGTCCAACGCGTGGCCCTTTGATTAGTGTGACCACATCAATATGGCCGTATGAGGAGTAAAAATCCCACCCCTGCCACAGACTATAACAAATATGACCAAACGCTTCAGGATATTGCTTGAGACTCTGTAAAGTTGTGGTTGGAAAACAAACAAAAAAATTCAAACCCAGCCTGGCCCACCAACCTTCGGCTCATGTGAGACACATCATGCACCGACCCCCTGGCGGCAGCAGGACGTCATCCACTCACTCACTCACTCACTCTCCCCCCTAGCGGCTCTCAAATAATTACCAATGTAAAAATTAATACAGGACATGTGTAATGTCCTCTCATAGCTCAAAGTTTAGTCCAATTATGAGTAGGCTCCACCAGTTTGATGTGCCTTTCACTACAGGGGAGAGTAATGGCTTTGACAGGAGAGCCAGGGTCATTAGGGCGACTGACTGCATTATGGTAGCAGAGCGCGCTCAGTGATTAGTTCTGTCTCTCACCCCTGGCCCTGATTGAGATCATTACACTTCACGTCACTTCCACATCCTCCCAAAGGGATGGCGCCATTAATTCTCTGTCCAACGGGGCTGTGGCAGAAGGTTGGGTTGGAAGAATTTACATAAAGAAAAAAAGACGGTCCTCTTTGTGGAAGGACAACATGTGTGGCGGGATTGAAATGACTTGGAAATGAGGCTGTGTGAAGATTGTTTAAGTTTCTTTGTCGTCTGCTTACGCTCGCATTTTGTGTATAAGAGGTGGGAGAGGAGCCAAACAAATCAAGACGAAATGAAAAGGAACTTCAAGTTCAAGTGACTCCCAACATGTTGGTAATGGTCACGGCGCATGTTGGCTTCTTGTGCTGATCTTTTGGTTTCAACATGTCATTACAGAAACAATCTACTTTTCATCCGCATAATCTCTAAGGTAATTATGAGCTTGACTTGTCGCATAATCTTCAATGCCTTTTTTTTTTTTCATTTCAACGGGAAGCAAGAAAATTTATGCAAACTAAATATTATATCACACTCAAATCCATAGAGAGCTCAAAGTCTTCTTAATCCCTCAAAACAACTACATTTGTCCTCTCAGGCGCCTGCTGGTTACTAATCCACTAGCAGAGCTGATATTGAGGTTATAATAACTTTATGAACCAGTCAGGCCAAAGCTGGTTTTCTCTTAAGGTTTTATACAAGTTTGGTTTAACTAGAGTAAAACCCGTCTTTTAGAAGGAAGAACAGCAAAGCCACGTTAGTTAGGGGAATATTCCAGCGTTAGAGGACCCCTCGGGCTAAAGTTAGACGGTAAGGAGTGTAAACTTTCATCCGGGACCAAAACCATGTTAACCAAAGCAGCTTTGAGTCAGAACTGGACATGTTCTTGTGCCTTGTCATCACTGTGTGCAAGCCGGCACCGGCTGAAAGGAGGCGTCTGTACCAACAGTCCACCTGATACATGTTTTGTACATTTACAGACTTTGTCTGTCGGGACCCCATCCACACTATCACTTAAGCAGGATGACGTTTTTGTGTCTTTGCAGAGGTGTAAAAAAGTTTGGATTCACGTAGTTTGGGTCCCTGAAGAAAGTTTACACTCCTGACTGTCTAATACTAGACCTAGACGGATGTTTAAAGTCCAGAAAACTACAATTAATGTTATTTTGTGACCTTTTCTTACAAGAAAATAATCATTTCCAAAGGCACATTGTTTTCCTCAAAATTTCTCTACTTTCTTTGTTTAATCGTTGTTTAGTTTCTATGTGAGAATGTATAGTTTCTCTCCTGTTTGGATTAGATCCATGTATCTGCAAAATCTCACCAAAATGTACAAAAATGATCATTTCAGCCCTAATGCCCCAATAATCAAAATAATAATTATACAACATTCCCAACTGATCTGTTTTAAAACCCTAGAATCTGTTTAATCATTTAACATGTGGACGTTATAAATCTAACCAATCCTTTTTAAAGTGGCTTTTGCTTGGTAAAAAAATTCTGTCCTGACTTTAACATTCGGGATTTGTTTGTCATGCAGAATCATTTTTCACCAGAACCAAAAGGAGCAAAAGCTAAAACCTGAGAAGAAAATTCTTATTAAATTGGCACAGAAACAACACAGTTTCTGTCTCATCTTCCAAATATGCTGTAATCAGTCTTATATTTCTGCATGTGATCTCGCAGGCTTGTTTGATGTAGTTCGGCTGGCTGCTAATCTGATTTGAAGCGAACCTGTAAAGATTTCAAAGTGTAAACCAACAGAACGTGTTCAATCTCTTAGAAAACTCGTTTTATGTGACCTTGGACCCACGAGACTTGTAGTGTGCCTGGGTGTAACGGGATCAGGGATCGGACCAAAAACACGATTTCAGAGATCTGTAAGACGCTTCTGAAATTTCCGTCCTCTTGTTAGTCATGTATGAATTTATTTATTTATGTTCATTGTACACATGTCAGAGTTGAGAGTGGAGCTCAGCTGCGACGTCTGATTTAAACTCAACTGTGGTCGCCGCACTTCTAACCCAAGGATGCTCGACTCTAAGTGGCAACATTATAAAGGTGCTTTTACCTGTCGGAGTCTGAACTTGAGAAGGGCCGTGACCTTTCATTAAATTGAGAAAAAGCCAGAGATCCTAAGGGATGAAGGAAAGAGGCTCCGGTTGCTGTGTATGTTTCACACCACCACCACTTCCCGCTGGTACACATCACCATATGCTGAAAACGTGGACAGATTACAGCCATTGTTCTCGTCTATCACAATGTTAACAAGACCTGTCCTCTGATATCCTCAAACATCGTCATTAAGGGGCCCAGGCTGGATGTGTTATTCAACTAACATTTGTAAGCCCATGCATCACTTATGTCCCTGTCACAGTCCATACAAATCTATCAACCCCCAGTGGCTCCCGCCTCTGCCACCTCCAAATGTCAATTACCATATTTCCCCCTGACATTTATCAGTAATGGCTAACATGAGCTACGTGAAATCAGTGTCATTATGTTGGAGATGGAAAGGGGAGGCGATGATGGCTGCGTAACGCCATGCAGATACACAGCGAGGCTTATTTATCGATCAGAGACGGTTGAAGCTTGAGCACATCTCAATAAAGGCCGAACCAAATTGTGATCAAGACAAATAAATTGACTGATTATGCTGCTGCAGCAGGTGCTTTGTTGTGTATTACTTGTTTAAAATCCAACCTTTAATAACAGAAGCAAGAATTACTGAGGGAGGGAATGTAATTGTGTGAAGGTGAGTCCACACTTCAGCAGCATCTGCCTTTGCTCTTATATCCACGTAAAATTGTTTACTGGCACTTTTGGGACTCTCACTGAGACGTTTTCTCGCCATGAGAAAACTTTACCTTAGTGTGAAAGTTAAAGAAAAACGCCATATGCTTCCTTCATCAGAACCGTACAGGTGTGACCTTAAATGAACCCTGAGGCCAAATTAGAGGATCGCTTCTATGGATGATATTTTGTAATCCATGACCTTTTATGGATCTTGTGTCATTCTGGTTTCAGGCTTTTTGACCAAAACGGACACAATCGTTGACCAACTGACCTCGATCATTGCCAGACCACCAAACTGCTGTTTCGTTACAACCAGTGCTGTGTTTTTACATCTTATTTACAGGAGGTCTCATTTAAATTGGATTTAATTTAGATACTAATGTAGATTAAATTTGCATCTAATATAATTAATTAATATCTATTTTATCATTTTATTTATCTAAGTATTATTGAACTGAATTAAATTTGCACAAAATGTGGCATGAGAGCGCTGGAGTACACGTCACGGTGATAATGTGCACATTTACTCTTAAGGAAATGCGTGTCTAAACAGGCGGATTTAAACGTCACTCCAGCCACGGGGAAGAGGCTCATTTTGTCATTTTTTCCCCTTTGAGCCTTTAGCTGATGTGAAGGGTTGCAGAAAGAGCCGGGATAGAAATGTGCAGCAGGGATCCTCTTCTCTGCACTGGTTCCCTGCTCATTTCTGCATATGATTTGTGTTTTTCTCCTCGCACGTAAAGGTTTTCCAGACCAAGCTCCACTGTGAAAGGCGTCGAGGTTCGATGTTATTCGAGCAGAGCACTTTGTTCTCTTGCTGCAGGTTTACTTACTCGTAGTCTCCAGAAGTAAAACGGGAAGCAGAACCTTCAGATACCAGACTCCTTTCTTGTTGGATTCTGAAGACAGATACTTCCATACCTTTAGGTCAAACCTAGATGCTTTCCTCTTTGGTAAAACTTCCAGTTAGGGCTGGCTCTGCTGACCATTAAGCATCCTTTTAGATATGCAGCTAGAGACCTGAATTTCTGAAGGACCTCCCATTTTGCACTAACGACTATGTCTGTCATTAACTTTCTGTCTCTTTATTTCTCTCTGTGCAGATTTACCAACAGCATGTTTGTTGGTATCAGGCAGAATGACACCTTTGCTTTTTAAGAACTGGTGTTACATGACTACAATTATATTGAAAGGGAAAAAACTTTGACATAAAAACAAGTTTCACTGAATTGATTTATACTGAACTTAATTGGATGGTATTTAAATGCACTTTTATTGGACTTTTTTGCTCCTTCTCTCATGTGCCCTGAGATGACCAATGTGAATTGGTATAAATAAAATGAATTCAAATCCAAATGTATTTTATCTGTTTAGTTAGATCTCAGATTTAGTTATAATTTTATAATGGACTAGTGCACAAAAGACCACTAGTAATGTTTCTATCCCTTACAAGTGCTATTTTGGAACAGTTTGCTTGCCATACAGTCAATTTTTCCACATAATTAATAAAATAAAGAAATAAGTAAATAATAATTAAAAAAACTTGATGAAAATACTTGTAATTAAATAAATACAGCATTTTATATAATTACTAAACATCAATTCAGTTTTAAAGCTAAAAGAATGCCTCATAACTTTCATAATGTTTGGTTTCTGATCAGTCTAACCGTTTATATTTATTCATTTATCAAGTGTTTTTTGGTTGGTTTTTGTTTTTGCTTTATTTCTGGTCAAGCTTGTAGCTTGTTAATTTATTGGTTTTCATGATTACCCAAAGCGCATGAGGCGGTCTCCCAAAAACCCTAATTCGAAGGTCAGTCGATTTCTTCTTCTCACTTTTTGCCATCAGTCCTTCACACACAGCAGGATTATGTTCAGGGATCAAATCTACTTGGTTAGGTTAAAAAAATACCTTTTGTGACCGGGACTCCTTGAATCACTTCCAAACACGCTGAAAACTGAGGCAGAAACCACTTAACTGCGCTGATTTAAAACTCTGGGGGTTCTGACTAAACTCCAGGATGTTACACAACAAAAACAAGCTCCGCTTTTCATCATGTTCAGTGACCAAGTGTCGATATAAATTGTCTGCTTTATTTTCATTTCATGACACCACTAAGTTGAGAAACATGATCAGCCTATTTCTATACTTGCTTTACTTAAAATTTGTACTTTTGTGGTTTAATTGATGATTTCTTCTTTTAAAATCTATTACCTTTTTTTTTATTTATGTCTTTTAAATGAAATAATTTATGATTCTGTATCTCTAAACATCTTGTGTGACACCTTGATAGGAGAGGTGCTTATTGTCTTTTTTGTTTATTTGTTTTTTTTTAAGTATTTATCCTGTTTATTCAATTTTTAAAAATGTGTTAAGAAATTGAAATACACAATTTAAAGTGCAGATGCTAAAGAGTTAAACCGCGCATGTGCTTTCAGCAAGGACTGTTCTCGTTTGACACTTAAAAACGTGCGACTCGCCACATTTCCAGTCACAAGGAGGTGTTTTTCTAGCGACAGGCGTCATGCTCTTGTCGGGCAGCATGTAATCAGCTGTCGGTTACTTGTCTGCACACTGAAATACAATTAAAATCTACAACAAAGTTGTGTTTGTATTGACTCAAAAACATGTCTATTAAACAATGTGGTGCCTGGTTTCATCTGGCAGAGCTGATCTTACATATATTTATATATTTAGGTGTCCAGCTTACCACTCCAATGGAGAAGTAGTTGTTGATAATACTGTAAGGCACCGGGTCCCCTCGCTCATCCTTGTCTGTCGGCGTGACGTCAATCTTCCAGCGATCCAGCATCACTTCCGTACTGTTTTCGATGTCCCGCAGGATCTTCAGAAGGCTCTCACCCTCATAGCCTCAGACAAGAAGCAAACAAGATGTTAAAATGGGTCAAGGCACGTTTGGGCCACTCGTCTTGATGCTGAGTGACTACCACGTAAAAAGAAACGAGCAGGAACGCTTCTTCCAAAGGGACGTGTGAAAAAGGTTACACTTCTCTGTTTGAGAGTCACAAACCCAACCACAACACAACGATGTCACTTTGTTTGGAGTTTCAGCGAGCTGTCCATCGCTGTAGAGGTCTACTTCTGATTTCAGAAACACATACCCTGAGAAGGAGGGTGGGGGTTGTAAAGGGACTCCAAGAAATGGGACTGGGTTGGGACATAGTTGGACTGCTTACAACTGGACGGCATTGGCTTTGTTTACTTCTGAGTGAGGTGCTGTGACACGGCTTAATAATTAATAATTAATTGGAACCGCCCAAACGAGCTGAACTGAAATGAAGAGACTTGGACTGAAGATTGCCTCTCCATATTTTACATTTCAACAGTGAACTGAGCCGACCTTTATTAGTTAGTGGCGTTAAGGGGGATCTGTTGTAACGAAAGCGGGTTTTTCAGTACCGTAGAACTGTGTGAAATAAAAATGACTGCCTTTTCGTTACCATACAGGCCAGTTTATATCTGAAGATGCAGAAATCACCCGCCGCCTCCATGCACTTCACCATGTTAACCACTAGATATAACTAAATCCTGTTACACAACTCCTACTGTGGTCACACGCAGACTTAGAGTTCGACTTCGACTCAGTCTTCCTTAAATTAACTCGGAGTCAAAGAAAGTGTTTCTGAAACTTGTTGATATGCAAAACCAATTTATTTTAGAGTTTTCACTTTCATTTCTCGATCTAAGCTACAGAATTATTATTTGTGCACATTTGAGATTCATAATAATAGAAATGTATGAAAACTAAAACTTGGTTGTTTAATCAGCAGAGTACACACAGTTGTTTACTGTTACGCGTCTGTTCTGTTTCGTGTAAGTACCTCCCCCCCACCGTAGACACCTCGCCAGGTCGTTGCCCGTGCCGAGTGGAAGTATACACACGGGTGGGTTCCTCTCCAGGTTGGCTTTGTCTGGGGCAGTGGGACAAAATAACAGTCACGACAGACAAGCAAATCAAGATGACAAAACTTGCAAAGAAACAATTTTGAGCTTTGCCTGTAAAGCTATAACGCGACATGGGCTTCCAGTTGTACAGCCTATTTCCAAAGACACAATTTGCCTGATGGTTATTACCTGTCTTTGTTTTGATTGATAAAAAAAATGGAGGCAATTTTTGATAGCCTGAACAAGTAACACATCTTCCAGACCAAATATAGGAAGCCAGGTGATTTTTTTCATCCTTTCAAATGATGACTAATATGTTGTTTTCCAAGTCATGTAATCATCCCATTTGACAACCCCTGACCGTGCAGGCTTGAATGTAATGAAAGTGTTTATATAGAACCCATAAATAAAGCTTTACTACCATGGATAAAGAATACGAGTGATGCCGACTTCAAACTAACACAGACCAGACCCCAGACACCCCCCCCACCACCACCACCACACCACCACCACCACCCACCCCCCCCCCCCACACCACCACCAACCACCACCACCACCACCAACCACCACCACCACCACCAAAACCACCACCACACCACCACCACCACCCACCACCACCACCACAACACCACCACCACCACCCCCCCCACCACCACCACACCACCACCACACCAACACCCACCACCACCACACCACCACCAACACACCACCACACAACCACACCCCCACAAACCACCACCACACCACCACCACCACCACCCACACCACCACACACCCCACACCACCCCCACCACCACCACCACCCCACCACCCCACCACCACACCACCACCACAACCACCACCCCCACAAACACCACCACCCACACCACCACCACCCACACACCACACACCACCCACCACCACCACCACCACCACACCACCATACCACCACCAAACCACCACCACCACTACCACACCAACACCACCACCACCACACCACCCCCACCACACCACCACCCCACCACACACCACACCACCCACACCACCACCACCACACCACCACACACCACACCACACCACACCACAACCACCCCACCACACCACCACACCCCACCACAAAACCACCACCACCACCCACCACCACACCACACACTACACCACACCACACCACTACACCACTACACCACACCACCACCACCACCACCAACCACACACAAACACCACCACCATCACACCACCACCACTACACCCCACCACCACCACCACCACCACCACCACCACCACAAACCACACACCACCAAAAACGAGACCCACCACACACCACAACACAACAACCACACCACCACCACCACCACAAACACACACACCACACCACAGACCAGACACCACCACCACACACCACACCCACACACACCACCACCACCACACACGCCCCAATCCCACCACACCACCACCCCCACCACCACCAGACCACCACCACCACCACAAACACCACCACCACCCACCACACCACACACCACCACCACACAACCCACCCACCACCACCACGACCCAGAACCACACCAACCACACCCACACACCACCCAAACACGACACCACCACACCACCACAACCACCCCCAACAACAACACCACCACACCACCACACACACACCACACCACCACCACACCGCCACCCCTACCACCACATCCCACCACCAAAACCACCACCACCACCACACCACACCCTACACCCCCACCACAACCACTACACCATCACTATACCACCACCACAGCACCACACACCAGCACCACTACCACACCACCACTATCACCACCACCATATCACCACCACCACCACCACTAGACCACACCAAAACCACACACCACCACCACACCAGTACTCCACACCACCACCACTACACCACTACGCCACACCACCATCACCACCACCACACACCACACCACACCACTACACCACCACCACCAACCAAACACCAGCCACACCACCACACCACCACCACCACACCACTACACCACACCACACACCACACCACCACACCACCACACCACCACACTACACCACCACCACCCACCACCACACCACCACACCACCACACACCACCACACACCACCACCACGACACCACCCAGCAACACCCACCACCACCATCACTGCCACCACCACCACCACCACCACCACCACACCACACACACCCCAACCACACCACCCACCCACCACCACCACACCACCCATCATCACACCACCACCACACCACCACCATCACCACAACCACACACACCACCACACCATACACCACCACCACTACACCACCACCACCATCACACCACCACACCACCAACAACACACCACCATCACACCACCCCCACAACCACAACACCACCAACAGCATCACCACTACACACGCACACAAAAGGAAATAGATTGTAGAAATTCAATGTTGTACTTTTTTGAACACTGAGGGCAGAATTGCATGCTTCTATGTTGTGCAGGACTCCAGGAGATTTTAAAGTTTCTGAAAAGTGTCTGATGTTGTGAAAGAAAGACAAATTCCTAATGACACTGAAAGCATATAAAATATGATGGACAAAAAAAAAAAAATTCAGCACCAATAAAGTCCAGGATCCAGCCCACGGTGCCGTCTCCTCCGCAGGCCAGCACTCTGAAATCAGGAACATCTCTGAAGAAGTTTAACCTGCAACAAGCACAATTAACATTTACTTTGTGTCATCAATGCTACGCAATGTGGAGGTTTGAGTGTGGATGCTCTGGTCGCTTCACACACTGAATTATCTTATCAGTAAATAAGATCCGTAAACGTACGCTGGCTAAGACGAGGGCTCGCTACCATGTCGTTAGAAGCTCAGTAAAGAGATGCTGTTTCTTCAGGTATCATACACTAACTGAGAGTTTGACTTCCTGATTAAGAAGGATTCATCCATCATCTTATCTACTCCTACTCATTTGTCCACCATCATCTGCGAATTGTCTTAACATCTCGAACATATTCTAATCTTTTTGCTAACTTTACACATTACGTAAGTTGTTTTGAGAAGGTTTTTCTAATCTTTCTCCACAGAGCAATGCCATGCACACCAATTAACTCCAAACTAAGAGTATTACTAAAAATATTATCCAGGTTAAACCTTCGTATTGAAATGTTCTAGAA
The DNA here is from genome assembly GCA_014839995.1 of Xenentodon cancila. Taxonomy (NCBI): domain Eukaryota; kingdom Metazoa; phylum Chordata; class Actinopteri; order Beloniformes; family Belonidae; genus Xenentodon; species Xenentodon cancila. The sequence goes on along the minus strand of CM026211.1, from coordinate 2,648,092 downwards.
AGTTTTTTCCGCTTCACAACCGTCGTCGTTAAAGCATTTTTGAAAAATGCTTTTACCGTTTACCGTTTATGTAACGGCTTCATTTATTTCATGGCCTGATGATTCAAAGAACAACAGTGGCAGATTTGATGAGGTGGTTAAAAAAGAGAAAGTTTCTATTTCTGGTCCTTATTTTTCATGACCATGACATATGCAACACGTTTCCCCACTCAAACCCGCCTAATGCCACAAAACAACACATGTCGCATTGATATTGTTCATTCTGTGAGCTACCCTGCCTGTTCGAAGACTAATTGGATCATGACAGGCAATGTTCAGTCCAACTTCTTCCGTTCCTTCACAATAACAAAGCCCTAACTGAATGAGGCAGCCTCCCAGCCTCATATGGCGGGTAAATGATTCGCTCAATTACTCTCCAACTGGGGCCACAAACCATATTAGACTCAAAACAGACGGCCACAAACATGAAAGGCAACTTTGAGGGTATTTAAATACCAAGAAACAAACACTTAATTTGCTTTAATTGCATTAGTGAGGCAGCTAATTGACAGCGGTGTGTGTGTGGCTGCCTTGGCCTGCAGCGTCCGACGGTGACCGTTCACCCGCTAATGTGTGCTGCGTTGAGTACACTTGACAAAATATTAACGAGTTTACGGTGGGGCGAGGTCATCCAGAATGACGGGGGTTCTAAGGGGAAGCTCTGGATTCAGGTCCAGATGAGGCCGGTGATGTTTCAGGTCACTTGTGTAGGGTCAGTCAGTCAGTCAGACGCTGTGCCAGCTCTTCCGACAGGGATCCCAACCTCACGGAGCTGTGACTGTCATGAGCACCTCCACGGCAGGTACAGAACAATATTGTTCATGGACTCGAATTCATAACACAGAACTGCACACGGTTCCTCTTACCGAGGGAACTGACTGCAGGGCTTCTCGCTGCTCTTTACCTCCTCAAGCCGCTGGTTTGCTGATAGCTGACCAGAGGAAAAAACACGCTGAACCATGTATACTATTATACTGCAGATGCCTGCAATGTGGCTCCTTCCGAGGACTCGGGATCTTCTGATCACATTTTCTTTGTTCCTGACGCCAGCATACAAACCCGTCTTCGTCAGAGCAAAGCCCACTCTGCCGCAGACTGCAGTCTAACCAGACCACAAGGCTGCTCTGAAGACACAAACGGGAATCTGTCCAAACAGGAACCCACACAGGACAACTACCCATACAGTAACTCCTGCATGGACAATGTCAGCAGCTACAAGATGATAAACCCTGGAAGGACGGAGAAGTTCCAAAGCTGCTGAAGTCACGGGACAATGTTTTTGTCTCCAGCTACTCGGAGGGCTCCACAACAGCCACATCCAGCCTGAGCTGGTAGCTGTGCTGTTTAACGCACGTGAAGTGAGGAGGCCTCTCGGCTACATTAACCTGGGCCTGATGGCGTTCCAGGATCGGCGCTGAGCCACTGCAGAGAACAGCTGACTGCAGTGTTCTTCAGTCTGGTTAACATCTCGCTAGAGCAGGCCACTGTCCCCACATGCCAACAAGTCTACCATCGTCATCCCCATCCCAAAAGGAAAAAGCTGGAGGAGACCACCAGCCAATTTGCGTCAGCAGGAAGAAGGTGGAAAAAGTTCAGAGCTTCAGATTTCTCAGAGCACACATCCGTCAAGCTCTGATGTGACTCAACAACATATCAGCGATGGCTAAGAAAGATCTTTATAGGCTCCACTTCCTAACTCCCATCTGCTGGTTAACTTTTGACAGGTGCACCAGTAATGTCATACTGCATCACAGCCTGGAACTCTGGCTGCACCTCGGAGAACAGGAAGGCCCTGCAGCGCATTATAAAGACTGCCCAGCGGATCGCTGGTGCCCAGCTTCCAACACAGGAACCGGTGCTGACGCAGATGCATGGATATCATCAAAGACCCAACCCACGCTGGACACGGACTCCTCATCCCTCTGCAGACTGGGAGGCGCTGCAGAACTCGGTAAACCTGCCGGTCCGGACTGAGGAGCAGTGTGGACTTAAAGCACTTAAAGCGCTTCTCACTCTCATCCCCCAAATTCATCCAAGGCCTTAACTGCTACAAACTCTTTCATTTCCTTCATCTTCTGCGCAGTAACACATCATACACACTTTATCGTGTACACGTCACTCTTCCTGTGCATCTGTTTTTTTTATTCTCATCCACCGGTCCATGTGTTTATATTGTAAATGAACTTATGTTGTTATTCTATGCTCCAAAGTTTTTATTGTCATTTTTTTAAACTTTAAACTGAGTTTTTGTTGATTTCTCCAAACAGCATCTCATTGTACCTGAACAGTGGCAAGAAAGGCGCTTATCCATCCATCTTTGTCCTGCTGTTGATTTATTTTTTTAAAAGATGTTTTTTTTTTAAACTAATGAAAACCAAACAATGTGGTAGCACGACGCCGATGCATTCTTGTAAAGTGAAGGAACCTTATGCATGCAGATGATCTATTCGCTTTTCTTAATCACAACTGTGAAACGGAGGCCTGACGCCGTCCACGCCCGCAGCCTGCCGTGAGCTGCTTGTCTGTATGCACGATCACATGTGGTATGGCGAGAGATTCACCTCCCTCCATCAGTCAGTCCCCGGTGTCGCCGGCTCGCCGTTCACATACAGCCTTACGCATATAGAGCCGCTCTTTGTGGAGAGTACGGCATGATGCCGTCGTCTCCAGGATTTGTTATGTGAGCTCACCTCATTTGGGGCTGGACTGTGTGACGGACGTGAGCGCAGGCTTTAATACTGAAGGCCTCTCTTGCATGTGATGGCGGTCATTAGATACGCGCAACGACAGAGAGCAGCGTCATGATAAAAAACAGAAGATCATCCGCTGCAATGACAAAGGAACGCTTTTCTCTGTGTTTCCCTGCCTTTCTTCTGTTTTAATCCGTCTTATGTGTCTAGTTGCACAAAATGAGGAACAAAGAAACGAATCTAAATCAAAATAAAGGCATTTGTGATCAGTTTAGATCAGTTTTCTAGGTTTCTTTTTGGCACAAATTTAGCAGCCAAGTAAAACATTTACTGTCTGAAGTGGACATTAAAAGACAGAAAAGGTAAATATAACAAATTAAATGCCTTTTTTCACTTTTCTTTTTTCAATTAAAACCATAAATCAGTGCAGTGATTTGAGCTTTAATCTGGTCATATGCTGTAGATTTGTTTTAAAAACCTCTTTAGACGTTCGATTTACACTCCGAATGTGTTCCTTTTGAAACGGCTGGTGAGTTTTATTCAGTTCTCAAGTTATATTCACCAATTCAATAGTTCTCAAAACACAAACTGCCATCGTGTTTTACGTGTGTTCGTAAAACCCACATGACACGCCAGAAGTCTGAGTAGATAAAAAAAAAAACAGGACAAAAAAATTCTGTTTTAAATCTCCACAAATAAAAGAAAAAGAAAAAGCTAGGAAAATATTTACATGTACTATTTTTTTTAAACTGATGAACTCTTAAATCCTCTTTGGACTGCAGGTTTTACTGCCTTTAAACATTCAACAAAACGTATCTGCTTTTGTACAAAACCTTTGAGAAGGTGACCAGAAATGACCCAGCGGATCTCGTTTATAGAAAACCAACGCAGCGCTTCTGACAGGCACATCTGAAAAAAGTCCTTTGAGGTTTCAAAGTCTATATTTTTCATTTATCCATTATTTAAATTTTAAAATAAGGGATGAAAACCTGTCATGAACATGCAATAAATCATTTAATCACACGTTCAGCCGCAGAAACTGTAAAGAAGTCATCAATAAAGGTTACATTAAATATGATGTGACCTCAGTGATAAAACGCACGTTTTAAGACAAACTTTCATATATTGTCACGGGCTCTGACCCAGTGGACAGCTTACCCGGGCATGGGGCCGTTCTTGGCCAGGTTGTAGACTTGTCTCGGGTTCAGGAGATACTGGAACTTTCTGTAAATCCTAAAGAGGAAATCACAGAGGAAAGACGTCAGCAAACATCTTACACTGATAACTAAATCATCTGACTTTTTTTTTCTTCAGTGTGATAAGAGCAAACGCAGGCCCACGTCCAATCAGGGCGCGACGTGGTAGTGGACTGGGCAGCAGGGTGGGACATGCCCACAGTCCCCTTGAGGAGAAACCATTAGAAAGACTAATTCATTTTAATTTCAATTTCATTATATCAACCGGCTGAAGTCATATTTTGATCTCATAATTTAAACAAATGAGGGCCGGCATAATAAGAAGTGAATGAATATGCTTCAGTAATAACCCAATTAGCCCTGGGTTAAGGAAGAGGGACCGGGCGGCGACATGACAGCGGGAAGAGTGTCAGAGGAGGGACCGTCGGTGAAGGCAGCCGGCGCTTTAGGTAAATGTTATTGTGTTTTTATTTGACTAAGTAAGCCTGAAGCACTTGTCAGCCAGAGGCCACGCTGTTTCCTTCCCTCTGCGGCTGAGGAGTGGGGCTTCAGAGGCCTCTTGTATCATGTTGAGACAGGTTGTGTACTTACCTCTCCCCCTGCTTCCCCCCGCTCTTTGGATTGACAAACACCAGCAGAGGATGAGTGCCCTCTATTGTTGTGATCTGTGTGGAAGATGTCAAAACAAACCGTTGGTGTTTGGAGACTGCAGGATGCTTCACAGGAATTCACTTTCAAGCCGTATCCCTCAGACGTTTTATCAAGTACATACAGCACTTCCAAACCATCTGCTCGGGTTTCCTCTCACCTGGCCAAGTGTGAGTGCTCCCTGCTTCTTTTTGACGGCGCAAAAACTTTTACTTTGATTTTTGTTTTTTGATGAACTTATGCGTTTTAAGTGTTCATTTGCAGATTATTACACATTCCAGTCACTTGATTTCCGTGAATTATATTCTTTTTTTTTTTTTTCACTAAACAGACTTTATAGCATCAGCTCATTGGATTTGTTGAAGTATCGTGTGATAAATTTAATGGCGGATGCTATAACGACTCCTTCCAGTTGGGATCCTCTGGTGGCGTCAGCTGGCCGTTCCTCCCTGCCCATAAAACCCAGTAAACACGACACAGTAACCAACTAATCCGTCTGAGAGTCCGTCGATACGCTCCGCCTTAGAACTCACAATCGTTCAGTTAGTACTTATTTGTCACTGCTGCCTAATTGGCAGGGCTGTTCGCCTCAGTGATGTGGGAGAGGCTTCTCCAGTCTGTCTGAGCCGAGTCAAAGTGAAACGCTCCGAGCTGAAGGGGGGGCCAAACTCGCAAGTTGGGATCCAGCGGCCCCCGTTTGAATTGCCCTTCGTACAGTTCAGTCTGCAACAACTCGCCCAGTGCTCTCCCTGACACAGATGAAGCACTTAACTCCCCCTGTCTGCTATCCCAGCAGGCCGAGGGCGAATTAATGAGCTCCCCGTCCAGTCCGGAGTGATCCATTACTTCCTGTAATTATAAATAATAATCTTGATTATTACGCTGGTTAGCCAGCACGAGGCATAGATGGATGTGCCCGGGATATGATTCATCACATTTCTCTCTGAGCCGCGCGCAGACGAGCAGTCGCCACCGACGGCCGCAGGTTTCCACGGCCAACGTGCTGGATGACAGATATTAGAGAGGATCAGGCTGGACTGGGATTCGCTGGACGATTACCAGCAGAGCCGCATCACGCATCCCAGCGCCCGCTGCAGATGTTCATTTAAAACACCATAGTCGACAATCAAGAGGATGGCTTGACGGAGGGAACCTCAGAGGGTCCAGAACGCAATGCCGCGGCAAAGCTTAAATACACTAAACAGGGAGAGAATACGCCCGTCATTCCTGACTGAATTACAGGGACTCGAAATTTACAGTTTGTTTGGAGTCCCACAATGCTCTTCTGCACACTTCAGCTTCTTCTTCTGCAGCAGCGGTGCTCAGATCTGACCATCACACACTCAGATGTTGGTAAAAAAGGTCCAGGGTTCAGACTTATGCAGGACGGAGTCACGCAGTTATTGTTTCCTACTGAGGTTTGGACTCATTTCATCATTTGAATCATTTAAATCTTTGCAAATTGTGAGAAACTGACCACTGATCTGATTAGATATGTTAAAGATCGAGGTGCAGGGAAAATGCATGTTTGCCACGATAAATGAAAAAAATATATATAAAGAGAGAGAGAGAGAGAGAGAGAGAGAGAGAGAGAGAGAGAGAGAGTACAAAAAGACTAAGACTGTTTTGGTAACGGGCTGCTTTTGTTGTGCTGGGTATTATTGTGATTATTGTATGTAATTCTGAATCTATACGTTTGAGAGATGGAAGTTAACACGGATCTGAGCGTGACCTGCAGTCCTTGGCCGTCGACGGTGACCGAGTTGGCCCTCTGCATCTTTCCTCGACTCGACTGGCTCGACCGAGAGTCTTTCCTCACCGTCGACTGCCTTTCCTGTGGTCAGAAATCCAGCAGTTAAGAGGATCCATCTTTCACAACACACAATTTCTGCAAAAATGTAGGAATTTACAAAAACATTTAAAGCAAGAAAAAAAAAAGAAAAGAAAAAAAAAGCTCTCCCTCGGTGTTGTACAAAAGCAGACAGAAAACAGGGAACGAGTGAGCGGCACAAGGTCCGCTGCACGGATCCAGCTGTGGATGCTGCAGTCTACACATGTTGGTCGCTGCAGGTACGGCTGGAGCATCCAGAGCATCCAGAGCCTCCAGAGCATCCAGAGCATCCAGAGCCTCCAGAGCATCCAGAGCCTCCAGAGCGTGGCCGCAGGCTTATTTTTATTTTCTTTGTTTTACTGACTTTAAAGTCAACAAAAAGGATTTTGTTTTACAGAAATATAGCGTGTTGGAAGTCTTCATTTTAGTGATGCTCAAATTATTCCTGTAACTTTCCATAAAATCTCCTTTCAAGTCTTGGTGACGTCGAGATCCGAGGTGCCAAACGCACCACACGGGGCGCCAAAACGAAAAACAGGCTGTCGGGTCATGGACCAAGTGTGTGTTTCAGATGTCGGAGACGCTCAGGCGTCAGCTCTGTTTGATTAAATAAAGAGACTCGACGGAAAATGAAAATAACAGCAGATTTTCACTGATGTGAAGTTTTCTTCATCTTCATCACAGATGTTCCTCTCGAAGGAGGTTGCTGTCAAACACAGAGAGCGTTTTAACAGCGTGCAGTCCGAGCTTCGTTTCACAAACTACATTTTTCCCGGTTGTGTTTTCCATTTAGCGTGTCACCACCAAAGACTTTAATCAGCTCCGGGAGGACATTTATTTTCCGGGCCAATTACAAACTGCCTTCGGAGAAGTTCTAGGATGTTTTTGGACTCCAAATCTGGCAGAACTCTGTGTTAATTCAGCACAAAGTATGCTCAGCTTTTCCATATAATTTATTTTAATAAAAAAAAACAAAAAAAAAAACGCCACACTTTTAATTGCTCCTCAGGGACAAATGAAGGCACAGAGAAAACACAGACAGGAAAAAGGCGCCCGTGAAGACAAACAAACGTATAAACTGTAAAAGTGAACGTGACATCTAAAGAGACCAGTCGTAGGTCAGGTGCCGTCTGTGGGGAGACGAGGCGAGGAGACGTTAGGGTGATGAAGGGTCGGGGTTCAGGTTCTGGATGTGGGGACAAAGCGGCTGTCCTCCGCTGAGTCCTGCATCCGGGACAACCAGGTCTGCGTCCACACACAGAACTGATGTGGTGCAACGACAGGACGCTGAAACCAGCAGGCGTTGACTGATACAACAGTGTTAACCGCGGCAGTGATGAGATGTGATCTCACCGGCGGAAAACACCTGCCTCATTGCGTTTTTATTCTAGTTTGTTTGCAAAAACTTGAACTACAGAAGTTTAAACTTGGTCATGCATTCCTTTTTTTTTAAGAAAACTTACCGAGTAATCACACTTTCAAGCTTTGGAACAGACTTTTACAATTTAGGAAATAAACTTCTAAAGAAAATGGATTTGTGCCATTTCAGAGCTCAGTGGGGGACACAGGCTTGATGATTGGATCCTCAGGTTACACAGCATCAAACAAGGTCAGGTTCAGTCAGCCTGGGCACTTCTGACCGCTGAGGAGCGAAGTCTTACCAGGACGATGGGGTAGATTGAGTTGGGGGGCAGGATGTGATCCTTCAGGGGTCCACAATCACACTCTGGTTTTACATGGGAGGCACACTTGTTATGGAGCTGGAGGAAGTAACAAAGTTCATTAACAGCCAGCTTGTAGCAGTCGTGGTATATTTCTACGGTACACTTTTGGGTGTATTTGCAGGCTTTATTTGCAATGCATGTGCCATTGTCTTTGTTTTATTTGCTATTATCTTGCAAACCGCAAACAAGCGTTTTCCAAGTGTAAATTGGTGCTTGTGAGGCATCAGAGGTGCAAAAACGAAAGCCTAAACAACAAAAAGCAGTGGGAATATAATGAGAAGGTGGCTGTCTCTCCTCGGGTGGTGGCTTACCGTGATTTGACACCACACACAGTGGAGCCCAGTCAGGCCCTGGTAACACTTAATGGTTTTATGACACTTGTCACACTTGGTGGGGCAGTTCCCCTCCACCCAGAAATGATGCATCACCTGCAGAGAGGAGGAGAAACGGCGTACTGGGAGGGAAAGCAGTGCCAAAGAAACGTGGCGCTGAAAAACAAGATGTATACAGAGGCATGAGTGGCTCAACGACTAAAGAAAGCAGGAAAGAAAGGAGAGAAAAAAACAGCAAGAAGGAGAGAAAGAGGCCCAAACAAATGTTTAAACTGGTGATGAAGCGCTCAGTGGCAGATGAAGCCGCTTTTGTTACGTCAGAGAACGAACTTAACTGACCTCCGTGTTTTTCTTGGACTTCACATAGGTTTTGATGCAAGAATGCGGCGCACGAGCCACACAGCGCTCGTGCACGGTGTACTTGCAGACTGGCAAAGGAAAACAACTGTTTACACACAGTTTTGTTTAATCATATATAACTGATGTGCCATGCAGTTTGAGGACCAGGACAGTAAAATACATAAATCAAATCTTGACCAGAGTTGTGGCCACTTCGACCGAGAAAAACGCGTCTTGCTGCTGAAAGCCAGCAGGTTTCACTGAAGGACTTACACGAGCAGCAGAGGCCCTGCTTGCCCAGTCCAATCAACATGTTGAGACACAGGTTGCAGTAGGCCGGTTTGTTGAAGTGCTTCAGTCTCCACACGTGCTGCCCGTCGTCTTTCACATTCTGTGGTAACAGAAAACAAACGTTTATAAACTGCTTTAATAATTAAACTGTGCCCATTTTCTCACTAGTTAAACTTTGTACAAAAGCACCTTCAGATTTGCTCACTTTAAATGGTCAAAATTCATTAGAGAAAACTGAAACTGCTTGTTTTTCTTTCTTTTTTCTTTTTTTAAACCGCTTTCATTCAAGGAAAAGCGGCACCGGCTGGCTTCGTCATCGTTGGTCCGGTGCTTCCACCTAGTGGACGACATGTGAAACGCTATTGATGGTTTAAAGGGAAAACGGCAACAAAAAGGGTTTTAACGATGACAAATTGGTCTGTATTTGTATTACTATAATACGTTATTATAATAATCGTGTTGGACTGATCTAAAATATGGGAAAATATGTGGGGAAAAAACAGCATAGAAATTAAACTGATAAAGTCGATTTACAGCTTTGAGAGAAGATATCAGCAGGTTGCTTTCTGGTGAACAAATGTGTATGTGTGCTCTTAAATCAAAAATGTCAACAGGCTCTAATGTTGTTCGTGACTTTTTATCAACCCCCTTGGAACTGGAAAGCAGCATCTTAAAGTGCTATTGCTGTTGAATGCGTCTTCTCTCTCATATTCTTTGTTTTATTGTTTCTTACTCGTTAAAAGAAGCAAGGCCTTGAAGGCCAGGCAAGTTTATTTGTATAGCACATTTCTTGTACAAGACAATTCAAAGTGCTTCACATAAAAATATTTTTAAACACGCATCAAAAGTTTTTCAAGAAGAATTGTGCCTGAGAACACACACAGATTATGTTCACATGTGGTTTCTTCTTGATAGATTTTTAACTTCCATTTGTGGACATCACAACACCAACTCTCTTCCAGCGATTCACACAAAAGTTTTTATCGCAGCATCACCTGAGGGTCTGTGGACAGTTACCATCAATATTGACTTTTGGCCTCTTCTACTGGCACACAGGGATTTCTCCAGATCCTCAGGATCTTTTGATGATATCATGTACCATAAATTCGATGGAAAATTCTGTCTTTGCTTTATATACTGCTGAACACTGATGAACTTCTACCGATCTCAGATTGTAAGAGGTGTTTTGGCTTTTTGAAGCCAATCACGTCACTCGCCTGTGCCATTTAATCTAATGGAAGATGTTCCTGCAGGTTTTTCTTTAAAGTACCACTAAGTTTTCCAGCCTTTTGTTGCCCTGTCCCAACCTTTTTCAGATGTATGGATGATATGGATGGTCATTTCAAACTTTGGTAATATTTTATCATTAAATGAGTCATATTTTACTTCTACTGCTACTACTTTTGATATGTTTCTATTTTCCTTTATGAATTAAATGTTGGTTTCTAAGATTTGAAAATTGCTGCATTTTGGTTGTAAATACAGTTGCTTTTTGCCTACTTATACATGCAATTATTTAGTCCATTACATTGGTACTCTGAGGAACTGCATCGGAGAAAACTAAAAGCACTTGCTTTATTATTATTATTATTATTATTATTATTATTGTTGTTGTTGTTGTTGTTGTTTTTGTTGTTTTGTTGTTATTTTATTTTGCTAAACCTGGAGAAATCCTCTCACTTTCCATGTAATGGGATTTTCAGGAGGATTTGTGAACAAACAACAAAATAAATGCAAAAAAACCACCAAAATGGCACTGTCATTTAACTTTGGTGCACGTCTCAGTGGACTCACGGTCTCCAGGCCCAGCAGGACCAGCAGCGGGATGGTCGTCAGGCCTCCCTGGATCCACTCCCCCAGAGACACGGTGCCGTCATGATCGTAATCGATTTCCTGCATCATTTCCTGGAGAATCTAACAGATAAAAACCAAACTAAGGTCAAACGACTGTAACCTTGTACACAGTGTAACTATTGTATTTGGTTTCTTTACAATCAAAAATTCAGGGTCATCATTCTTTTTTTCGCGGAGGAAGAAATGCAAACACGCTAGATTTATTTTTTTTTTCCCACAGTAAACTATTTATCAATCCATAATGTTTGTAATTTCTATCCTTTTACCGGTTTGAGCTCGGTCACGTCCCATTCCAGGTACTCCGCCACGTGCATCATCTGGGAGATAATGTGCTCGAGCTCCTGCCGCGAGATCACAGACAGTCATTACAGGCACAAAAATACTGTATTTACCTTTGTGTGGAGGATGAGCGGCTGATAACCAGCCCGTAATAGCAGGTTGGGAATGAGCACCGAAGGAAACAAAGGCTTCGGGGAAAGAGCTTCGCGGCGGATGCTTTAATCACAATGCTTGTTTATTTAGGGACAGAGAAGGGTGACACTATTATCTGGTGAAAGACTGAATCATTATTATGGGCTGCAGACCTCTTTCAACTGCTAAGAGAAAATCGTGGGTTGACATTTTTTCTAAATTTACTCTAAAATTTGAACAGAATGTGGGTCACACGTGATTAATAACCCCCTTCACTACTCATTCTCATCTTTTTACCACCTTCTCCCTCCGTCTCCCAGCCAGTAATGGGTGAGAGATGAGTTATAATTGGCTTCATTACTAAACTGCCTCCAACCTTTCCCTCTGCTTTCATAAAAACACCATTTCCCTCCTTAAGACTCTACAAACAAAAACACATCTATTTCCATTCATAAATATGTCAACACCCCTGATTTTTCTACTTCATTGTTTCTTTGTTTATTATTTATTTTCTTTTTCTTTATTCCGTTCCATTCCACTTTTCCCACATGAAATGTCCGGTTCACTTTACAGATTTTCTTTTTTAAATAAAACACACACACACACGTGCACACACACACACACACACACACACACACACATAGAGACTCACACACACACACACACACACACACACACACACACACACACACACACACACACACACGTGCACACACACACACACAACGCTGAAAAATCACTGCCTGACTACCTGCACAGTAACTTAGTAACTTGCTACCATTTCACCATTAATGGTTTATGTTATAACCCTAAACCAAAGAAAAGTAATTAAACCAAACTAATATTTAAAACAGATCATTTTCAAAGCTGATCTGTACTCCACAAGAACAGGGAAATTTGTTCTTTTTCTCTCGAGGTATCAAGAACAAAAACAAGGTTCATCGCGGCCAGGACACTTGAGCGCAGAAGTCCTAAAGTCCTTGCAGGCTCCTCCCACTGCAGCAGCTGGCGGTATAAACTTCTGCATCAGCGGAAAAGTGCTGACTCTTTTTGGTATTAACCACGCCCACTTTATATTTCTGACCAATCACACAATAGTTCTTGGACACCATATGAGAAAAAAGTTGTGCTCAGTGCCGCGGAAAAGCTGCAAGCACAAAGCTGTAACACCGACTTTAAAGGTGGTACACTCCACAGGAGACGGGGGTGGGGTGGAGAGTGTTTGACTCCGCCCCCTAAACACCAGCTGCTAACAAGACCTGGTTAAAAACTGCTGAATTTTGAATAACATAAGTCAAATTGAAATATTGTAACTATAAAAAAAAAAAATAACATGTCAACTTTAACCAATAATTAACAACTGCATTGATAATTGATTAAATAAATGTCCCTGTCTTTCATTATGAGACTTTGTTGCTTCCCTTGTCAAGTACTTCATGAAGAAAACGTTTTCCTCTCGAGGATCTGGAGAGCCGAGTGCCACTCTAGGAAACTAATTGCAGCATTTTCTTTCCGTCTTCTGAAATGTTATCAAAACAATGAATTAGTTGACAGAAGGATTAATATTTACCGAGCTGTCCAAAGACCCGTTTCCATCTGTGTCGTAGAGGCGAAACATAACTGCGGAGACAAAAAGCAAAAGGTCAGAGGACAGCAGTGACAAACTCCGGTCCTCTCAACGGTGGAGTGAACACTGTTTCTAACTTCCTGTCAGCAAGAGTTCAAATCTGTTTTTCACACGGTCCTGGTAAAGAACGGCAGCAGCAGATACACATAAACGGTGGACAGATTAAAAGAAAAACAACATAATTTCAAACAAAAACCTCGATTCCCAGAGAAGCTGTGACAGAAACCTCCGCAGCGCCTTCCAGACTCGCCTCGCAGCAGCTGCAAACGTTCACCTCCCCAGTTACAGCTCAAAAGTGTCGGCATGGAAACAGAAGTGTCCTACTGTGCATCGCAGCTTCCATTCATTGTGCCTCGGAGTTACTTCATGACACAAATCTGAGTGTGACGGAGTCGTGACAACAACGTGACCCGGGTTCAGATCATGTTCATATAAATCCCTGTTTGTGAGGAGTCCTCGTCCACCAACCGCGACGGCTGCCGGCCGCACAAAGGAGGCCAGATGCTGACATCATGATGTGAGATGGCAGTTAGTTGGACTAATGAGGAGCTAATTTGTAGTTTCCTGAGGGGTTTTGACCTTTTGAGGCAAAGGGAAGAGAACGGGATGCCAGCGTTTGCTGGATGGTGATGTTGGAAGGAGGTGGTGACAAAGACGTCTCAAAACGGGAATAACATTCAGACAATTATGATTTACTGGCTGCTGTACATGAAACCAGCAGTTTTTTGTCTGATTTGATTTTTTTCTGTAAAGCTGCTGTTGATTGTACTAATTATTGTTTAAATGAAAAAAAATTACATTTTAGATGTTCCAAAAAACTCGGTCTACCTTTGTTTGAATGTGTTTATTTAATTGTAATTAAAATTCTGCTGTTTTATTGATGATGTTTTGTCGTCTTTGGTCGTCTCTCAGTTGGCTTCGGGCTCAGAGTCCTGAACAGGTTTCAAATGTCGTGAAGAATCTGTCGTACACCTCCGTTCCATTATTGACGGGTACTAGATTGGACAAAGTAAATCATCTATGACACGTAAGGTAAGGACCATTTTGATAGTCAATTAGTAATAGGATTATTAAATAATAGTTATTAAATGGCATTTTTTAGCTCTCAGATTTTAAATTTTGCACAAGGTTGATAAAATGATGTGCTAACAAAAATAAAAGACAAGAAAGATGGAAGCTTCATGAACAAATACATCTTTTACTGAACTGTGCACAGTCGTGGTGTTGCACGGTTTACCTGGCGCTCCGCTTCGGTGCGCTTGTTCGACTCTCCGCAGACATTAACAGGAGGCCAACGCCAATTTTGATACTGGAATTAAAACGTCCACTTGGTGGAAGTGTCCTTTTACCCTAAATATCTTCTAAATTTATTATTTTCTAAGGATTTCTTTCTTAATTTCTGGACTCTTTGAAAGATGTTCTGTGCTCTTTTTAAGTGCATTTGAAAACGTGAGTAAAAATTCTGTCACTGAGGAAGAAAAGAAACGATTTTAAACAAGATAAACGGTTTCATCTCAGCTGTATTTCTTATGCTTTTCTATTTTTTTAAAAAGAAAAATAGATTTAGAAAAAGTTGCATTGTAGTAAATAGTTGTCTGCTGGAATCTCACAGTAATGTTGAAAAGTATAAAACATGTAAATGTAAATACATGTGTATTATAGCAGTATAAAATATGTTAACAGAAGCAGAGCAGTGAGCAAGAAAACCAGCAGAGGGACCCAGTGGATCTACTGCAGAAGTAACGAAGGAGACGCCTCAGAGGACAGAGACGCTCCGACCTCATCCATCCATCCATCCATCCATCCATCCATCCATCCATCCATCCATCCATCCATCCATCCATCCATCCATCCATCCATCCATCCATCCATCCATCCATCCATCCATCTATCTATCTATCTATCTATCTATCTATCTATCTATCTATCTATCTATCTATCTATCTATCTATCTATCTATCTATCTATCTATCTATCTATCTATCTATCTATCTATCTATCTATCTATCTATCTATCTATTACCACACACACACACACACACACACGCAGGATGATACGGATGAATGATCAAGTCTGCGTAACAAGTGCCAAACTCTTCTCAATAATTTATTAGATGGAAGAGAATTAGAGCGACAACAAATAAAGGCTGATGCCCAGTTAATAAAAAAAAAGAAAATGTGTCAATAAGCTGTCAAACTGAGGCATCAAACACTCAGATAAAAGTTACGGAGCTCCAGAAATCATCTATACACACAGAGGAAGAAAACAACAACTTCATGGAAATGGGAAAACATTTTTATTAAATAAATGATGCGGAGTAAACTCATTTCATACACTCTATGATGTACTTTCAGTAATGGGGAAACGCAGAGCAATAACAACTTATTATTATTATTATTATTACTTTTTAAAATCTGCTCTTCATGTGTTAATGGCCCTGTGATGGATTGGAGAAGGGAAAACGGCCGAGATGGACGGATGGACGGATGGATGGATGGACGGATGGATGGACGGATGGATGGACGGATGGATGGATGGACGGACGGATGGATGGATGGACGGACGGATGGACGGATGGATGGACGGATGGATGGATGGACGGACGGATGGACGGACGGATGGACGGATGGACGGACGGACGGATGGACGGATGGATGGACGGATGGACGGATGGACGGACGGACGGATGGACAGATGGATGGACGTATGTTTTAATCAGCAAACAAACCCAAGAAAACTTTAGCCAATAAAATTGTAAATGAAATAAAACAGTAACCGAAGTAAAAACTGTGACTTGAAACCCTCGCTGTCTTCCGTGATTGATCAGTTGATCAACTCTTTCTGAACTTGTTTTGTTTTCATCTCTCCACTGGGCAGCAGGTGACGGTTTTAACGGAATCTTAGTCTAAATAATTTATAGCTGCAGGACTTTTTTCCTTTTTCATATAAAACCGTCAGTTTAGTTGATTTGAAAGAAGGCGTCATTGCTTTTAGGAAGTGTCACCTACCTGGTCTCTGCTTTCGGCTGAAACCAGTTAAAGTAGTCCCGGTCATCTCTCACTACGACTGCAAATCGCTTTAAAAACGATGTCCCACATCAAACATTATGAAGTTAAACCCACAGAGATACAGCGGACGTCACGGCAACGACAGTTAAAGAAAGTAATGATCGAGTAGTGATCGAGCAAGACATCCTACATGAGTAAATCTTAAAACAGCTTACCTGTCTCACATACAGGGGAGCCTGTAAATAAGTTCCTCTGCTTTTCTTTCGACTATTTATTTGTATCTGGTGACTAAATCTGAATCAGAAGAAGCGTTTGAATCCTGCTGATTAGCAAACTGAGCAGGACTGTAATTGATATTATTCAGATACGGTTCAAACCTTTTGGTTTGTTTTGTTTCCACACGGTTTGATTCTCCTCAGACATGAACAACCTGAGGATGTATGTCTAACCAGTGTAAGATGAGACGTGAGTTTTAAATATACTGTATATGCAGTATGTCATCACAACATGCATGTCTTTGACCATTTGTCTTCCAGACCGAGACTCATCCTGAACAAGCGTTTTCCACCTTAAGTGCTTTTCTTCACACACTTCTTTCTCCTCTCTGCGGCTCTCTGTCATCTGGCTTGTGTATTTTATCTTATTATTATTGTGTCTGCAAGAGTCCCACCGTTTAATCTCTGCATGAACGTAATGTCGTGAATGAATAACCCCCTGCAGGTTTATGTAGCTCTGATGTTTTCCGCTTGTTAAAACTTGAAGCCGGCGTGTGAATGGGACCGTACTCACACTCCAGCTTGTCCTCGGGACGCCCGCCTTCCAGTAAAGACAGGTAACACACGATGTCCTTGAGCTGCACCGTGTCCAGCGGTCTGGGTGTGGGCGGCGCCTTCAGAGGGGTCGAGTTGCCTTTGATCAGCTTCCGCCCTGTCCAAGGACACAAACCAAAGGTCAAATCGGCCTCCGCAGAACCTCTCGTGTGCGCACGGCAACCTGCTGCTCAGGATGCCAGACATCAGTCGCTTATCGATCATTGTGGGCGGCGTCTTCCCCATCGAACGGCAAACTGCAACCGCGCTTCAAACGCATCTCATTTGGTAAAATAACGCAGATTAAGACATTTACACTTTGCTTAGCAACATCCTGACTGTATTTCTCTTTCATTTCACCCACCCTATAAAACAATGCTGTATAAGGTTTAATTTAGAAGTAAATACTTAGAAACTAACAAATATAGCATTTATAACCCATGAACAATTGATCTATGAATATTAAAAGGTGAAATTTTGTTATTAACACTGAAAAAAGTAAGGAATATCGGATGAAAAACAATCAAACTTCACACACTTACGTGTGAAACTGAGTTTGAAATGCGTCTGATTTACTGCAGGACAGGAACACAAACATCTGGAAGCTCTTTGGACAGCGGTCCTGTTTGAAGGTATTCTGGGAACACATGACATACTCCACACCAGATACCGGAGGAACATAATAATTCAGAACATGTTGTTTGGACATGGCTATTCTCTCCCTCTTCGCAGTTGTAAGGTTCGCTTTATAAATCCAGCACCCGTAAGCACTGGCCGCGACAAACAAACGCTTAGAACAAAGAAACCCGTCCTTCCTGCATGCAGACAGCAGCAGCTCTCGGTAATGAAATGTGCTCCTGTCTCTTTGCCCAGACACACCAGTAGGAGGGCGAAAGTGGATCAATGATTGCCAATCAACCCACCCACACTGACCCAGAGCAGCACGAGCTCCAAACTGAGCAAACGCTGAGCACTAAATACCACAAATATACCACTGAATGTTCCCTCGTTTACTCATTTATTAGTTTCCCTTCGCTTCATGGCCTTTATACTGACATTTGACATTTTCTTTGAATGATAAAAAAGAAAATAGAAAAAAAGGAAAAGGAGATGAAAGAAACGTATGAGAACTGTTAGATTTTATGAGACAAGCCGTGTTTGTTAAAACCTGATCAGTATCAGCTTTACTCAATTACTATTTATTGGTGTTCATTTATGTAGCACACTTATATCCCATCAACCTCTTTTATAGTATTAACTGTGCACATAATATGATTTTTGCATTAAAGTCACAGCAGTTCTTCCACACATATCACATACCACACAGAGTGATGTTGGCTTTTACTTTTCAGCCATGATGCAACATGAGCCTTAAACGATGATTTTTTTAATCCACTCCATGTCACGATATCACGTCTGAGTCGACATGAGCTACCGACTATACTGTGATAATGAATCTCTATAACCACTTTGTCCCTACAAACACGGAGGTCATGAGGCAATTTAATGCCGTTTGAATGTCCGTCAGTAAATAAAACAACCCATCGCCACCTTCCTGCCTCCTTCCCGGTGTAATTAGGCAGTCATGGTACAAAGTGTGATATTATATAATGACTTTAGCCTATATCCACAGCAAATAGAGTAATGATTTAATCATTTTGGTGGTGGGAAAAAAGACATTTTTTTATCTTGCATTAAGCTCAAAACTCGACAGCACAAAGCCTTTAGATCTCAATAAAGGCTCAGTTACATCAACGTGACATTACATTCAAGTTTACAATGCTTAAAATGATGCACCGGGTATCTTTACCACAAACTATTTTACGGCAAAGTCAGTAATTTACAGCAAAAGTCAGTTTTTTTTAGTGCTGAAAATTTAAGCTGAGAAACAACAGTTCTAGTGGACAGCTTTAATGCAACACAAAGGAGTCTCTTTTATGTTAAAATACCAGTTTCCTTTGACTCAGCAGTTGGTCTACTGCCTCTACTATCAGTAAAATCCACATACATCAACTATGTCACCGCAGCAATAAAAGTACTTCACAGAGTCACACGGTATAGTTGACGTTAATGTTCAAATGTTCAAATCAATTACTGAAAAACACCAACATGCTGTGTTTGCAAAACAACAAAAACGGGCTTAATAGGGAAAATCTTCCTTTCTATATTTACCAGAGACTCGAGGTTTGTCAGAGGACGAAGGGCTGGGTTTGGGTCCCTTGTTGCTGAAGGACATGAAGAGGTGTTGACAGAACTCTTCAGGGAGCTCACTCTCCAGAAAAGTTTGCATGAAAACCTTGAAGCCCTCAAAGTCGATTTCCTGACCAGGACAGAAAGTATACATGTTGTTTGTCATGGACGGCTGCAGCGGGTTCCTTCCAGTTTCAAGCACATACAGATGATTTTTCCATCTGAGCAGAGGGTGTATAAACATGAATCTTATAATGGAGATAGTTGAGTTCTTCAGAAACAGTCTGCAGATTTATGGCCACTCAGCAAAGCCCGTTAACCAGAAATGATAGGGCTAAAAAGGAGAGTGAGAGCAGTTACCTGGCTGAGAATTTCCTGCTTCTACATCCCGACACATGAAAGACAAAAGAAAAAGGAAACTTTTTTTATGGTTTCATGATTTTACGGTTCATTTTGAATGTGTTTCTCTTATGCATCAACACAACAACCAAACATTTCCGGAACCTGTATCTAAGTAACTTTAATTCCAAAATCACAGACTGACCCCTGAAATGACTGAATAAAATAAATACATAAATTCTGAAGTTTGGACAAACCATGACAGCGTATCGTGTTTGTTTTAAAATTACTCACTAAATAACTTGTCCATGTTAGGATTTTTTTTTAATTTTTCTTCAGAGCATAAAGAAGAAGCCAGACCATAAACTATCTGTTATATAATGCAGGATAAACTGAACATACCTCTTCTGGATTGTATCTGGCCAGCACACCATCTCCATGGAACTCCTGCAGCACATCCTTCAGCTTCTTGGTCGAGTCTGAGGAAAAACATTTAACACGTGTTTGTTTTTGTTTAATGTTCACTTATAACTGACGGTCTGTGTACGTCTGCATGCTGCAGGCATTGATTTAAACAGATTTATACAGTTTCAGTGAGTTGTATCTTTTTTAGAGCTCACTATACATGACCACCAACTAAAAACATGTTTGTCCATCAAGCTTCATCATCTGTTTATGACAATTTCCTAATCAAAACAATGTTAGTTTTTTTTTTCAATAGTATAAAACGTTTTTTGGTGACTGCTTTGTTTAACAAGTTGGGGCAGAGATCTCATGTAAGATACATTTGGTGATACATTTAAAGTTAACTGAGCCAGTCACCGTGGCTGTAAAAGTCCGGATCTTGTTGTGCTCATGTAGTAGATGCAGGAGATGTAGTTGATGTAGTAGATGCAGGAGATGTAGTAGATGTA
Source organism: Xenentodon cancila (assembly GCA_014839995.1). NCBI lineage: Eukaryota > Metazoa > Chordata > Actinopteri > Beloniformes > Belonidae > Xenentodon > Xenentodon cancila. The sequence goes on along the minus strand of CM026211.1, from coordinate 2,627,849 downwards.
GTTGATGTAGTAGATGCAGGAGATGTAGTTGATGTAGTAGATGCAGGAGATGTAGTTGATGTAGTAGATGTAGTAGATGTAGTAGATGTAGCAAATGTAGTTGATGCAGTAGGTGTAGTTGATGTAGTAGATGCAGGAGATGCAGTAGATGTAGTAGATGTAGTAAATGTAGTTTATGTAGTAGATGTAGTAAATGTAGTTGATGTAGTAGATGCAGTAGATGTAGTAGATGCAGTACATACAGTAGATGTAGTAGATGTAGTAGATGCAGTAGATGTAGTAGATGCAGTAGATGTAGTAGATGTAGTAGATGTAGTACATACAGTAGATGTAGTAGATGTAGTAGATGTAGTAGATGCAGTACATACAGTAGATGTAGTAGATGTAGTAGATGTAGTAGATGTAGTAGATGTAGTTGATGTAGTAGATGTAGTAGATGTAGTAGATGTAGTAGATGTAGTACATACAGTAGATGTAGTAGATGTAGTAGATGTAGTAGATGCAGTACATACAGTAGATGTAGTAGATGTAGTAGATGTAGTAGATGTAGTTGATGTAGTAGATGTAGTAGATGTAGTAGATGTAGTAGATGCAGTACATACAGTAGATGTAGTAGATGCAGTACATACAGTAGATGTAGTAGATGCAGTAGATGCAGTAGATGTAGTAGATGTAGTAGATGTAGTAGATGTAGTAGATGCAGTAGATGTAGTAGATGCAGTAGATGCAGTAGATGTAGTAGATGTAGTAGATGTAGTAGATGTAGTAGATGTAGTAGATGCAGTAGATGTAGTAGATGCAGTAGATGTAGTAGATGCAGTAGATGTAGTAGATGTAGTAGATGTAGTAGATGTAGTACATACAGTAGATGTAGTATTTTCTTTACATTTCAAGGTTGAACATGTTTTAGTTCTGTAGCATACTGCTTCTAATCACATAAGAAATTACGTTACAGAAAGAAACTAATTGCTCCGTCAGATCTGCCTGGAAGCAGGAGACGGCAGAAGGGACATGAGGTGAGACACTGTATGTAGAGGAAAAGTGAAGCCATTAGATGCCCATTGTTAAAGCTCAGAGAGGGCGGTTTTATAACCTGTAACTGCAGAGTGCATGGGAAGCCGCCCCAAGCCCACGAAAACACCATTATCTAAACTCCATCTTCTGTGCACATGCGCGTCCATGTGCACATGTGTCACTGCAGTTTACCTCTGATTTGATTCCACCTTTGATTCCAAACGCGTCAGTTCAGACTTCACAAGATTAACAAAGAGCCAACAAAATATTTGCAAAAAACTGACCAGAGAGGGCGTCAGAGGTGAACGAAAAGAAATGATGGAAAGAATTTCCACCAAACTCAACTGTGAGAGTTCAGTCACATCTGCAGTCGTCTGTTAGAGAAGCAGCATCACAGCCAGGACCTCAAGAAACTGAACAAACTGATGATTAAACCTGATGAAGCAGGTTGGCTATGTTCTGGGGACTTCAGGGTCCACAACAACAATGTATTTGGGTTACTGGTAACCCAAATACATTAAGTGTAATACAGATGCACTGCATAAATGAAGGCATTTGTTTTTGGTGGAAACTCTCTCCATCATTTTCTTTATGTTCACTTAGCAAGTTTTTTTTCAGTGTACAGACTGAAAGCAATTAAAGAAAAAAAATGTCATTACTGAATAAAAAACACTGCTACAAGACATTCTGAGGAAAGCGCATCCATTATAATTATAATTAATTATTATTCTACGCTACGCTCTGAACAGAAAACAAAAGAGGTAATCATTAAAATGACTCCAGGATGTCCTGATGGTTTGAAATCAGCTCAGAAGTAAATTCAGCTGTGAAACCTTGCCTGAACAGTTATATACATATGTACAAAATCGCTTCACACTTAAGAAATTGACATTTAACAACTGTGCTCTGGTCCATAAATGGTTCATTTGTCTGGTGTGTGCGGTTTGTGCACAGAATCCCGCCGCCAGCCATCCAGGTAGCATCATATTTTCCACTCCTGCTACCGTTTCAGACGATGAAACGTGTCATCGTGTTGGAGCGTAATATAAACTCTAGGCATGCGGAGATCATTCTGGTAAACAGGGAACCCACAAGTCCGGAGGGATTCTGAGCCCGCCACAAAGACTAAAAGCTGCAGAAGCTTCCAAGACAAAAGTATTTTTGGGACACACAATGTTTAATCATCACACAAGCGATGTTTGATTTTAACCACTGACCATCCTGTTATTGTTACCTGCTTGATGCTCTCGCAGAGAGCTGGTGTTTGCGTGTGCACTGACGTCTGTGGACGTTTTGTTTCTGTGTGGAGGATAACCGAAGGCTTTTAGGAAGAAACCATGACAACTTTCCATCAACTTGAAGTGATGGTTTAAAGAGTTTTTTCTCAATAGTCGAGGTGTTCATCATAGCAAAGTTCACAAAGAAAACACAAACACGAGGCAGTGAGAGGAGAAACATGTCACCACCCTTTACTGACAGGAGCAGGATGAGAAGATGAAATATAAAAAAATCTAAATGTTTAATGAGCGCATGGGTGTTTCATGAGCAGCTTCAGCCGTCATTGCTGTGGCTGGGAGGTGCTTGTTTCAGTCTGGAGAGCACCACGTACAGGAGACGAGGTCTCGAGTCTGCAACCCGGACTCGAGTCGCTCTTAAGGCCACGTGCTTCACCCAGAGTTGGCAGATTACGGGCGTCCCGTCTTGAAGTCGGTTTGCTGTTCACATTGACTGATCATCAACGGGGGGCCATAAACTACACAACCTGAAGCGACCCCGGTCACCTGACTGGTGCCTAAAACCATGTTTTTGTCAACAAAACACATGTGGAAATCCGGTGTGACCAGGCGCAAAAAACAAGTTGATCACTTAAAAATAGACTGAGGGAAGAAAACAGTGGTGACACACCTGGATAAGCGTGCACAGGTAGACGTAATACAGAGAGAGATGAAAATATATTTAGTAATGAAACAGTAGCTGCCTACTTGTATCGTGTCGTGGCTCGCTGCATGTCTCCCGTTGGGAATTCCCTTCCCTACGGTAACCTCACCTGATCCTTGATTCTAAAAAGGTGGAGCTGGACTAGGGACTCCCCCAATGGCCCCAGACATTTACCTATGAAATGTTCGACAACCAAGCACCAACCATCTTACTTCCACATCGAGTCTCATGTGGATCCAAGATTCGTTGCAGTTCCTCGACTGGTCCCTAGAGGCTGGCTGCGAAAGTGAGTCAATCTCCATCGAAATTCATACTAATTTCTTACAGGAAAGAAAATAAACCTATGATCTAAATATTTATACCACCTTTATGATTATTTTTACTGAAAGGTGCATATTTTGCTGCATCACCACTTTAGTTCACCTCTGCTCTCCATCTGTCAGTGATTACAAAGGTCTCAGTCGTTCTATGAACATCTTGTAAAGAAGCAAAGACAAAAGCGACAGGGAGAACAGAACCGTGTCGAGACACAATGAGACACGTCGAGACATGTCGAGACAAGTCGAGACAAGTCGAGACACAATGAGACACGTTGAGACAAGTCGAGACTCGTCGAGACAAGTCGAGACAAGTCGAGACACGTCGAGACACGTCGAGACACGTCGAGACAAGTCGAGACACGTCGAGACACGTCGAGACAAGTCGAGACACGTCGAGACAAGTCGAGACACAATGAGACACGTCGAGACAAGTCGAGACTCGTCGAGACAAGTCGAGACACGTCGAGACACGTCGAGACAAGTCGAGACACAATGAGACACGTCGAGACAAGTCAAGACTCGTCGAGACACGTCGAGACACGTCGAGACAAGTCGAGACACGTCGACACAAGTTGAGACACAATGAGACACGTCGAGACAAGTCGAGACTCGTCGAGACACAATGAGACACGTTGAGACAAGTCGAGACACGTTGAGACAAGTCGAGACATGTCAAGACAAGTCGAGACAAGTCGAGACACAATGAGACACGTCGAGACATGTCAAGACAAGTCGAGACAAGTCGAGACACAATGAGACACGTTGAGACAAGTCGAGACTCGTCGAGACAAGTCGAGACACGTCGAGACACGTCGAGACACGTCGAGACAAGTCGAGACACGTCGAGACAAGTCGAGACACAATGAGACACGTCGAGACAAGTCGAGACTCGTCGAGACACGTCGAGACACGTCGAGACAAGTCGAGACACGTCGACACAAGTCGAGACACAATGAGACACGTCGAGACAAGTCGAGACTCGTCGAGACACAATGAGACACGTTGAGACAAGTCGAGACACGTTGAGACAAGTCGAGACACGTCGAGACAAGTCGAGACAAGTCGAGACAAGTCGAGACACAATGAGACACGTTGAGACAAGTCGAGACACGTTGAGACAAGTCGAGACACGTTGAGACAAGTCGAGACAAGTCGAGACAAGTCGAGACAAGTCGAGACACAATGAGACACGTTGAGGCAAGTCGAGACAAGTCGAGACACAATGAGACACGTCGAGACACGTCGAGACACGTCGAGACAAGTCGAGACACAATGAGACACGTCGAGACAAGTCGAGACACGTCGAGACACGTCGAGACACGTCGAGACACGTCGAGACAAGTCGAGACAAGTCGAGACACAATGAGACACGTCGAGACACGTCGAGACAGGTCGAGACACAATGAGACACGTCGAGACATGTTGAGACACAATGAGACACGTCATAACCTGAAGCTGTACATTCAGCACTAATATAAATGAATCGTGGGACGGTATTATGAAAGGTCTGATAAGAAATTCTCTTATTCTCTTCGGCAGAATGACACTTCTCTGACTGATTCTGCAGACTTAAAAAAATGAGGGAGGGAAGTTAATTCTTAGAAAGGACTAATTCTTTTTCGGTCTCCACAGATTAAAAAGTGTAAAGAATTTGCAGCTTTTTACGGTTTAACAAAGCTGAAGAACTATAAAGCATCATTGTGGCATTTTATTAAAGCCAGACTCTCTGGTGACAGTCGCAGAACTTTAGTGAAACTGCTGAGCGTCATGGACGATGTACCACGGACGATGTACCACGGACGATGTACCACGGACGATGTCCCACGGACGATGTACCACGGACGATGTACCACGGACCTCTGCATACTGTCATTCGCACACAGAGAAGCCTGATCAGCGACATGAGGAGAAGGACAGGAGAGATGATGATGTGCAAGAGAACTGCTTTTTTTCACATTACTATTATTTTCTATATTCCTGTATTTCCTGCATAATTGGTGCTGTGCTCTAAGGGGATCTCCCCAAGACATTTATGAAGTGTCTAATGTTTATTGTCTCCAATGATTGCATGTGCTGCACAGACTCGTCAAACAATCATGTTTTACGCTCACATTTGTACAAACTTGTTTCCACCTGTGGTGAGCAGGTACTCACTCATTCACAGGTACTCACTCATTCACAGGTACTCACTCATTCACAGGTACACACTCATTCACAGGTACTCACTCATTCACAGGTACTCACTCATTCACAGGTACACACTCATTCACAGGTACTCACTCATTCACAGGTACACACTCATTCACAGGTACTCACTCATTCACAGGTACACACTCATTCACAGGTACACACTCATTCACAGGTACTCACTCATTCACAGGTACACACTCACTCACAGGTACTCACTCATTCCCAGGTACACACTCATTCACAGGTACTCACTCATTCACAGGTACACACTCATTCACAGGTACTCACTCATTCACAGGTACTCACTCATTCACAGGTACACACTCATTCACAGGTACTCACTCATTCACAGGTACACACTCATTCACAGGTACACACTCATTCACAGGTACTCACTCATTCACAGGTACTCACTCATTCACAGGTACACACTCATTCACAGGTACACACTCATTCACAGGTACTCACTCATTCACAGGTACACACTCATTCACAGGTACTCACTCATTCACAGGTACACACTCATTCACAGGTACTCACTCATTCACAGGTACACACTCATTCACAGGTACTCACTCATTCACAGGTACTCTCTCACTCACAGGTACTCACTCATTCACAGGTACTCACTCACTCACAGGTACTCACTCATTCACAGGTACACACTCATTCACAGGTACTCACTCATTCACAGGTACTCACTCATTCACAGGTACACACTCATTCACAGGTACTCACTCATTCACAGGTACACACTTATTCACAGGTACACACTCATTCACAGGTACACACTCATTCACAGGTACTCACTCATTCACAGGTACTCACTCATTCACAGGTACACACTCATTCACAGGTACTCACTCATTCACATGTACTCACTCACTCACTCACTCACAGGTACTATCTCACTCACAGGTACACACTCATTCACAGGTACACACTCATTCACAGGTACACACTCATTCACAGGTACTCACTCATTCACATGTACTCACTCACAGGTACTCTCTCACTCACAGGTACACACTCATTCACATGTACTCACTCATTCACAGGTACACACTCACTCACAGGTACACACTCACTCACAGGTACTCTCTCACTCACAGGTACTCTCTCACTCACAGGTACTCTCTCACTCACTCACAGGTACACACTCATTCACAGGTACACACTCATTCACAGGTACTCACTCATTCACAGGTACTCTCTCATTCACAGGTACACACTCATTCACATGTACTCACTCATTCACAGGTACACACTCACTCACAGGTACACACTCACTCACAGGTACACACTCATTCACAGGTACACACTCACTCACAGGTACACACTCACTCACAGGTACACACTCATTCACAGGTACTCACTCATTCACAGGTACACACTCACTCACAGGTACTCACTCACTCACTCACAGGTACTCTCTCACTCACAGGTACTCTCTCATTCACAGGTACACACTCATTCACAGGTACACACTCATTCACAGGTACTCACTCACTCACAGGTACTCACTCACTCACAGGTACTCTCTCACTCACAGGTACTCTCTCACTCACAGGTACTCTCTCACTCACAGGTACTCACTCATTCACAGGTACACACTCATTCACAGGTACACACTCACTCACAGGTACACACTCATTCACAGGTACACACTCATTCACAGGTACTCACTCATTCACAGGTACACACTCACTCACAGGTACACACTCATTCACATGTACTCACTCATTCACAGGTACACACTCACTCACAGGTACACACTCATTCACAGGTACACACTCATTCACATGTACTCACTCATTCACAGGTACACACTCACTCACAGGTACACACTCACTCACAGGTACACACTCATTCACAGGTACTCACTCATTCACATGTACTCACTCATTCACAGGTACACACTCACTCACAGGTACACACTCATTCACATGTACTCACTCATTCACAGGTACACACTCACTCACAGGTACACACTCATTCACAGGTACACACTCATTCACAGGTACTCACTCATTCACAGGTACACACTCACTCACTCACAGGTACACACTCACTCACAGGTACTCACTCACTCACTCACAGGTACTCTCTCACTCACAGGTACTCTCTCATTCACAGGTACACACTCATTCACAGGTACACACTCACTCACTCACAGGTACTCTCTCACTCACAGGTACTCTCTCATTCACAGGTACACACTCATTCACAGGTACACACTCATTCACAGGTACTCACTCACTCACAGGTACTCACTCACTCACAGGTACTCTCTCACTCACAGGTACTCTCTCACTCACAGGTACTCTCTCACTCACAGGTACACACTCATTCACAGGTACACACTCATTCACAGGTACTCACTCACTCACAGGTACTCACTCACTCACAGGTACTCTCTCACTCACAGGTACTCTCTCACTCACAGGTACTCTCTCACTCACAGGTACTCACTCATTCACAGGTACACACTCATTCACAGGTACACACTCACTCACAGGTACACACTCATTCACAGGTACACACTCATTCACAGGTACTCACTCATTCACAGGTACACACTCACTCACAGGTACACACTCATTCACATGTACTCACTCATTCACAGGTACACACTCACTCACAGGTACACACTCATTCACAGGTACACACTCATTCACATGTACTCACTCATTCACAGGTACACACTCACTCACAGGTACACACTCACTCACAGGTACACACTCATTCACAGGTACTCACTCATTCACATGTACTCACTCATTCACAGGTACACACTCACTCACAGGTACACACTCATTCACATGTACTCACTCATTCACAGGTACACACTCACTCACAGGTACACACTCATTCACAGGTACACACTCATTCACAGGTACTCACTCATTCACAGGTACACACTCACTCACTCACAGGTACACACTCACTCACAGGTACTCACTCACTCACTCACAGGTACTCTCTCACTCACAGGTACTCTCTCATTCACAGGTACACACTCATTCACAGGTACACACTCACTCACTCACAGGTACTCTCACTCACAGGTACTCTCTCATTCACAGGTACACACTCATTCACAGGTACACACTCATTCACAGGTACTCACTCACTCACAGGTACTCACTCACTCACAGGTACTCTCTCACTCACAGGTACTCTCTCACTCACAGGTACTCTCTCACTCACAGGTACACACTCATTCACAGGTACACACTCATTCACAGGTACTCACTCACTCACAGGTACTCACTCACTCACAGGTACTCTCTCACTCACAGGTACTCTCTCACTCACAGGTACTCTCTCACTCACAGGTACTCTCTCACTCACAGGTACTCACTCATTCACAGGTACACACTCATTCACAGGTACACACTCACTCACAGGTACACACTCATTCACAGGTACACACTCATTCACAGGTACTCACTCATTCACAGGTACTCACTCATTCACAGGTACTCACTCACTCACTCACAGGTACACACTCACTCACAGGTACTCACTCACTCACTCACAGGTACTCTCTCACTCACAGGTACTCTCTCATTCACAGGTACACACTCATTCACAGGTACACACTCATTCACAGGTACTCACTCACTCACAGGTACTCACTCACTCACAGGTACTCTCTCACTCACAGGTACTCTCTCACTCACAGGTACTCTCTCACTCACAGGTACTCTCTCACTCACAGGTACTCACTCATTCACAGGTACACAGTCATTCCAGAGCGTAAATCATGGCCAGATTTACTCTCTGACGTATCTGCGTGTCGCCACAGGCTGTAAACATAGTGGAAGAGCACGTCCGGTGTATTTGGTGCTGATCCGCATCTGCACTGATCAGTGAATCATCGGCCCGCTTCAGTAAACCAGACCAGAGCCGTCTACTTACGGGAACGCAAATTAGTTCAGAGCCACGAACAAGCAGATGCGTTGATCTGTTCATTTAAACTACTTTCAAATGTTTTGAATCAGGCAGCGTTAATAAACGGGGAAGCTTCATTACAGCCCAACTTTAAGTCAAATAACAATAATAATAAAACCAGTTAAACGCCCCTGGTACCGAGCTCTGATTGCAGCCTGCTGTCACTTCTCGATATCTGCTACTATTCTTCAAAGTGCATCTGTTCATAAACCTGCAGGCATGTTTCTGTATTATTGCCATTTGGTAATCTCACTTTCCTCTGGAGTTGGTAAGAACAATAAAAATGTGGAGGATGAAAAGCTGCCAAAAGTCTTGGTGCCGTGGGACATGTGATTCCTCACAGTAAAAGCGTCCTGGTCATCTGGAACATTTTTCAATCAAGAATAGCAGAGCTTTGCCCTCAGTATGTTATAGAAGTGCATTTTACTGGAATTTCAAATACATTTGCATGAATGAAGAGCTTTTATTGCACACTCTCACCTGCTCACCTGCTTTAAGGCATGTTTGTTTAGTAGTAACGACGGGGGCACATGTGATTCACTGAAATACTCCCCTCCCAGAATTTTACACTCTAGCGGGTAAACAAATAAATGAATATACATGCAGCACGGCCAGGTCACTGTGACCACAGCTTTAGATCCAGAATCACCGCTGGCCTTGTTGGGAAATGTCAATTTTATTTTATTCTTTTAATGTCTAAATGGGGTTTGCAACAGGTGCAATGCAATATTACATTTTGGACATAAAAACAACTTTATCTAGCCAGCTCATGTGAGCCAGCTCATGACGAGACTGAATCAAAACCGCAGATAAGATGCAAAATCTAAACAGTGAGATGCTGGATACCAAAACACCAAACCCGTGTCCAGCTTCCTTCTCTGAGAGAGTTCAGCAAATTAATGAGAACTTGTTAAAATGACAGAAAGGCTTTGCTTAGCTTTTCTCTCCCTCTCTGCTGTGCTTCGGCTCTGCTCCACAACTACCTTCTTATTTCAATTGTTTAGATTTACTTACTTACTTCTGACTGCCACATTTGTAGACAAGGAAAAAACATTTGTTATGTACTTTCCTGTCTTTCACTGGTTATCTTGCAAATGACATTAGGTGGAGCTGATTGTTTTCACACAAATGGAGAAACACACAATGAGAATTTGAGGAATATATGTTGAAACCCTCAAACTGAAGTCGCCAGTTTCTGCTTTGAACACATCCACATTATAAGCAGTGATCCAGACACTTCCGTTGTTGACTGCTTTAATGTCATCTTAAGATTTACAAATTAAAATAGAAGGTTTCAAGGTAGCTCTCAGCAGTGCCTGATCACAAGGTTCCTTCGTGGTTGCCTGGGGGTATAACATCAGCTGTTACAAAGAATTTATTTTACACAGTAAGACACGACGAAGAGAACCTGCTACTCACACTGAGTGTATTCCTGAAGCAAAGCAAATTCAGCTGGGGTCAGCGTGACCCATTTGTCCTGGTTAGTCATCGTGTTGAGGCCACGTTTCTGAGCCCAGTGAGTATTCCCTGGACAGCAACACACACTCGGCACAGCGTCTCAGACTGGAAAACAACAACAGAGCGGCAACTCCGTTAACAACAGCAGACAACTCTCAAAGGGGCAGTGAAAATGGCAGCGTTAGACGCTCCGAACACCAACCTGTTAGGAAGGCTCGTTGTGTCGGACTGGAGGTGCAGCAAACTCGCGCTGCTGCTGGCAAACTGTGAACAGATGCATATATGACTGAATTAGTTTGTGTGTAGATTATACATATACTTATATATATATATATAAGTAATCAAGCAAACAATTGAAGGTACTTTAGAAAACAAACCAAACCAACATATTTTTTTATAGGTTTTCTGTCAGCCTCTATTTCCATGGTTGCTCTTCCTGCTCATCCAACATTTATCATATTTATCATGTTGCAAAGACTTTGTTTTTCAGACATCAAAACTTGTGTCCGACGGCTAGACGGAGACTATATAATCTATAATAAAGATTGACCCAACCAATCGCCGACAGGTCAAGGCTTTGTGCTTGAGACGGGGCTTTAGAGACAGGAGCTGGTGCTGTTTTGTACAAATATCAAGTGACATGATGTCACTCAGAAATTGCTTACCCTACCTTTATAGACCTTTAATGACTTCATCATAATTATTTATGCTGTAATACTGTAATGTTGATACTGCTATATTGTTTAGAGCAATATATAATTCAAAATAACAATTTTATTCATAAATTAAAATAGAAGTAATAAAAAAAATGCCCCTGATGGGTCCACTGAGTAAAAAGCTCCACCCCACAAAGGGCAGAATTATTGCTACACTTGAACAACATGAAGTCACATCCGTCCCTAAAGCCATTTCGGCAGCTGGGATTGGTCAAACAAGCTGTTGCTTTCAATTGGTGCCAGATCCAGTATGGACCAGGCCTTTATGACACCACCTGCAGGTGGTGGGTCCACCGAGGGGTCAGGCATTCATTGATTTATTGGACTGAGGCCCACTGAGCCCTGTGAATAAAGTCCAGGCCTCCAGGCGCACATCAGGGGGGGGCTCCCCGAGGCCTGGCGCCCTGGAACCTGATCCCGGTTGGTGTTCTATGATTTTCATTTCAAAGAGGTTGTTGGAACCACATTTATTGGTGGATCTAAAAGCATGTGAAAAATAAGTTGTGCTCTCCTGAGATAAACATCAGTGCATGACATATTGCACTTTTTCATTATTCATTTTTAAGAAAAACTAAGTAAAAGGCATCTGTTTTGTGTATTTGGATACTTTGTTGTGCTCATTAGGGCTCTGCATCTGTCAGCAGGTGTTTTGGTCCACTTTTCCTGAACAAATTACTCCAGCTGTCTCATGCTTGTATACATATATATATATATATATATTGTATACACTCCATTTTTGACATCTTTTCAATAGGATGTAAATCCAGGTTTAAACAGGGTTATTTCAAATCAGCTGTTCTTAGGTGCGTTTAGGTTTGTCTTGGGTCATTATGCTGTTGGAGGAGCCTGACCTATGACTAAGGTTGAGCTTCCTGGCACTGAGCAGCATGTTTCACAGCAGGATGAAAGACAGCATTAAGAATTTATTGTGCGCTGCACAATGAGATCTAAAAAAGTGGAACAAAATACAGCAAAGTGGCCTAAACCATAAAGGAACCCCCTCTGTGTTTCACAGCAGGTAGAATATTTTATTTGAAAGCTTAATTTCTCCATCTCTCAACACAGGGCTAATGAAACTTACCAAAAAAGTTCTGTCTGCCCAAAGGACATTTCCCCCAAGACTTCTGGCCCATCGACATGAACTTTAGCACATTTTGAGTGTGACTTCTAGGCATCTTTTATTTGGCTCCTAGTTTGTTAAAAGGTGCTGGATAAAAGGGTCAGACAGGGACCTATCTGGACTTTGGAGTTCAGCGTAACTGTTTTTGAATGACTTCCTTGACTGTCATCCTGGGGAGTTGCATTTCTATTTGTAGATATACTTTGGAAGGCTACAGTGCCATGCACCTTTTACTTCTGAAAGATATTTACGTCTGTAGCCACAGAAACACGTAGCTGGTGGTCTTACAGCTTTTACCCTGTTCACCTTTATACTGATTTGGCAAAACTTTCATTGGTGCCACCCACATACTCAGCTCTGCTGCTCATCCCACAAATGCATGTACCTGGCACCATTTAAAAAGGGAGATAATATATATATATATATATATATATATATATATATATATATATATATATATATATATATATATATATATATATATATATATATATATATATATATATATATATATATATATATATATATATATATATATGTGGGAGATAAACAAAACTGCCGAGACTGTTTTAGAATATCTTTCTTATCTGTCTTATGGATGGATGGATGGATGGATGGATGGGTGGATGGATGGATGGATGGATGGATGGATGGATGGATGGGTGGATGGATGGATGGATGGATGGATGGATGGATGGATGGATGGATGGATGGATGGATGGATGGATGGATGGATGGATGGATGGATGGAACAACAAATGAAATGTTAATGCAAAGCTGACAATCGCAAACTGCCCATCGTCAATTGCAACTGCATTATTAATACCCTGTTGGGCTCAGTAAAGGGAACCTACTTATTTATCTACAGACAGATAGAAAAATATAAAATTAATAAAGAAGGCTAAATGGCACCTGGGTGTGATGTGGCTGAATTTCTATGAAGAAAAACAACAAAAACGCATCAGCTCTGCTGCTTGAATGACGCATCAACACTTGTAACTAATGGAGGGGCCCTCATGTGAAAAAGAAAAAAAACATCTTTTGGACATTAAAAGCATTAAAAGCTGGATTGGTGCTGCTTTTCAAAGCCATCATGCTTCAGTGTTCAGTGGTTGCCATGATGACAACATGATTGAGCTCAGACTAAATGGGCTGTTGCACACAGATGCTGTTTTTTTTAACCAAATCCAAGATCCAGTGTTTCATTGGAGTTTGTATGTGTGTAAATACACACATACTGTATAGGTATGAGAGAGAGAAACATATATTGTATATTTTTTGTCAAAGTCTTTAAACCACCAGTATGCTGCATGCTTAACAAAGTAGGATGCACTTTTACAGAAATCAGTACACGGAGCATCTAATATGAATATGCAAAGGCCAATTTCAGATTTTTCAGGTACTGTAATGATGCACCAGGAAGAGCTTATATCAGACACTGTGAATAAATGCCAAGCATCACTTGTCTGTTTAATACAAATATACTGAATATCCCTGACGTGCACAACAGTCCTTCACTTAGCCCTACAGTCCCGCTACTGTGATTTACATGAACTTGTATTGCCTTTGTCTCTGTGAAGGGAATGTACCTTTAATTGCATGATTGAGTAACCAAGGCAGCTGTGCAGTTGTATCCGTGTGTGTGTGTGTGTGTGTGTGTGTGTGTGTGTGTGTGTGTGTGTGTGTGTGTGTGTGTGTGTGTGTGTGTGTGTCCTATGACCAGTGAAGCATTTGACCCAATTACTGGTAAGTAAAAAAGCTTGAATCAACAAGTGGATGTTTACTCATGTAGAAGATAGATGTGCATCTGTCGGTCTCCTTGTGTAGTATTAAGTGTGAATGTGTGGGTTTGAACCGGACTCATAACTGTGGATGTCTGTTTTCATTCACGACTACATATCTCTGTACGCTAGGCTTTGCCACTAGGAGTTGAACTAATGAATTATTAAATGATCATCATAAAATTATGACGAGACCATCACAGTCATTTCTAAGATTTTCTATTTCAAAAACGCCTTCTGAGCCTTGCTGGGTGTCAGAACTGGGTAAATATCCGAGCGAATGATGTGTGTCACCACGTGTTTAACAAAACAAGATGAAACGTAGTATCGTATAGTGTAAATGTGGCCTTTAGTCCAGCAGTTTGAAGAACCACCTTTAGTACACAATAAATAGACTCTCCTATCTTCCATAGGATTCAAGACTGCAGATTTGTAAACTGGGGTTTTCAGGTGTGTGTTAACATGACAAAAAGGAGGAGGAACACCATCAACTTACAAAATAAGGGTCAAAAGACCATTTCCAAGAATAAGGAATTATTCTACAGCAGCAAATATTATTCACAAGTGGAAAACATTTCCAATCGTCCAAACACTGGACATCCCAGCAAGTTAAACCCAAAGGTCAGAGAGATGTTTTTAAAAAACCCACACTCAGCAGTCCCATTTGAGAGAGCCTCAGTTAGTAAGTTAAATGTTATTGTTGATTGCAGTAAACGGACCTGTCAACCATGAACTCTCTCTCTCTCTCTATATATATATATATATATATATATATATATATATATATATATATATATATATATATGAATAAAATTGAATTTATTTCTAAGGGTGGTTTTTACTGCACTTGTGTGCATAAGTACTGACACAATGAAATGTTGCGTTGTTTTATTTTTAACATGCCCTAATGTGTACAACCTTAGAATTATCAGCATGTACTTTATGTTTTAAGACTGCACAAACAAGGGAAAATAAAACAAGCAGCAACACAATAAGAATCCACCAGAGTTGCTATGTTAACAATGGATGTGTGGGAATCAGCCTCCCGCGCATAAACTTTGATCTGCCTCTGGAGCTGAAACTAGAACCGCTTTGTAGCATCTTTTTTATGCTTTGGACAAATAGTGACGGAGAAACTGATTGAAAATGTAATATATTATAGATTTTCACTGAGTCTAATCCCATCGTTAACATCCAGCTGTGTGCAGTTTGTGCAGCATTTTCCAGCTGTGTGCTGCACTCTAATCACCCCCATTCTGCTACCAGTGGTGCCTGACTGCAGCATATCTGTGGAAAACACTCAGCTGGTAACCTCAACAACCACAATCCAGGACTGCCAATATCCTCACATTCACGGTACTCTAGATGCAGTGAGGAGATAAAGTGTGGATCCATGTTACACCCCACTGACAGGAGATCCTAGCCGATGACATGACATGCACATGCAGTAGGTGGTGGCCACTGCGACACGCAACACTGCAAATGAGTGAGATGATAGATCAACATGCTGCTCACCTGCTGCAGAGCTGGAGATAACCACAAAGAGCAACGAGGGAGGAGTCCTCCACAAAGATGTTTTCAGATGAAGCTTCTCACTCACATTCCTGCTGTATCCTCCTCTAAATCTCCTCTCCGCTGCAAGGTGGCGGCGGAGGGGGTGCTTGTAATTACAGTGTGTGTCTGTGTGTGCAGCGGCAACAGCAGCACTTTCTGCTGCATGACAGCACGTAAGTGTGTGAATGGTGGAGTGTTTGTTTTTCTCCAGCAGTGTCTGGTCAAAGCATCATCGCTGGGGATGTGAAGTGGAGAGACAGAGGGAACGACGGAGAGATGGGGGGGAGGGATGAGAGAGAGCAGAATTATCCAGTGCTGTTCTGCCTGCAGTAATCAGTTTCCATACTCCCGCTCTCTCACGTCACATCCCTCTATCCCTCCCTTTGGTCCCTCTGCTGCTCATCTTCCCCTCCCTTCCCTGAAAAAGCCTGACGTCTGACTCGCCCCTGCTTTCACTCCGTCTCTCTCAGGCTCCTCCTTTCCAGCCAGTTCCTCTCCGGGCACCATGGAGCATGTCATCCGGCCACATTAGCATTCATCAGGACGAGCGGCGAGCGCATCAACCTGTGGAAACCCTCGCAAGAGATCAATGAGAAACAACATGAATAAAAACGGGAGACAGAGATGGATGACAGGGATGAGGAGGACAGGAATAAGCCACATAGAAGGAAAAGAACATGGTACCGCTTGATCATTCTATGACAAAAGTATAAGAAGCTACATTGCATTGTGGGTAATATAGGCTAATGGCTATGAACAAGCGCCAGCCATCTAACTTCCAGGTTTACGCTCATGCAGAACTAAGATTCATTGCAGTTCCTTGTCTGGCCAATAGAGGCTGGCTGCAAAAGCGAGTCAATGTCACATGACCTAATGGTTCATCCATAGTTTTATACAATCTATGGATGCGAAGAATAAATGGGTTTCCTGATTCCAACGGGAAAATAGCCACCCATTTTGTTGTTAAATGACTATCGTAGGTCCAATAATGGGGCTGAATCATTGTGGGTAACATTTTAGAAAACTTGTTTAAAGTTTATATTAAAACAATATTCAAAGACGTGAATTACAGGAGGATAAGTTGCAGTTAAACAGCAGCGGATAACTGAAACTGTGGTGGACACAGATAAAGCAGACGAGTTTCTGCATGCTGGCTTACCTTTCACAAGCTGTTAAAGGAAAACCATCCTTCTGGACTGGAACTAGACAAAAAACATATTGGATGTATACTGACAGGTTAATCCATCCATCTATCCATCATACCTGCCTACTCCTATACAATTCATTAAAATTAAATCAATTAAAATCAACTTACAAACTGATAAAGTTGGAAGTTGAGCAGAGACAGATGTGTGACACATGAATGTGTTTTGGTGTTGATGACATCATGTCCAGCATGAACAGGTTACACGGATAAACTTTATCGGCAGTGGAAAGAAACTCAGAGCAGAATGTTTGATATCCAGGTGCACAAGCGTTCCTTCACAGTGACACAAGGAGTCAGAAGCAGATTGTCTGCTTTTACTAAATACTGTAAATACTCATCTCTTCTCTGGTGATCTTGCATTCCCTATAATGATTGAGGGTAACTAGCCATAATGGTTAAAAGTCTAAATATTTTCAAAGTGTAACCGTCTTTGATGGATCTGAGCAGAGATGCCCAGACCTCCCTCATCCCAGATACTTCCTCCAGCTCTTCCGGGGGGATTCCAAGATGTTCCCAGGCCAGCCGAGAGACATAGTCTCTCCAGCATGTTCTGGGTCTTCCCCAAGGTCCCCTCCCAGTGGGACATGCGTGGAACACCTCTCTAGGAAGGCGTCCAGGGGGCATCTGATACAGATGCCCAAGACACCTCAGCTGACTCCTCTTGATGTGAAGGAGCAGCGGCTCTACCCCGAGAGGGCAGGCCACCTTTATCCGGTTGAGAACCATGGTCTCTGATTTGAAGGTGCTAATTCTCATCCCAGCTTTAATTGCCCAGCCCACATGCTGAAGGTCCTGGCCCAATGAAGCCAACAGGACAACATCATCTGTAAAGGAGAGATGAAATCCTGTGGTGCCAAAACTGGACCCCCTCCGGCCCCTGGCTACACCTAGAAATCCTGTCCATAAAAATTATGAACAGAAACGGTGACAAAGGGCAGCCCTGCAGGAGTCCAACATGCACTGGGAACAGGTCAATGCGAACCAAGCTCCTGTTTCGGTCGTACAGAGACTGAACAGCCCTTTGCAGAGGGACCTGGACCTCATACTCACCGAACACCCCCACAGAATTCCAGGAGGTACAAGGTTGAATGACTTCTTCAGATCCACAAAGCCCATTTGGACTGGTTGGGCATACTCCCATGAACCCTCCTGCACCCTGCGGAGAGTATAGAGCTGGTCCAGTGTTCCACGACGAGGATGAAAACCGCATTGTTCCTCCTAAATCCAAGGTTCAACCATCGGCCGAATTCTCCTCTCCAGTATCCTGGCATAGATTTTCCCAGGGAGGCTGAGAAGTGCTATAACCCCTATAGTTGGAACACACTCTCCGGTCCCCCTTTTTAAAAAGAGGGTCCACCACTCCAGCGGCACTGTCCCCAATCTCCATGCAATGTTGCAAAGGCGTGTCAACCAAGACAACCCAACAACATCCAGAGACTTGAGGTACTCAGGGAGGATCTCATCCACCCCTGGTGCCTTGACACCGCGAAGCGTACAAACTATCTCATTGACTTCGGCTTGGGTGATGTAAGAGTCCACTGCAGAATCCCCAGCCTCTGCTTCCACAGTACAAGGTACATCGGTGGGATTGAGGAGAATCTCAAAGTATTCCTTCCACCGTCCAACAATGTCCCCAGGTGCGGTCAGCAGCTCCCCACCTGCACTGTAAACAGTGTTGGCAGAGTACTGCTTTCCCTTCAGCAGTACTCTTTTTCCCCTGGCAAACTGATAGTCCTCCTTCATGATCTCAATGAACTTCTCCCAGACCCGATTTTTTGCCTCCAGGACAAACCGAGCTCTGGCTTGCCAGGCCTTTCGGTACCTATCAGCTGTGTCAGGAGTATCACAGGCCAACATGGCCCGATAGGGCTCTTTCTTCAGCCTGACAGCATCACTTACTTCCGGTGTCACCACCGGGATTGCCGCCATGACAAGCACCAGAAACCTTGCGTTCACAACTTCCAACTGCCAAGCTGCCAACAATGGCAGAGTACATGGTCAACTAGGACTCAATGTCCCCAGCCTCCCTCGGAATCCGGGAGAAGTTCTCCTGGAGGTGGGAGTTGAAGGCCCTGACAGAGGGCTAAGCCACCTCCTCAATAGACACTCACAATACGTTTAAGCCTGCACGGTCTGTCCAGCTATCTCCTCCGCCAGCGTATCCAACTCACCACCAGGTGGTGATCAGTTGGCACCTCAGCCTCTTTCTTTACCCGATCATCCAAGACATATCGCTGAAGATCAGATGAAACGACAACAAAGTCGATCATTGACCTGCGGTCTAGGGTGCCACGTGCCACGTGCACTGATGAACACCCTAATGCTCTAGGATCTTTCCAGAGACCAGAACATGACCCCCAAGCAATTATTACATAAACGGCAGGTAAAAACTCCCCTAGTGGAAGAAAAACATTAAACCAAACAGTGGCAAGAAAAACTCCCCTTTAAGAGGGAAGAAACCTGGATCAGGACCTGGATCATAAAGGGGGGACCCTCCTGCTGAAGACCAGCCGGGTAAAACAGGAAGTAGAGAGAGATTAGAGACACAGACACACCGTCAAAGGTACAGATACATTAGTATAATTATCCATCAGCAGCAGAACTAAGACGTCTGTTTATATGGGTGATATATATGGCTATCCGGACTAAGACTGAGTTCATTAGATTATCATAAATAAAGACGTGAGAGAAGATCCAAAGTTTAGTAGATTTAATTTCAGCAGTTGCATGCAAGTGCAGTCAAACATACATCAGGCGTCTCGATGCAGGAATGGCAAAGATTTTCAGGTTGAGCAGTAATTTGAATCTCACAGAATGACGAAGACTAAACAAGAACTAGTCACACCATGTGTGTGCGTCAGCAGAGCAGGGAAAACAAGGACCAGACCAAATATGACTCTGCACAAACTGTACCATGAGAAGGCCACAGAATATTTTAAAACCAAGATATGAGTCTGATCATAAGAGGTCACAGAATATGTCAAAGCCGAGATAAGCATCTGACCACGGGTCAGATCTAATATTTTCCATCACAATTCCACACTTTTTTTAAACTTCTTTTTTCCGTCTCTTCCCCGCTATGAAAGTTAATCATTAGATATATAGACTAATGCATTCTAACGTATTACCATGCTTGAGCAGAATAGTATAAAATTCCTTAGTAAACCACAGAGGAGAAGGTTGCTGCCATAGTCACAGAATGCCCTCAACACATAATAATAAGAAAGACCCTAGAGACAACTTTTGGTGTAATAGACACTAAATAAATCAAATTTAATTGAAATTATTTTTTTAAATGAAGCGTACAGATAATATAGGAAAAAGCTTTTTGTCCATCATTATTATTGCCAGCATTTTAAGTATGTAGTTTAAGCACTAATTCAGATGTAAGTACGGTAAAGTGCAAGCTCATGTTGGACCTCACTGGGAGTAATCAGTGGGAATGACGTTGGTGCGAGAGCCACAGCAGCATCATAGGAGATGGATGAAAGCTTCCAGCCTGTCACAAAATGATCATAAAACATTATCAAAGTGTTGAAAGATTTACAAAGAATAATTCACATACAAAACCTAAAAGCCAAAAGGTTAGACAACCGAGGACGAAATCATTCACTGTTGAGCAGAAATGGAAACGCTGAGGAAATGATTTGCATCTTACATTAAATTTGGTACTGAAACTATCAAAACTGTGCTCCCTGACAAGTCATTTTGGCTGCTATCCACCAAAAACACACATAACTAAATCGGCTCGCAGCAATGAGACTCAATCGCTGGAGGTTTCTCAAGTAACATCCTCTTAAAACCCACTCACTATTGCAATTTTCATTTTACAAGCCAGTCAGTCTCATCATGTCATTAAACACAATAGAAAGTCTCTAACTCACATGGGAACCAGACTATCCAATAACCTGTAATTGATTTTTCTAGTTACTGACCCACACTAGATCTATAATTGCAGCCCTGCCATACTCACACAACTGTGACAACAGTGGAGCCAGTGCAGGCCGATGACGTGAGTGATGTTTGTGCTACAGGCCTCTGCACGGCTCTTTCCAACTATGCCTTCCTCTTCACTTGTTTACTTAAAGGAACAAATGGTGCCCATTTCTGTCCTGCCAACTGATGCACCACTGCCAAGGTTGCTGCAGAAAACATCCCGCCACCACCGCAGTTTCCACATGTAGACTCAAAACATGACATATCAAGACACGAGGGCTCGTTGTTGCTCCTGATTCTCAATGCAGGTATCATCTCTGTGCAGCGATAAGGTCGAACCATTGACGTCAAACTGTAAGTACTGTTGAGTAGCGATCAGAGCGTGACTTGTCTGACTGACTACTGTCACATGACACAGATTTCACTTAGGCGCATGTCATACGTCTTCTCAGGCACAAACTAACCAAAAGTAGTTTCTTATAATTGAGGGAAAAAGCCTGGCAGAAAGACAACTCTGGCCAAATTCCGTTAGAATAATTTTATATTTTATAATACTTACTCATTTTTTTCAACTCTAGAGTTTGAAAGGTAATTATGATCTGTTTTGCTGAACACGACATTCCCATCAAACATGGCGTTGCCATGACTACCCCTGCAGCAGCAACAACAGCTAGAGGATGGGCATCATGATTCCCTTTGTTTATTTTTGACTTTAACCTTTGGATAGTGATTGGTAGATTATAGACTGAGTGATTTGAGAACTTCTAAGTCCGTGTTTTTAGCCTTCTTTCTTCAGGCATTGATGACGTCTGTCGTTTCTCCCCCTCTGTTTGCGTGTTCCCATCGCTCTGTATAATTATCTAATCTCGTTATGAACTGCCATGTGCTTTAAATTTACAAGGACATTCATCATCATTTGAACATGACTCTTTATGGAGATATCATGAGTTTTGCAGACTTTTTCTGTATTCTTATCACAAAAGTTAGAAAAAAAAGTCCATCAAACTCAGCTGAGATCTGCGAGCCTCCCTCCATGAAGGCTGTCAGACCCGCTAACTTTGCCCGGACCTCTGCTGAGTAGCAGCTGTGATGAAACATGGCTGATGTTTCCTCAAACGACATTTGAAACAGGAGGCCCCACTGCAGGGCTCCGCCCAGAGCTCCTCCGCAGCATGGCACCCAGCAGATGCACTCTTCAGAAAACCTGTGGGTGACATCACAGGAGGGTTGTCCAGTTCTTTTTATACAGTCTCCAGCATTAACACAGTTTTGAAAACATGCAAAAACTGCAGAGAAGAGTGGTGCGGTCAAGTCAAGAGGCATCCCCCTAAAACAAGAATCTATGACGATAGCTGTAAAGATCTGTTGAAAACCTAGGCGGTGAAATGTTTCCCTGTGGTTATTTTGATGAAATGTGTCACTGAACCTTCCCAGGACATTGTTCTTTAACAAAATGGCAGGATATATCTCCTCTAAATGCTGAGGTGTTGTACGACATCCAGCTACAGCAGCGTGCAACATAAATGTCTTGCTTTAGGTTTTATGTTTACAACAAAGCAGTTCTGCAAAAGATAAAAGGCTCCTCAATAACAGTTTCTATGCCAATTCCTGCCCTTCTGCTTTTCAGCAAAGGCTTTAAGAAGGAAAAGTGTTTCGCTATAAACATGCCATTTCCAGGAACAAGCCTAATATTTCCACTTTCTCTGCCAGGCAACCTTTAGATAACCTTTATATCACCAACACTTTTTTACGTGGCCTCCCGCCCACCGGAGGAAGCATTTAATGTGACCAACAAGCCTCAGCGTGAACTGAGTTTCATGAAAGATCAGTGAACAATGAAACAAACTGGAGTGCTGTGTTGATGCTGACCAGTTTACCAATAACATTTGTGTTTCAGGGCTGCCTCGAGCCGCCTGTGCAGGTCATGTGGGCGTTCACATCTGTGTCAGAGGCCAATCTGAAGCGTTGATATGTCTGTACCACGTGACTGGCAGAGACCAACGGTCAGGCATCATCTCTTCAGAGAAGCCTTTTACTGTACTGCAGTGGATCCTAAATTTTACTGGTGGCCCCCCTTTGGTTTATAAGACATTTTTTACACCACCCCCACCTTTTAAAATAACAAGAAACAAACCACTTTTACACTGTTATTATTTCAAGTGCAACTGTTATTTATTGTGTCACAGTCTTCTTTGCTGTCTGTAATTATGTTCAGTGTAACAGGTTTCTTCATGTCAATACATTTTTCAAAATATGCCTCTTTGTGCAAAATGTGTTTAAAACATGAACAACTCTCATTCAAACTAGCCCTGTAGGAAACCTGTCCATTATGCTCAGAGGCGGCTCTAGAGTCTCCTGGGGCCTGAGGCAAGATTTCACAGGGGGCCCTCCAACCAATTACTCAACCTTATATAGCAAACAATCTGATACTAACAAAACATGTGAAA
Source organism: Xenentodon cancila (assembly GCA_014839995.1). Taxonomy (NCBI): domain Eukaryota; kingdom Metazoa; phylum Chordata; class Actinopteri; order Beloniformes; family Belonidae; genus Xenentodon; species Xenentodon cancila. Next base: position 2,604,211 of record CM026211.1, on the reverse strand, counting down.
GAAATCTTTGTTTTTAAATAGTGCAAATTTTTATTGTTTCAAAATAAAATATAAACGCCACTGGCGCACACAGCACAATTATTTCCATCCATGCACATGCTGATTGCAACATCGGGACAGACTGCGCTACTCTGAGCTACATTAGCTCATGTATTATCTGCTCGACTTACCACATTCCTGATGCTTTTCTTGCCTTTCGTTTCTTCTGCCAGATGGAAGCTTCTCTTTATTTTGATAGAGCCGCTCTCATTAGGTTTGCTTATGTAAGATGCAACGAGAGAGAGGTAGAGGCAGCCCACCCCCTACAAATTGTTGCGATTCATAGTTGGGTGGCCCTCGGGGGCCCCCCTCTGGCTCACGGCCCTACGCATTTGCCTGGTATGCCAGTTGGCAAGCGGCACCTCTGATTGTGCAAGCGGTATCCAAGCATTCATTTTTTCATTCATTCATTCATCCCCCTTCCCCCGATCCTGATCCCTCGTGATCAAGACTGCCTGGGCTTGTGTCAACCTTTCTGGGAGGGCCTCAGCCATTTGTTGCTGGTTCGTTTTCACTGCTAAACATTCGTAGAGTGTTGCCAGTTCGTCAGTACACTTTATCTGTGAAGTATGTTAAAAACAGTGCACAAAGAGGAAAGGATTTTCACGCTATTTCTGGTGCCAGAACTGCATCAGCAGACACAGGAAGTGGACGTCTGTGGACAAAGTGCCTGAAACACAGGGGTTAATAGAGCTGCTCCACCCATAGGAACATATGGATGTAACGGGTGTTACAGAGGTAACTATGGTCCTGTGAGTCCCTGGATGACTGCCAGTCACACAGGCCCCTGGCTCCCTCCTTGGCACGAGAAGATTATTGTCTACTACAATTGTCTAGCAGCAGTATTTGGAGCACAGGAGCAGTGGTAGCTGACTTAAAAACGTAAAAACTAAATCTGCACAGAATGAGAGAAGACATATCCATTTCCTTTACCGCCCTTGGCAGTCAGAAGGGGACAAAACAGAACAATATCTAGCACTTCCCTTGTTAGATTTATTGCTGCCTTTCTGGCAAACATGGCAATGAGGTATTTATGTCAACTTTTCCCACTGAATCAAGAGCCCCAGACCTGCATCCTGATGAGATCTTTACATGTAGGTCACACAAACTGACCCATCACATTAGCCTCTCTGGCATGGCATCACTGATGAAGATCTGAATGACGATCAATGACAACTAATCTGTTTTTCTTTCTATAAATAGAGACGTGAAACATGCACCATCGGTCTGCAGGTTTTCTCTTAGTCTCCTAAATCCACAACTTAGTCACATTACTTTTGGGTTGGGGTTAGAAAACGGCTGCTTTGTAAGATTGTGGAGCGATACAGTTTTTATTGTAGCCTGTGGCGTGGCCACGGGTGTGCCAGTGCCACCCAGAGGCAGCTAGCACACCCAATAACTTGATGAATTATTTTGTTTTTGTCTTACTAACATGTTCAACTTGATCAATCGATCAATTTGTAAAAATTGCCATCTTAATAGCATGTTCGATACCTTCCTGCTGCCTGCATCGGACGTGTTCTGCCAGCCGGACGTACTGTATGCACAGAGCAGGCATTTTGGACTCGGTTTGGAGGACTCTGCACTGACTGTGTTGGATGGGGGACATCAGTTCCAGGACATTAATGAAGTCTTAGGCTCCTGCAACAAAGATGTTTTTCCAACATGAACTGTTTGCTTCATATTCTGATACACTACATAACCAGAAGTATCCGCCCACCTGCCTCGACGCCATATGAACTTAAGTGACCTCCCATTCCTAATCCACAGGGAAGGCTGTCCACAAGATTTAAGAGTGTGTTTAAGGGAATTTTTGACCATTCTTCTAGAAGTGCATTTGTGAGGTCACTCTGATGTTGGACCAGAAGTTCTGGCTCTCAGTCTCCACTAATTCATCCCAAAGGTGTTCTGTCAGGTTGAGGTCAGGACTCTGTGCAGGTCAGTCAAGTTCATCCACACCAGACTCTGTCATCCAGGTCTTTATGGACCTGCTTTGTGCACTGGTGCACAGTCCTGTTGGAAGAGGAAGGGGCAGCTCCAAACTTTTCCCACAAAGTTGGGAGCTGGAATTGTCCAAAATGTCCTGGTATGATGAAGCATTCAGAGTTCCTTTCACTGGAACTAAGGGGTCAAGCCCAGCTCCTGAAGAACAACCCCAGACCATAATCCTCCCTCCACCAAACTTTACACTTGGAACAATGCAGTCAGACAAGTACCGTTGTCCTGGCAACCACCAAACCCAGACTGGTCCATCAGATTGGCAGATGGAGAAGCACCTTCATCACTCCAGAGAAGGCGTCTCCACTGTTCTAGAGTCCAGTGGTGGCGTGTTTTACACCACTGCATCGGACACTTTGCATTGTACTTGGTTGATGTATGTCTTGGATGCAGCTGCTCGGTCATGGAAACACATTCATGAAGCTCTCTGGACACTGTTCTGGAGATAATCTGAAGGCCACATGAAGGTTGGAGGTCTGTAGGATCGACTCTGCAGAAAGTTGGTGACCTCTTCCCACTTTGTGCCTCAGCATCCGCTGATCCCGCTCCGTCAGTTTACATGGCATACCACTTCGTGGCTGAGTTGCTGTCATTCCCAAACACTTCCATGTTTTTATAACACAGCTGACAGTTGACTGTGAAATATTTAGGAGCCAGTCGGGAAATTTGAGGACTGGATTTGTTGCACAGGTGGCGTCCTGTCACAGTTCCACGCTGGAATTCACCGACCTGATGGTTCAGCAAATACTTTTGGTAATAAAGTGTCTGCTGCCTGTTACAAGTTGCTCTGTGGAGCCTTTTTTCAGTTGTAAACAGGATTAAATCCATCAGCAGAGCTTCAAAACTCACAGAGAAACTGGACTCTGATGAAATAATAAACGCCGTCAAGGCCAGGCCGCGCTGTCTTGCCTTTAAACTCGAGCGGCACAGTGCTCCCAGGTCGGCAGCAATAGCCCACATTATATGTCTGTGTGTGGGGTTATGTTTTTGTGATGTTTTTGAGAACACATATAAAGTGTGTTTTTGTTATTGATTCATTTGCGAGCACATCGTTTGTGTGAACATGTTCAGGCCAGCTGGGATCTACTGTTGACTCGTATGTTAGAGCAGCTACTAACAGATTTCTTCTATGTGTGTGATCAGACAGGTCGTTCTGTGCAGTCCGCGTCCGTTGCTGGTTAAAGGCCTCAGGTTCGTTATTACTGATGAGAATGCACACGCGTGGATATGTTTTGTACTGTTGATAATGTTGGGATGGAGGGACATACATGCTTTTGGATGTTTGTGCGGGGTGGAACGCTCAGATGGTGAAAAGCCAGTCTTTGCTGGTTTGTCCAATGTCTTTTTTCTGGCTACGCCGCTGATTATCTGCCGTCTCACAGAGCCCATAACTCTCGTTACTGCTGGACTGTTTCATCACATGAATGTCATTATTACAGAGTTTACTGATAATAGAGTTAGATCCCGCTGATCTTCCAGGAGTACATTAAATAGGTCAAGGAAAACTCGAGCTCTTGTTTAATCCCCCGTCCCCAACAGAGGAAAAGTTTCCAACTGAAAACCCTAAACATCCTCTCAGTTCGCTGTGTAAGTGGTTCATTCTGTTTAGTTTGAGACATCACAATCAGACTGCGCTGATTTAACCGTATTAGTGATTCTAGATGTGTAAGCACGTTAAGACGGTGACATTTGGAGCCGGAAACGTCCGCCTGTAGTCTCTCAAAGCTCTGCTCACGCTTGAACCATCAGTAAAACCAAAGTTGCGCGTTACTTCTTGAAAATCCCTTTTTGAGAGCATGACTTGTATCAGGGGCCAGATGTCATGTTTTAATTTTGGTGTCATGGGGTGTCTCCTTGAGGGCATCTTGTTTTTCTCTGGATTTTTCCTTTGATGAAATGTTAATTTGTGGGTGGTGACTTTTCTTCTTCTGCTCAGCTGTGGTGGTTAATTGGCACTGAAGCGACCCAGTAGGGAACCTTTCTGAGTAGACCTGCTAATGTAAAAGCTCTTATTGGAAATGGCTTCAATCCCTGGTGAGAAGAAAACAACAAATCCTAACAAAATGCCTGTTCTCATTGCTTCCAAGCATGAACATTTCACCAGTGGAAAGTCTGGTTTGAGCAGGAAACTGTGTTCTTGACATCAAATCCCTGCACATGAACCAATAAATACGCCCTGCTGCTGTCCCAGCACTTCCAGATAAAGCCAGATTGAGCCCAGTTTAAAAACCAGTCAAAGTGCTCGTGCAGTCAAATAAGAGCGCACAACTGTGTCTAAAGGTACGACACCCACCCAGCTGTCCAGAGCACGACATACATCCAGTTCCAGCCCACTTTTGGACCTCGGGTGCTATAAATAGCAGGCTGAGTGTGCTGTCTGGTGCAGAACACAGTGTATCATCATGGGACAGTTATGTAATGTCCTTTTTTGGAGCATCTACACACATCCCTGACCCAGCGATCCTCCTTCCCTGAGGGGGCAGGACTACAAGGATGCTGGCTAGGTAACAGACAGCTGGGTCTCCTTCGCTCGGTGAACACGAACAGGCAGAAACCAACGAGCATTAGAAAAGACGAGAAACTGGAAGGACAAACACTTCGTTTGATGTAAGCCTGTGGGCATCTGCCAATCTGAGGAAATGTCTCAGGCTGTCGGCTTGATCTGAAAATCTGAAACGCAGCACAGTTTCACAGCAGTGTCGCACCCGTGTTTGGTCCACAGCAGCAAACGGAGCGGTTTCTTTGCTGAGGTTCCAGCGTCCTACTTTCATTTATCCACTAAAACTGCATTCCTAAAACTGTTCAAACAAAAATACTCTTCAGGAGGCACAAGAGGCCCCATTAAAAGCAAAAAGAATATGACATATTGCCTCATCATTTTGGACCTTTAATTAACAAACGTACCTACATAAACAGCAGTTAAGCTCGGCTAACATATTTCCCCCAAACAAACGTTCATGTGGATAATTAATCTGATTCAGGAGTCCATGTTGGAGGTACAAATACAGCTTCTTTAACAAGATTTAATAAAAGACGTTTCTGGACGAGCACAAGGAACATCACGACGGCACATGGCTGCCGTTGTTCAGAGGTTCAGTCCAGTCGTTGTTCAGTTGTGTCAGAAACACATTTAGTTGTTTTCATTGTTTCAGTATAATACGGTTTCTTTTTGTGTTTATTTGTCTTGTTTTCCTGCCGGTCAACTGGTGCATCAGAAGGGAGCGCGGTCCACAGCGCATGTGGAAACATAGGTCATGACAGCATATGTCTGCAGGTGAGCCGCATGCGCTCATATTTATGAACAAATGACCAGCATGTGTAGCAGGCCCGTCTCTGTTCCCACGAACAACATGAATACAGTATTATCTCGGGATGAGTCACTGGAACATGATGTGGCTCGGAGACAGCCAATCACGCTGGTTCACACTTTCCATCTGTCATGTAATGGGAAAAAGCTAAAAAAAAACCAAAAAAAAACTCACAAACATTCATGTTCTAGCTGTCACAATCTCTGTTAAATGCTTACGCAAAGATAACATCCACATGTGGAATTAACAGTGGACATACAGTCAAATAAAAACACAGAATGTAAATTCAATTAAAAAAGAAAACATTTTCACAGTCGCCATCTCGCCACGGTTTTCCCTGCCTGTGAATCAACGCTGCAGGCTGGACTTGCAGGCTGGACTTGCAGGCTGGACTTGCAGGCTGGACTTGCAGGCTGGACTTGCAGGCTTCTCTTCGGGACTTTTGTTGTTCCGGATCCAGAACTCCAACCGTTTTGTTTTTCTTTCTGTGGAAAACAAAAACTGTGCCAGGCCATCTACAATCTGAGCATCAAACAGCTCTTAAGTGTGTAGGAGACACTACTTGTTCCCATTAACTCTTTAGTGTCTGCACTGAAGACATTTTGTCCTCAGGCTTTGGTGAATTTGTGCTCATGAGAAAATGTGGGCACAGATTATTCACTGCCCTGAAATGAATTTGATGTTTTTCATATCCTTTTTTTAAAGATGTTACAGGAATCAAATCAAAAGTCAGCAATAATGTAATAATGTTTACAAAAGTAAATAAATAAATGCAGCATTTAACATGTCATCTTTTGATGCTGAGATTAAAGGCAGAGTAAGCAGGATTTTTACTGAGGATGCTGTACCTGGTTGATCAGGCACTGGTCATCATCCTCATGCAGCAGGTCCAGGTTCGCATCCTGGCCTTTGACTCTGCTGCGTGCCTTCCCCCTGGTTTCCTCAGTCATTTTTCCGAACCCTTCAGTAGTGCGTGGTGGTGTGTTTCTCTACAGAAACACCACCTCTGTTTTCTGTCCATTTTATTTTTTGTGCATAGCCTTTTTTAAGCCTCTGGCAAGACTCAAAAATGTTATTTCTCTTATAAGGTAGTATTTAGGGTCCCCACAAACAAACCAAAGTCAATTTAATTTTGTAAGTGTATTAAAAGTGTTGTTTGTAAAGGCATCTCTTTCATGTCTCCGTCATCTTGTCATCAATAGTACCGACAGCAGATTTTGTGCAAACCGCCGTCAACAGGCACGAAAGGAGAAAAGTTCATGGTACCTGCTTCTAAAACTGTTTAAGAAACCTATTTTGCCATAAATATGGACAAACTTATCCAGGTCAACGGAAGCAGATTTTTCCTTTTGCATTCACTGTAGCTGGCAACTGCTGTAAGTTTCCTGAGCTGCAGATTTATTGGTGATTTATGCTTCTGCAGCAAACCAAAGTCCACCGGCGCTGGGGGACGTGCACCGTAACGTCTGCCGTAGTCTGACGTGTGCAGAAACTTTCTACACGGACTTACGTATTCTACATTTTCCTGCGACTATTTCTTCTTTGTCAGTTTTAGGACAATTAGAATGACTAACAAGTGAAATGTTGGTAAACGTTACTGCTGCTCAACTTTTACGAGCTGCGACTCACATAAGGTACACTTCATTTGCTGCATTATCAAGTCTAAGTTATATAAGGAAGTAGACAAAAAAGGAAAATAGGCACTTCAAGAGAAGGCACCGCAGAAAAGAACCTGCAACTTTTTATTTCATTCTCTTCTATGAAAATTCGTTTTGCTGTGTGTAGCTCTGCTTTCAAACAATCTGCTGTCCTATTAAACTAAGACTGACAAAATCTTTGAAAGTCAATTTAATTCATGCTTGTGAGGATCAACATTACTTCCAGATGATGATCCTGTTGAACAAGGCGATTGTGATTTCTCCTCTCCTTTTAACGTCGTCTTTATTCACAGCGTTGCTGCAGTAATGTCATGAAGACAACAAAAAAAAGTTTACAGTATGCTTTAATCAATGCCACACTGGGAGTTTAAGTGTTATACAGTAAATCAGGTTCATTTGCAACCTGTTCCTCACAGATGTTCTCCGCATCTGCTCGGTCTCAGGAACACATTAGATAATGTGTCTGGTATTTTATTGAACACTCAGTCTACCGTACACATATGTGCAATTCCATCTGTTAACATGACGACTGCTCACACACCCACCTCTGCTCCTTCCGGTTTCACAGTCGGTCATCAACAGAACCATGAATATTATGGGTTTTTTATGCTAAAGACCACACACAGTGTCATGCTGACATTGACACGGTTGCATTTGTACGCTAACATGTTCTTTTTACAGTAAACTTTAAGGCTTGTTTGGTTTTGCTCAACCTCAGTACTCAAACAAAGGTCCGGAGGAGCCGGACACTGGAGCCCATGTGAAACACGATGTTGATTTAAAAGAGGGTGATGACGGTTGGTAACAGCACCATCTGCTGTGGACCATTTGTCACTCCCACACAAGGTCTGGAGGTTGAGGGGAAGAATTCATCTGCTGTTTGAAACCTAATCAGAGCTGACAAGCTGCACAACCTACCAGGCTTCAATTCTGAACACCGACAGTTATATTTCCTGGCTTTCCTGCGTGCAGTTTGGGGAATTACACAAATGCATAGGTGAAGAGTAAATCTAAATGTTTTATTGCAAGTGGAAAACCACAGAATGTACAGTGTTGTGCAACATTGCAAATGAGATGTGAAATCGACCCCCATCAGCATGAACAGCACTTGTGTTATAAGAGGTATGTGGTTGTGTTGTGGTTTATGGGACTTCATAAACATTGTGAGTGAATAGTACTTCATGAGAACGTAAGTAGCACCAGTGCAGCAGTGACATTTCAGCAAAAGCACAGAAGATAAAGAGAAAGCAAAAAAACGTGACTAAACTGATCATTTCAGAAAACAAGTGATCTTGTCGTGCATGGATTAAAGTCATGTTTACAGGAAACAGCTTTGGTTACAACCACTTTTTAGGCAGTTGTACCATAAATGTTAAAAGTAGCAGAAGCTGAATCATTTGTTTTTTTTTAACTAGAAGTTCACTGATTCTCCGCACAGATACAGATAAAGTCATTAAAAACACGCTGCTGTGGAGTTATTCAATCAAAGATGACTCCAAGGTTTTTTCTTTTTGCACCCATGTGGCTGTGCCGCCGCCGCGTCGACTCAGTCGGCTTTCCTCTTGACGCCGAGCAGCTGCGAGAAGCTCTGCAGAGCCCAGAACAGCAGAGAGAGGGAGACAAAGGCCTGCACAAGACCAACAGAGGCGGTTAGAATCAGAGGCCTCATGATGCTGCGCTTCAGTTCAAACCGCGGCTGCAACACACTGAAAAGAATTTGGAAACATTAGAAAAACGGGGGAGGTGATGTCTTACATGGTTAAGTGAAAAATGCAACTCTCGGGCTGAAAATCTGCACAGAGCTCTCAGATACTAGGCCGCGGACTCGCCTGTGAGCAGCAGTTGGGATGTTTGGAAATGTCTGAAAAAAGTTTTGCTCTTAAATTTAGATGTGTGCCGGGCTGCACTTCAACACTACGTTATTGTTTGTACAGTTCTTATAAAGTCAGAGGAACTTTTGTTCCTATTCTAACCAATATTTCAGGAGCTTGAATCAATTAAATTAAGCAACTTAAAAAATGTGACAACTATGCAACGCTACTGTGAGTTTCTGTTCATTTTTATTTCTGCACTGAGGCATCGATCAGGAGTCATTTTCAATCAAACTAAGGTAAATGTCAATCGTGATGAGCTCCCTGCTCAGAAAACAAAATAAGATTTGTTAGGAGAACAAAAACCCATCAAAAATACACAAATACGCGTCGTGAGGCACGTGTTCGTTATTTAAAAGATCACTTTTCATCGAGATGTTTGGTTTGAGTAAAACCGTTCACATTGTCAGCTACTCACTTTAAATTTCAAGTTTGCACTTATTACAAATTGAATTTACCTAAATTTTAAAATGTCACACTGAGAAAAACCTTGTAGAAAAATGTAAAAAAAGAAAAAACACATGAAATGAAAACTGGTGGTTCTACGTGGGATTATAAAAATAAAGGCTGAAAGTGAATCTGTGTTTGAAAAGACAGCAGTGAGACCATCGAGATGACGGCGGTCTCAGGATGATGTTGAATGCGGGCTCGGGGTTAAGGAGCAGGTCTCCTCTCCAGACGCTCTCACGACAGGGTCAAAAGGGTCACAACCGTAGGGGACCTCGCTATTCGGAGAAGGAGGGGCTGTGCCAGAAACAGCCCTCGCCTCCGCCCCTCGCTGCGTTCTGGCCCATAAACTGCATCCTACATCGCAGCACAAGCCAAAAGCAGAACGCTGTCCATCATAGTGAAACGGAAGAGAAAAAAAAAGAGCTCCATGTCCTCCTGGTGGGCAGGGCAGCTGTTCTCCTCCGAGACGGAGGGTTGACGTCCTGTCTCCGTTTTCTACCTCGCAGTACCTGCTCTGACAACAGCATTCCCGCTGAGACGGGAACAAAGGAACAGAGCCGACTTGCTGAAGGTGTTAAAGGATTTTCCTCTCACCGACTAACATCCCGTACAAACCTGTTCTCGCTTACATTTTAAAGCCATTTTCAGATTGACACCACCCAAAATATTGGGTGGGGAGAAACTTTGAAATTGCAGCTGCAACTTAAACTTGGACAAAAATGGGGTTAGGGCATAATTATGCACATAATAATGTATATATTCTGCAGAAAAATTGATTTTTTTCATTTATGGAACATCACAATTATATTGACTTTTATTCTTTACTCTTTCAGAGCGCTCAACAAAATACTTGGATTTTAAACGTTTAAATCCTAGCAGGTTATAAGAGAAAAATACAGGATGTGTTTATTCCATTATCAATATGCATATGTCAACTGCAATTACCAAATATGGTAATTTACATGGTAAAGGGCTAAAGTTTAGAGGAAATGCTCTATATTTATTTACTTTTATCCCCATTGATCAGCTGGCCGGTTATTGAGTGAAACTGGTCTTTTTTCCCCTAAAGTCACATCCTGAAGAAGATGCTGGGGGGAATGTCCGGGGCTGGTTGGAGGAAGGACTCCACCAGCTGATCCACAGCTGCTCAAATGACTCGAGAAGATCGTCAAAAATCAAGTCAACAGGGAAAATGAGATGGCTTCATTATTCACTATTTTCTTTTAAAAACATTAGTGCAACAAAACAAAACCTCCCCGTGTCAAGGGTCAAAAACATCAGGACGTACCAAAATAAAAAATACAGAGTTGGACAAGACACTGATGAAACATGTTCACAAACACAAGATTTTCCTCTGCAGTTATTGGCATCCAATTTAATTCCTTTCCTAAACTCCAATTAGGAATTATTAATTACATCTTGCAGTTGTCTATTTGGAGACAAGCACATGAATTAATCTAATTTTTTTTTTAAAAGAAAAAGAAAATCCTTTTTCTTGAGATGTTTATGAGAATCAGGTTGATTTGCTGGATTTGGTCCCTCTGAAATAAAAAAAACTTAATTTATGTCCTTTTTACAATTAAAATCAGTATATTTTCAAAACAAAGTTGTTTTTTATTGTTGTTTTTTTTTTTTCAAATGTGTGGTAATGAAAAGAAAGAAAAAAGTATATGACAAAAACAAAAAACTTGACTGAGGGCGCTCGAACAAACCGGATAAATAAAGTATAAATAAATAAATAAATAAATAAAGTAGCAGCAGCCGAGACTGTTGAGGGGATGCAGCGTCTTAGCGGGGATGTTTCCAGCAGGTTTACTGGAGCTTGTGGGTAGTGTAGTAGTTCACAAAGTAAGCAGGGGAAAAAGTATAAGCCTGAAGTTAAAAATCACATGGCTTCCTTTGAAAATGACTGGATAAAGTTGTTTCACAACCTGCTCCTCCTGGTGAGTCCACTTAATACAATTTAAACATGACGGCTAAAAGTCCAAATTCCCTGAAGTTAAACCAGATGGAAGATTACAAATATGGGGAGCAGCATTGTGTCAGTCTGTGAGACGGACTCGGACGGAAAGCAGCGCGCGGCCTTGGCAGAAGCTCGCAAATCAAGTTTCACTCAAACTCGAGACCAAAACATGACAAGGGTTTCTATCAAAGCCGCATGTGGAGGGCACCTATGTTTCTTCTGTACACCCCCACCCCCCAACTCACCCTCCCTCCACGCTGCGTTTTAATAGACTGTGGAAATCCATGTGGGAAAGATTAAATTGTAAGGAAGCAGGTTTGATCATCTACAAATAAGCACTACAGTCAGACAGCGCTGCTTCCCAGTGGAGACGAGAGCTCAGCAGATCCACTCTCATTCTTTGGGTTTAGAGCACTTTGTAAGCACCAGTATACAAAAAGCCACAAGGATATGGTTTAGGCTGCCTTTTCATGTTTTTTTGTTGTTGGTGAACTTCATGTATCCAGACAGTGCATGTACTAGTAGTGTTTTTGAGTCTGCTGGAGAATCAATCAATCACACTGGAGGATAAATCAAGTGCAGCTCATTTACTCAAAATTGGCACTTTTACTTTTTTAGATACACTAAGCAGAAGCCCTGCAACGACTCCTTCAGGACAGAGACAATTTATATATATATATATATATATATATATATATATATATATATATATATATAATAAATAGAAAGATAGAAGAGACGAAGACCAAATGCACGATTTGAACCTTTCAGTAAGAACATTTTTTGAACAGTCGCCACAGCACCAGAGGAGAGTTTGTTTTCAGTAAAAAATGCCTTGAATCTTCTGCACCTCTGCAAGAAGAACATTTCCAAGCTCCAATCACGGTTAATTATGATTGATCGTCCAAGATGAGCTATTTGCTGCGTCTTAGTGGTCCATACTGTCCCTCAGAATATCATTGTTCCAACACCACATCCAAGTGAGTGCTTTCGGATGGCTCTGATGGATATGAAGCATAAACGAGATGCGTTAAAGACCCCAGGGTCTACTCTGCTGCCCCTGGTAACAATCTTCCAGCCTTCAGCGGGTTAACATCGCGGAGTCTCGCTGCTCTCCAGCGCAGCTGCACTCGTGATTGAAATGAAAACAAGGCAGAATGGCTGCTGTCAGACGCGTGATATATGATCTGCAATGGGATGTTTCCAGAGCTCCCTCTCCATATGGCTGCCTACAGTCCACCAGACCTGGCCTGAACTGTATCGGAAAATAATTCAGAGCTTTTTGTTTTAAACTGGCTGCGCAGGGGGAAGTGGGAGGGGTGTGCTGCATCAGGACATTGTTGTATTTGCGGAAAATAAACCACAAAAGCTCACTGATAGTCCATGTGGCTTGCATTTCGAGTCTTGAGATGCAAAGTTTTAAGAAGAGTGTACTTCCACTGTTGGCATGGTCTTCTTGATGAGGATTTGTCAGATTTTTTTAATGCAGCAGTGTTCAATCTTCTACAGTAAACATTCAGGAAAGAGCACACAAATTCAAAGGCTCTGCACAATTACTGCTCTTCTTCGTGGTCACTGCACACACTCGGGTGATCAAATCAGTCCAACTGAGAGCAACTCCTCATTTCAATAATCAGCAGGTGTGGCCAAATACTTTAGTCCATATAACATTTTTTTTTTTTGGTTGGGTAAGGGACCACAGTACTTTATAAACAATAAACAACTTTATGAATCACTTGTGGTGGTTTATGTGAAACTAAAGATCTGCTGTAATTGTACCTGGTGCATTTATGTGCACGAGTATATTTGACTTGTCAAACGTTAAACATGAGGCCTGTAGTCAGCTGCTGTACAGAAAAAAAACTGAAAAACAGCAGCAAAAGACACTCGTAATCCAAATACTTTATATGTGGATTAATTAAATCAAGTGCACTAATATGTTAAACCGCACAATTAAAACAAAAAAAAGGGTTTAACAGAACTATGACTGCTTTACGTGCAAAACTGTATTCAAGGACTTCATGAACAACAGAAATACATCTAGAATCAAACAGATATTTGTATAGTTTAAGTCTTATGTTTTTAAAACAGTCGACACAAGTAAAAAAAAGTGATTACAGAGTTAATATCAAGCACTGTGAATTCCAATATTTGTCTGCTTTTGGCCTGTAGCGTTTCTGCTACCTGTTAAAGATCTGGTTTCAGTTTTCAGTTGCCTCTTGAACGGGAACATTGACGCGCCGCGTTATTGTTCTTTAGTCTCAGCGCGACCAGCTGCTGCTCACATCAGTTTAACAGCTTCTCTGTGATGACCACGTTTCAGGTGGCCCAGATGTTACTAATCAAATACACTTGATTAACTGGTCAGGAAAAGGTGCGAGTACCGCCATAAAAGCAGACGTTTTTACAAAATGTTGGTCTGGATTATTCTGGTGCGTGTTAACTCAATGCCAACAAGGGAAGACATCAGGGAGTCCATCATTATACAGAGAAAAAGATTATTCATGAGTGGAAAACATTCAAGGCAGCTGCCAATATTTCCAGGTGTGGCTGTTCCAGCACATTTACCCCAAGGTCAGACCACGAAAAAAGAGAAATTGAAAGAAAACCCAAGAGCTCCATTAAGTAAACATCTGAGCTGATCTCAGACTAGTGCAGGACCATAAGAGGATATCAAGGAAACTTCCAAACTACAGGAACCACCTCCGTTGCAATTTGAGATGCAGACTTTTCCCCAGAAGCACACGACTCAGTTCCTCTATCAAACGCTATAGAGCAGCAAGGATATTAGTAAAGACACGAAACCAGCTGCTAAATGAGGGAACGAGGCAGGTCCACTTCACCACTGATGCACGTTCACGTACCACTGATCAGATCTGCCAGAAACTGTCACAATTTCTCCCCAGAATATTCACAAAGGTGGTTTCCAGCTTCACTGAAAACGTTCTTCCAGCTCTAAGGAGTCACAACCAGATCATGATTTAAAGAAAAGGAAAAAAATCATCCCAAAAGTGGGTAAAACAACAACAAAACACATATATATTGGATTTATTGAATAAAAAGAAAAAAAAGAAATGACAAAATGCAACAACGTGTAAAAAACACAGTTTGTGATTAAGTAGTTTGCAGTACAACCTTTAACACAAATGACATTAAGTGCGTCTTTCCTATGAACTGTTAAAGATCTGAGCCATTTCCTCTTTACAAAAATCCTCCAATCCAGTGAAGTTTAAGGCCTTTGCTAACTAACAGCTCTGACTGGGGATTCCCGTCCTGTACGAGCCACCTTCAGCGCCGCTGGCCGGCGGCCGGTCGATGCTGCACATCTACATCCAGAATGATCTAGTAAACAGAGGCCTTCATGTCTGGCTTCATGGCTGGAGGGGCAAAGCTCGGCCACATCAGAGCTGCTACGAGCTATTTGTGCAATGTGCTGCGTTTTCTTTTTGCGCGTTACGGCCAAACATCTCCACTTTTCTCTCATCTCTCCATTTTAAGTCAAAAAGTTGAAACCTTTCTGCCAGCGCGGCTCATAAGCACATACGGAGGACTTCCTGTCTGTTCATTACAAGCAGATATACAGTCTCTGTGCTGCTCACTCAGGAAGGATATGCTGAGCAGGATAACGTCCCACCAGAGATTCAGAGTAGCTGGATTTGTAAAACTGCCATGAGAAACAGCGCGGCTACACTCCCACGGACACACACACATAAAGCAGCCAGACAAAACAGCAGCCAGTAAAACTGCAGTTGCTGCATGCAGAAACGCAAAGTGGCCTGATGAAATGCCGATTTAGTACACAACAGTTGTTCAGACTTTTTTTTTTTGCTCCCAACATCTGGTATTGGCAATCGCGTACCCCGTGTCTCTTAGAGATCTCACGTGAGGTCGACAACAAGCCACCCACATCACGGTGCCACGTTCAAGATGATTAAACCCAGAGGACAACTGTTTTCATGCATCTTCACTCAACGTTTTAGCAGCTTGGCACCAGTTCAGCTCAAATAAGACAAGTCATCACCTCATCATTAACTACAGCTCCATGGGCGGTCAAAGTGGCAGGGAAGAACGCATTAGTGCGCAGAAATACAGAAGGGCAAGGTGTTTTTGCAAAAGCTCACAACAGGGGATAGAAGCAAAACACAATGTGTTCGGACCAGACAGGAAGTCACTGCTCCTGCAAAATGAAGCCTGTGTTTATATTTTAATGGAGCAAAGAGGAGACGTCTGGGTCAGCGCTGAATTAGCTGAATAAATTCCTCTGAGGAGGAGTACAGATCAATGCGCCTCCGAGGGCCTGTCCGACCTGCATCTTTCCCCAACTCCTTCAATCCACCCACTGATATTTAGAAAAATGATAGCAGTCTCTTTCGTACATTCCAGCCGTGGACACTGACGCCAACAGTTTTTGAACCATTCTGTTTTCCTGACACATGTGGCTTTCTGGGTAATCCAAAGAGGAACTAATCAATGACAACCAGCTTAGCAATCAGGAAAAATGTCCATCTCTGATGGTTTGAGCCAAGGTGCAGACAGAGCAGCAAGAGTGATAAACAAAAAAACCTGTTGTCCAATTAAGGTTTCTCTGATTAAGATAATGAGCAGAAAATCCAAAACAGGACCCGACCTTCTCTTCAAAGGCCAAAAGAAATCCGGAGAAAAGATAACTTGGCAACTACAAGTTTGGCAGAAAAAGAAAGGAAAAGAGTGCTTAAAAAAAAAAAAAAAAAAGCTACCATGAAGCAGTAAGTTTGCTGTGAGCACAAAGAGGATGAGCAGCTCATCGCACCGTTTCAACAGGAAAACAACGCCTGCTCAGGAAGGCAGCTTTACAGCTGAAAAAGAAGAACCATGTCCCCATAGAGCAGGAACTCTACGGAAGTGTTTGCCAGTGAACCAACATCTTCAGAGAGCCAGAATAAGGTTCTGGGTTCACAGAGCAGCAGCTGACCAACAAGAGTGGTGGGGGCACAATTCCTGCACTGACAAGCTGCTGCAGGCCACAAACGATCCCAACTTAACACAAATGACTGACGTTTAACCTTCAACAACAGCTTTACAAATCATAACAACAATCAACTGACTTTTTTCAGGCTTCACAACTTTTCCAAAGTCCAATTACTTTTTGAGAAAAATTCCAGGTGCAATTTCAAGCTTTGTCAAGCAATTTACAAACTTGGGACGTGCTGACTTCCCTGAATCTGCGTGAACTAGAGTCCAGACCTCTGACTGATAACATCCTCCAGTCCACAACTGAGGTGCATCAAAGCGTTTCATCACAGTTGTCCTGAGACGAGAGCAAACACTGCTCAAAGTTCTGGCACGACATTGAAGTGTGTTTTTGAATCACTTCAAATGCTCAGTAGTGAACGTCATATACGTAACTGAACTGTGCCATGACTGACGACGCCCAGCATGTGCAGCCTGTGCCGCCTGTTGACCTTTGACCCTGCAATGTTGGATGTATCCTGTTGGACGCATTAACACCCACGACCTCCGTGACACGCCCACAAAAAAAGGTTAATACGATAACAAAAAAAATGATAATACAAAAATACCCAATGCATTCAAAATCATACAAAAAAATAGTAATTACAAACTGTAGAAAAATTTTTTTTAAATGGGCGGGTTTTTGCTTTTTTTATTTTAGTATATAATAAACACAAAAAAAAAAAGTTGCACTTTGTATAAATTCTAGAGCCGTAAAAGTTCAAAAGTTGCAAATGCAAATTCTATTTAGTACCAACATTTCTTGTTTTTCTTTTTTTTTAAATAGGATTAATGCATACACGTGTCAGGAATATGACCCTCCCCCCAACCTGTAGTTTGGAGAAACCAGGAGCGTCGCAGCTGTGATAGACTGCAGGAAGCGTCGGCCACGTGACCCACCGGTTTTCCGAAGAATTCTTCTGAACACATACTTTTTCCTCGTATGGTGTGGTGCCATGTCGCCCTCGAGGCCGACAGGATCACGCCCACCCTTTGATATGTCAATCAAAGTTTGCTGTGGCCTCCTCCAGCTGACCCACGTCAGGAAAACAGAATCAATTCACTTTACACCAGTTCAGCTGATCTCAGAGTTGTCGTGGAGACCAGATACAAACCAAAGTATGTTTTTGAAGCAGGCTGTACTATACTACTGTATACTTCTACTATATACTACTTCTACTATATACTATTACTACTATATACTACTATTGTATACTTCTACTATATACTATTACTACTTATACTACTACTGTATACTTCTACTATATACTACTTCTACTATATACTATTACTACTATATACTACTATTGTATACTTCTACTATATACTATTACTACTTATACTACTACTGTATACTTCTACTATATACTACTTCTACTATATACTATTACTACTATATACTACTATTGTATACTTCTACTATATACTATTACTACTTATACTACTACTGTATACTTCTACTATATACTACTTCTACTATATACTATTACTACTATATACTACTATTGTATACTTCTACTATATACTACGTCTACTATATACTATTACTACTTTATACTACTATTGTATACTTCTACTAGATACTACTTCTACTATATACTACTATTATATACCACTACAATTATATACTACTACTACTACTACTAGCACCACTAAATACCACTATATACTACTACTATAACTACTACTACTATAATTTACTACTACTATTATATACTATTACTATATACTACTACTACTATATACTACTACTACTATATACTACTACTATATACTACTACTACTATATACTACTACTATAACTACTACTACTATAATTTACTGCTACTAATATATACTACTACTACTGTAACTACTACTACTATAATATAATACTACTACTATATACTACTACTAATACTACTACTATATACTACCACTATATACTACTACTACTATATACTACTACTACTATAACTACTACTATAATTTACTACTACTACTATAACTACTACTACTATAATTTACTACTATTATTATATACTACTACTGTAACTACTACTACTATGATATACTACTACTACTGTAACTACTACTACTATGATATAATACTACTACTAATACTACTACTATGATATAATACTACTACTAATACTACTATTATATACTACTACTAATACTACTACTATATACTACCACTATATACTACTACTACTATATACTACCACTATATACTACTAGTACTACTATAGACTACTTCCACTATATACTACTACTACTACTATAATTTACTACTACTACTAGTATAACTACTACATACTACTAGTATAACTACTACTACTATATTTTACTACTATTATATACTACTACTACTGTAACTACTACTACTATAATATAATACTACTACTATATACTACTACTACTAATACTACCACTATATACTACTACTACTATATACTACTTCCACTATATACTACTTCCACTATATACTACTTCCACTATATACTACTTCCACTATATACTACTTCCACTACTATATACTACTACCACTATATACTACTTCCACTATATACTACTACTATAATTTACTACTACTACTATAACTACTACTACTATAATTTACTACTATTATTATATACTACTACTATTATTATATACTACTGCTACTATTATATACTACTACTACTGTAACTACTACTACTATGATATACTACTACTACTACTGTAACTACTACTATTATGATATAATACTACTACTAATACTACTATTATATACTACTACTAATACTACTACTATATACTACCACTATATACTACTACTACTATATACTACTTCCACTATATACTACTACTATAATTTACTACTACTACTATAACTACTACTACTAAAATTTACTACTATTATTATATACTACTACTACTATGATATACTACTACTACTGTAACTACTACTACTATGATATAATACTACTACTAATACTACTATTATATACTACTACTAATACTACTACTATATACTACCACTATATACTACTACTACTATAATTTACTACTACTACTGTAACTACTACTATTATATACTACTACTAATACTACTACTATATACTACCACTATATACTACTACTACTATAATTTACTACTACTACTGTAACTACTACTACTATAATATAATACTACTACTATATACTACTACTACTACTACCACTATATACTACTACTACTACTGCTATATACTACTTCCACTATATACTACTTCCACTATATACTACTTCCACTATATACTACTACTACTACTACTATATACTACTACTACTATATATTAGTTCCACTATATACTACTTCCACTATATACTACTACTACTACTACTATATACTACTTCCACTATATACTACTACTACTACTATATACTACTTCCACTATATACTACTACTTTATACTACTTTTTTAAGTGCAGAAACACTGCCTGAATTGGAAGTGAAAGAAGTATAATAATGATTATTTTAACATCAGTATATATTTGTAATTATATCATCATAAATATTATTATTATTATACATTTAAATTAGATTATAACAGAAGATGTGGTCTTAAGTCCCACGGTGGAAGTCGGGGACATCTTGGTGCCACCCGCCCCATCCTCACCCTCGACTGCCTGTTCCAGTTAACACATATTAATGTCTGGCACCATCTGCTGGGCCATATGTACGGACAAGTGTGACGTCAGAACATCAGAGAACGTTCTGCAACAACAGTCACAAGGTTTGAGGAAAAGGAAGAGGAAACGTCTAGTGTGACATTGTTAACAGGCCAATCTAAAGTTTAAAGCATGAACCAATGCTTCCCATTCCAGGAAGCTCGAGCCGAGTTCACCCTAAATTAATGACTCCACGTTTGAATTTACAAACCCAACAATCAGAAACATCTAGTGGACCTTAGTGCCTTGTTAATGGATTTGACTTTCATGGCAGAGAAGATCGTTGTTAATAACTGTACCCACAGAAAGCCGCATGTTTACTCAGAGTGATTGTTGATTTGGATCCTGTTTCTTCATCTTCATAGTCAGACCCAATGGCATCGCGCTTTCACGCACAGACTTAAATACAACAACATGCAGTCATGTGGAAATGCATGACTGCAGACAACAATATTCCTTTCCAACGGAGATCAGGTATTATACTTCATACTTTTGAAATCGATGTCAGTCCAAAATATTGACTGCTGGAGCTTTAACAGAATCAGTTTCTTTATAACAGGACAACAGAAAATGACCTTATTGTGGTTTAACCTTTTTGAGCGACAGTTCCTGCTCAAAATACGACACGCGACTGAACTGTTGCCAAACTCGAAGCCCCCGCGGCTCATAAATCCTGGCAGCGAGAGGCATTTTCCAGCTCTCTTCAAGCAAGATGCTGCTGCTTTAACCATTTTGAAAAAGTGACCAAGAAGAATTCAGATTTACTGCAGTGCTGGATGTGTGATTGTTCGCCAGTGGGCCAGTGAGCACGGCTCAGAATAAGAGATTAATAAGCAGAAGAGAGTGGTGAAAGCCTGCAGTGAATACTGATAGTCTAATAAACATACTACGCCTTCATTCAGCACTGGTTTGATAGAGTTGAGGCAACAAATCTTTCAATGAATGATACTTTACGACTTTATGAGTTTTAGTATTTTATCATTAGTTTAGATTTGCGAGGATATGTCTTTGTAAACTGCATTACATTTGTATGCAATTAGCTTTATATGAATGCCGGAGCAGCAAGCGTCAGGTCTAATCAGGCTCCCATGCTGGTTCCGAAGCTGCGTGACAAAGTGGATAACTGTTTGGTTTCACTCATGAATTAAAGCACATAACAGGTAGATAATTTTAAAAGAAAGCCAGCACTGGCCACAAAAACCTAACCCCACGAAAGCCAAACTAAATACTGCTAGAAAAGTCCCGAAGGGCCACTTGCTGTTAGATTTCCATCGCTTTACCTGGCAAGTAGTGTGACAGCATAAACCAAGCGGTCACACTTTGACGGGCATGATCCCCTGCACATTGAGTGATAATATTTCACACTGTGAATGCACGACCACCCCGCTGTTTACTCCAACGGAACAGTTCTAACCAGTGTTTCTCTTTCAAATCCCTTCATTTTCTCCCTGGGAGGAGATTTCCTTTCCATTCCTGTGAGCTCTCAGATGATGTCATGCTTGCCGAGTTTCCACAGCTCCAAACAAGCCTGTTAACCTCAACCCTGCCTCTTGCTACCACACATTTCAGCATTATAAAAAAATTTAAAAAAAAAAAGAAAAAGAAAACGGGGGCTAACCTCTCACACCTAAGTTTTTGCGAGTGGAAACGTCACGCTCAGATAACGCGACCTTTTACACTTTGCGGTCTTATCTGCATACTAAAGGCTGGAATGTTGGCAAAGACAGGATGGGATTTACCAGTTTTACAGACAGGTCAGGTGATGTGTTAAAGATAACGGCATATTGTGCAATTGTGTTTGACATGAACTTAATAATATTGTTATGACCTCTTATTTTGGCATCTTTTGGACATTTATCTTTCCCATGAAAGTCTGGTAGACAAAAGACTATAGTGAGGTCAGATAACAGGATCAGCACATACACATATATTTATATATATATATATACACACACATATATGTATATATATGTATAACAGCAACATACATGAAAGAATACTGCAATTTGCTTTTATTTTAATGTAAAATGCTTGAGTGATGCCTGGTTGCAATATTCTTATACAATAACTATTTTAGAGTCAGAAAAGCTTCTTGAGCCAACTTTTGTTGTCCTATTTAAATGCTTGTTCTTTAAATATATACATCTATCTATCTAATATATATATATATATATATATATATATATATATATATATATATATATATATAGACACACACTCTTCAGTTACACCTCAGATGACAAGCAACAATTGACATATTACACCCTGTCATAATCTATTCAACACAAACTGAGTCAAAACGCTTAAGCAGCTTGTGGAAAACTCATTACCTCAGAATTCCCTCACTGCTTCCATAAGAATAAGGAAGGTAAGTAGCAGCCAGGCACTGCTAATCAAATTTACTTTAACTGATCATCAGCGAGCATAAGCATCTCTACAAAATCAGATTTTCTGGAAGTTTGCTGGTCTGGCATGTTCACAGAGCGTTAACACAATGCCAAAGAGGAAAAACACCATAAATGTACTTAGAGAAGCAACTGTTGCTGCCCATCAATCTGGGCGGGTTTACACAACCACCCCAAACAATTTGGAGTCAATCATTTTATGGCGAGAACGATTATTCACAAGAGGATAACTTTCAATTTAGCTTCAATCGCTCCGGGAGTTTACCCCACATGCAGACTATGTAATAACCATAGAAACCATACAAAATGAAGTGCTACATCTCAGACTCTGCCAACTCTAGTCAGCATGTTAAATGTGAAAGATAATGACATAAGTCATTGCTAGTGTTGAAAAGTTGCTAGGACAGACTTCTTCTCTCTAAAAGTGCATAAAAGCAAAGCTTAGATTTGTCAAGTTGCATCTAAACAATTCAACTCTCCTAGAATGATGTCCTTTGGACAGGGGAAACCAAAATGGCCAAAATACCATAATTCCATGTTTGGTGAAAACCAAAGTGTAAAATAGCATCACAAGTGCCTCACACCAACTCTGAAGCACGTTGTTGGAGGGATGATGATTTGGGATTGTTTAACAGCCACAGGGCCTGGGCGCCTTGTATTCAGTCAAAAACTGAACCTAAGAAGTTTAATGAAAAAGTTGAAGGATCCTTGAAACCCACTGATTTAGTTCGATGATCAGTACCTTTGGTTGCATGGTTTGAATGAAGTGGTGGACCTTGCAGAGGCACTAACGTGCAGATGCGCTGTTTTCGTCTTTTTGTGACATGTTCACATAATTGCTGAGGTTCTCTCCATCATTTCAGTGCGCTAGACGTTGGTGGGCGTGGATCATCTGTGCTGCACGAACCTCACACAGCCTCGTCTACAGGCCGCTGTCATCATGCAGGGCAGTTGATGAATTCATTATTATTAGGAAGTGTTACATTTTCCATTTATGCTGATGTTGTGACCAGTGCAGGACAAACGTGTGAGAAGCTGATTTTTGAAGAAACACTTTTCCAAACACAGACAGCAAACAGTTTTGGATTATCAGCGGTTTACGCCTTCGATGTTAGTTCCATGCAGACTTGGATGTTAGAGGCCGGTCGCAGACCTCGGTGCACCTCGATGCCATGTTGACTGCTTTGATTCTGATTCTGGTCTGTTTGAGCAGCCACACTGGTCTCACATGCAGCAGGTATATTACAAACAACTGCAAAGGATGCTGTCTGATACAGTGAGATACATACTTCTTAACCACTTAGAGGACCATAAAAATCATTACCATCATCAAACAAACTTCAATCAAGCAGATTACTGTTAAAAAATACAAGACTTCCTGTGAATGAGGCGTGGATCTGCGCCGTTTCCACCTCCCAGAATGCCACGTCACACTTCAACCATCAATCTGTTGTAAACGTACTATTTTATCTGCCCCAAACCTGTTTGTCCTTTGTTCCTGTTTTTACCTCTGGCAGAGGTTGTTGTTTATTTGTGGAGCAGGATTAGTCCAGATGGACGGACGGACATGAACATCTTGGAAGAAGTGGAACTTGTCCAAGCGGAGAACTTTAGATTTTAATGCAGACCTGGATCTGGATCCAGGGTTTGTTTGTTCAGCCTTGGCAGAGGTAGGTAGCATCTTGTTTCCATTTTCAACCAACCAAACAATAAATGAGAAAATGATTACGTGATTAAGTGACCATAGAAATAGCCTTCTGTAATATATTGGGATAATTAAGGGAGGTTATGTAAAATGACTAGTATTTGTAACTGACAAGGTCACATTGTTAATCAAAGTATCTTGACACTAATGTGGAAAGGAGACCGACCTTTTTGTTCTGATTTTGCTTTTTCTGGACTCAGTTGTTTCAGGGCCTGTTTTGTATTTTCTGTTATGTGGGGACAAATTAGACCCTCAGTCAGAGAAGAACTGCTCACATTTATTTATGTCCATGTACTGGCTTTTTCATTATTTCACTTTAGGGGACAGCTTAAATCCTTATGACGGTGGATTGTAGTTACTGATGTTAAATCAGGATTAAAACCACCACTAGGGGATTTTAAATTAGTTATAATGTATAAGACATTTTCTTTTTACATCTATTGAGGGTTTGCAAATGCTCATAAAATCTTAAGCGCACACAGGTATCTGCTTGCAAAAACCTTTGTGTGTTTTTTGTTTTACATCGTGTTGGTCAATAAAGGTAAAACGTAAAACTGGAGCGACTCCTTGAGTTTTACAGCATTACTGGATATAACGTAAAAACTTCACTGTGCAACGATGAATGCGTGTGTAAAGCTTTCGTGTGGGCTGCGGTGACGCAGAGTTGTCCACTGTCCACCGGGATCCATCTGGGAAGCGAGAAATTCCCATAACTCTACTTGTGCGACACTCATGAGTCGAGCCTGTCAGTTGCAGAGACCAGTGCCGTTAGTTTACCGTGCACGGCCGACCCTTTTCTGTCACACTGCAGCTGCTCAGCGGTTGCTGCTCATCCAAGATGTTTTTGTGTGTGTCAGCATTCTGAACTCAAACTCAAACACAAGGGAAAATCGGAGGTAGCTTTAAACAAAAAAAAGAAATGCTGGCCTTGTCTCTAACTCGTTAGTCGATAGTCGAAATGACCAACCCTGGCCCCCGCACTTGGAAAATGTTTAAATCCCTCTGTAGACAATCATTACCTACAGAGAGATTTAAAATAGTCCAGCAGAAAATTCACATTTTCACTGCCACCAAAAGAAAATCCCAACTCCGATACTAAATAAGACATAATTAGAAGTCAAATGGACATTAGACGGCCACTTTCAGCCACTTTTGTCTCATCCAGGGCACTCCTGCATCAGCTTTGTGCCCATCAGACAAAGACTGCAACCTTAGTGAAAATGAGACGACGACGTCTTAACTGATTTCTGATCGTCTGAGCATCTGGAGGCTCTTAAGTCTTCTGACTGGTCAAATATCTGTAAGCTTTCCATAAAGGGTGGGGTTTCCTCATGAAGGCATGCAACTCGGAGCTCATAACGCGTAGCTGGAAGCTGTCCTTGTCGCAAACGTGCACTGGTATTTACGCCTGTGGTCAAATCTGACCAATCAAGGCTAACCGCAGCGTAGAACTGGATACGCCATCAAGTTTGCATAAAACTGCAGCACCTCATACATCCCTTTTTTTTACTTCATGGTGACACGAGAAGTCGGAATTCCACATCGCAACACTTCCGATAAATCCAAAAACACAGGAAAGCATGCCAAGTCCACTTTAATCACGCGTTAGACTCACACTCTAGCAAAGCGTTCAAATGTAATGTTTGATCAGAGTCGTTGTGTTTCTTAAGTAGCGTATCCGGAGGTTCAGTATAAATAAGTGTAATAAATATAAAAGGGTTTGAAGTGTTGACACAACTTATAGGAAATGTTGAATATACAGTGTTCTTGCTGATATGTTATATGTGAGGCGTTCATGAGCCATTAGCCCCGCCCACCACTCAGAGCCTGTAGGAATTGAGCCAATCAAAAAACTTGCGAGTCAAATCTATTTCAAAGCGAGCCCCTTCCTGTGATCGTCGGCCTTTGTTGTTTGGAAATAATTACAGGCTTCTGAGTTTGATTGTTGATTCAAAGCTTCTCTAGAGAAATCACAGATTAACATTAGACGACTTAAAAATGAGCAAAATGTTGCCAATTTGAATAATTTGATTTCATTGCTGATTTCATTTAAAATCAGCATGCAGTGTGTGTGAATTCAATTGCAAATTAAAATGAATAATTACAGAAAGTAGTCACAGTTGTATGACAAAAGCACCAAAGACATTTGCTGAAACCAAAAACCGTCTCCATTTTGGTACCAGCACCGGGGCGCCGTGGAGCTCCGTGGAGCGCCGTGGAGCTCCGTGGAGCTCCGTGGAGCGCCGTGGAGCTCCGTGGAGCGCCGTGGAGCTCCGTGGAGCGCCGTGGAGCTCCGTCCGCGGAGCCCGTTTACTTTCCGCTGCTAAACGTCCTGGTCCCACTATCACGTCGCATTTCCTTCAGGTCACTTGTGAATAAATTACAACTCAACAAATTTACCAAACAGAGCACAGATAAAATGCGCTGCTCAGTTTCTGACCAGAGTAAGTCCGCGCCGTGCTTCACCATCCGTGCTCATTCACACACACACACACACACACACACACACACACACACACACACACACACACACACACACACACACACACACACACACACACACACACACACACACACACACACCGTAACCAGTGTCGTCTGTCTGCAGCGGCGAGGCCTTCATGTGAGCCGCACAGACGTGGGTTTGGGCAGCGAGTGGGCGGCTGGGAGCCCTGGTTTACAGGTCAAGCCTGCAGCTTTACAAGGGAAATCTCCAGAGCCACTATAAATACCACTGGGAGCTTTAAGGGTGCTGTATATCACACCACTGGTTTTGAAAGACCACAAACCGACTTCGCTTTTGTAGCTTTTTTTTTTTTAACCCCCCACCCAAATCTACTGTGAGCCTGAATACAATTAAATGTGAATTTCCCCCTTTCCATTTCTAGAGACTGTTAATTGATTGGCCCGACTTCAAAACACCCTCCTGCGAGCTCTCTGCAACAAAGAGCTGGCGGTGGACCCACACATCACAGCAGCTTCAAGTTTGGGGGTGGTTTCACTGTTTCTTTTCTTTTTTTTTCTTCGCTGTTCTGCTGAACAAAGGGCACAAATATGTCAGAAACCATTTCAAGTAAACTGTAAGAGTTTTCAATGAGCCCCACCTGCAGGCGAGACAGTTATTCAGCTAAAACCTGACGTACCGCGACTTGAAGCGGGGCTTAATGATTTACTTAAGGAAACGTCTGCATAAAACTTCTTTGAGGAAGTGCTGTCAAAGTGACAAGGTCTTGCAGCACAAATATACGCGTTTCTGCACTCAAGCTGACTGGTTATGCACTGCGTTTCACGCACAACCTTTAGAATTCATAACTGATTCCGTTTTATTTCATTTCATGGTGAGAAAATGAAATGGTGGGAAATTGAGTTGTCATTTTAACACCTGAGCGGCGCAGATGTGGAGTCAGAGGACATAAAAGCAGCAACTCTCACATGCAAATCTCATCAGCGTGGACGACTAATTGGTTCCAGAAGTGTTGCTCTCATTCACACCGGCTGAGATGGCAAGCGGCGAGGGCAAGCAGAACGACTAAGACTGGAAAAAGAAGGAGGTGGTTGGAGCGAGGGTGGGCAAGTAATGAGAGGTCAGCCTGCATCTACAGTCGGGCGCCAGAGCCAGAAAGGCACGCCAATTTTATGGTCAATTGCGCGACGCATCTGGACTCATAGATCACAGGGCTGCAGGGCAGGACTTAGCACCCGGCTCAAACACATTTCACACACACAAAACAGACCACACAACACACACAATCACGGACAAACAGCAACGAACCGCGACACTGTCAAGGAGTCAGCTGCAGATTTTCATATACGAGGTTGTAGGCTTTCTGTGAAACACACCAGATCCCTCAGGGATCTTTGGAGACATGTCGCCTTTTGACCTGAAGAAAATTAGTGGTTTTAATACTTTTCACATTATAATAACAAAGATACACAGTTTCAACGCTTCACATAACGCTTTTTTCTGGTTGATCCAAACGTACTTTATAATATATAATGTACATATAATGATGGTTGAGTAAATCAAAACACTTTGTAAAGGTGCTAAAGGATCACTCAAAAAGCTCAGTTAAATCTTCAGGTATTATTATTATTTTAATAAAACAGTCACTGTGAATGAAGAGGGTCGTTAGATTATTTTGTCAGCTTATGTTTCCATAACCTCTGAAGCAAAGAAACGACTCGGGACCAAATGGAGAATTGATCATCTACGATTTTACGCTGTCTGCAGACAAAGATCATTATCATCAGATCACACGAGGTACAAAACACGAGGTAGGACTTTCTGTCAAATCCAAAGTCCTGCCTGTGAACGATCCCACTTTCACCACAACGTCACTGGAAGCTCAGTTTTATTGTCACGCTGCCTTTGGCTGGAAAAAGGCCATCACTTTAAGCTTGCGACCATGCCTTTTGTTTTAATAGAAAACTGCCAATATCTGCAGCTGAAGAAACAACCTTACTGTAGATAATTAAGGTTATTATTATGAACTGGCTAAAACAACAGACTGAAACTCCATACTGTTATCTGGTAGGTGCAGGTTCTGCAGGCCAGTGTCAATGTTGCATTTAATCAGTCAGAGATGGGTTTAAGTAATCAGGATGCTTCCACCACATCATTTACAAACAAGCGGCCAGGAACTCTGAAAACACTGGATCCAAGTAAAATAAAGAGTTTTTTTGTTGTTTTTTGTGAGCTTGACAGCGTGTTATATTCAGGTCTCTGAGAGGGTATCAGCTCCAAATCTTTGAGGTACCAACCCGTCACCTCTATTGGGTTCAGCTGCAGCCTGAAAAACATCATTCAGTGTCTGTTCAGACGTGAACTTTAGTGGGACAGCACAGGTGAGAGTAGGCTTACCCAGCCAGAAACCCCGTTTCACAGAGCACTGACGCTTCAACTCCGACCCGCGGTTACGCGATGTTTGAAATGGGATCTTTTGGACTGTATCCTTGTAGTGCTTTGATCTCCTTGAAAAGATCTCCACGAGGACCCACAGAAGCCCTGTTGGGTCTGTTAGCATCAAGCTGAAAATCTGAAATTATTTTTTTACGCAGCAAATGTGCAGAGAAGTAAAATAGATGCTTGTTTCATGCTCCATATGTCACAGTTTATGCTGTACTCTATGCCGTTGGCCACGTTGGTGCGAAGCAGCTGGAGGCACTAATTTGTCCTTGTTACGTTTAATGTATTTATGTCTGCAAAGCTAATGTCTGCTCAAGTTCTAAACTATTCAGCTGTCAACGCTTTCAGCGGGAACTCCCTCAACTTTACATCAAAATCTAGGGAGCATGGCTGCACGTGAAACAACTGCAGTATAAAGCCTCCTGTGTCTCCGTGGGCGAAGCGTTAAATCTGATAAAACGAGGAAGCCCTGGCTCGGTCAGATGACGACGAGTTTAAAGACAATAAAACAGACTACATTTGCTGGACCACCGCGACTCGGTCCTCATCGCTGCCTGAGCTGGTTGCTTGAGCCAACGAGAGCTACTCCTGGCACTGCACACCCACCCGTCTCACCAATCTACCTGCACCTGAGCTGCGTTGTTGGAACCAGAGCTGCCAAGTCAGACAACAAAAAGAATGTGCAGACTAAAAAACTAACAAAAAAAAGTATATCCCTAACTGCCCTGATCATTTAAACAGGTCATCTTACCTCTGTGGGAACGGTGAGTGAAGGCACGGGAGGCGTTATGTGGTTGTACTGCAGCATTATCACCATGACGACACAACGAAGCATCTCCAAGAGGGCAGATGCAGGTCTGAAGATGAGGAAACAAAGCATCAACAGAAACACTGAAGTTTACTCTCGAATATGTCAAGGGGTATGTTGTGATTGACAAGCTGACAGGGGCAGAAATCGAAGGTTCATCATCTTTTTGGGATCCTGTTTGTGACCATTTAAAGTTAGAAAATGTAACCGTCTTTGACTCACAAAAACTTTAAAATATCTACTGCTTAAAAACTGTATTTTTTACCAGTTTTACTGTTCGATTAAATCCAGTTATTTAATGGGAAGAAAAAGAAGCGTAGAGGCTGGACAGGCTGCCAATCCACGACAGCCCCCCCACAAACCATAGTGGTAAATTAATCTTTTAATTTGAAGCTCCAGTATGCGTTTTTATTTGAATCTGTTGGTAGTATTGTAATGTAATACTGAAAGCAGTTTTAATTTGTTTTCATTGGTGCAGATTTAAGTGACGGAGGAACAGTTATGCTTCGACTATGTTAAATAACTACTGAATTGTTCCATAGGATATCAGGCAGAGCCTGAGCACAGAAAGCCGTTTCAATCCAGGTTTCCAGTTGCCTTGTGGGATAGTCCACAATGAACGAGATGCATCTTCTTGTTTCTGTTCAAGGTTCATTGCGTTTTCCTGGTCTGGAAACAGGCTCAGATCAAAGCCTGCTCCTGTCTATGATTTCATAGCAACATCAGCATTCACCTAGTGTAGATTGTCTCTTCTTCTCTTTATCCTGATCCTCCTTCAGACAACCGCTCTGAACGCCATGGGGCACCGAGCTTTGAGATCTTCTAGTGACCTGCCATAAAAACCAACAATAATCCTCACTGGCCCAATGCTGGCTGCTTCCAGTCAGAACATCATCCCTGGATGAAGAAGTGACTGACGTCGATGCATCTTCCCATCACACAGTCTCAGGCTGAGTAATCGTGGGGTTAAAGGTGAGTTTAGCCATTTAGCCCGACTCTTCCCATTCACTGAAGAGTACGTTCGAGTGCCCTCTTGGTGAATCGCAGGCATCCGTTTGGTCCACTGGGATTTACAGGATTTGAAAAAGCTATCTGCAAACCAGCTGTGTCGCAGGTTTTCCTCTACAGAGTCCGTCGTGCGTCTCCGGCAGCTCAGCCCGGACGAACACAAACCTCGGCTCTAGAAGGGCCTCTGATGATTTTTTCAGTTTTCAGCAGCCAAAACACTTTTACCAACATGCTCGGCGGGCGGGAAGTCATTTCTCAGGACAAAAAGCCGCATGGTGGATGATTCCAGTTTGTTTTATTTGAAAAAACTTTTTTTTTCTTTCCCCGTTAATAAAATTAAACTGAACTCAAAACTAACAATGAACTTGGAACGCAACTAGCCGAATAATGAAAACGCATTTTGATAGCTGTTATTAAATGAAGAATGTCTTTACTGTGAGAACAAGACAAAAGATACAGATGGCAGGTAACTTTAACAATTATCACCTTTAAAGATTTATCCTGTGCTGTTTTGGAAGGTTTAAAATCAAACATACAAAGAGTCGTACCAGATGTGTCGCTTCTGTCTTTCTAAATAATGTTGTGGGAAACATGCAAAATACTCTGATTGCTTGT
The DNA here is from genome assembly GCA_014839995.1 of Xenentodon cancila. Lineage (NCBI taxonomy): Eukaryota > Metazoa > Chordata > Actinopteri > Beloniformes > Belonidae > Xenentodon > Xenentodon cancila. Next base: position 2,572,813 of record CM026211.1, on the reverse strand, counting down.
ATAAAAACGAACCCACGTGTACCTTTGGTCGATGATGAAGCCCAGTGAGGTGAGAGTCAGCAGAACGTAGCCTGTCATTCCCAGAACAGTTAACGGAGACAGCATCTAGGACAGAGAAAATGTGGTCGGGATAAAATACATTACAATCAGAACCTTTAGTCAATATCTGGCCGCTCAGGTTACAGTCACAGGGGACCTTCCAGGGAGAGCAGTCCTAAACCGCATGGCCGTTTCACTGTTTACTTGGCAATGCCAACTAAAACATGTCTGACCTTGAGAATAAGATCACGGGCACACACAACGCTGCAGCAGATGGACTCTACCTCTTACTTTACACCGACATGTCCAGTTTACATAGACGTTCTAATTATCCCAGATGGGTCTTGACAGAAGACTTGACCACAGATGAAGAGACTGCAGCTCGATTCCCCTAAAAGGAGCCAAAACAACCAACACTGCAGCTGAAGTCCCATGCACATTCTCACTGACTGTTTCCAAGCTATTCGGGAGACACGCTCACGCAAACAGACTTGCACAAACACACAAAGTGAAGAATTAGTTTGTGTTCTTTAACCTAAGGCCTTGGCTGAGGGCAGCAGCTGGAAGCCCGGCGTCTCCTGAGGATGCTGTGGGCTGTCAGCTCGGGTTTATATTTCCCTGACACTCAATACGGAGCCTCACAGCCAAATCTCACTGCTCCCATACCCAGGAGGAGATACTCTATACAGTCGATGCGAAATCAAATGATTAACAGGATGCAGTTTGGTTATGTGTCTTAAAAAAAAGTGACAATCTACAAGATCAGTCTAACCTGAGACTTCACGTGGGAATACGTGAGATGATACGATTATTGCTCTACTGATCAGTTGGGGGTAAATTCTGAGCTTCTATGTCAAAATGAACCAACAAAAGTCAGCTCAAGCTGTGAAAGTTTAACAAAATAAATCACTGCTCTGGAGCTCAAAGGCCACAGATACAGTTATTTTGAGCAGGAGCGGAGAGTTATTTTGCAATCAAAGGTTATGTGAGCTTATCTGTGTTTAATAACTTGGCTGGCTGAGCACACCAGACAAATCTGGTCACATGTTTTCTTTTCATTCCTTTTTCTTGTCAACAGTCAGATGAAATGCTTTACAAATCCCTCAGCGACATCAGGAGTCACATTTCATTTGCAGCAGTTTTTTTGGAGAAACATTTTGCACTTCTTTCATCCTGCTACTTTTTGGAACGATTCAGTGTCGTCCTGCAGAAGCACCACTGTGGAGCAGAATTGAAAGTTAACATCTGGTGGCAGTGCTGTGCCGTGAGCAGAGCACCGATGGTGCTTTTCTGTTTTCCCCTGAGACGAGGCAGATTAACTCATTATTCAGGCCATTAATTCAGCCGTTATTATGATGGAGTTCAAGAAGGCCTGTTGGACAGCTGGAGAAAATACACAAGTACATCTGTAATGACATGCTTTTCCAGTGGGTTACACAGAAAATAGGTGCGTGGTTGCCAGTTAATCAGGTACCAACAGTTAAAAAGCAGCTCAGCTCACTGTTAATCTTTCACAAAAGTGTTTGTGTGATTTATCCTGTCCGGTCTGTAGCAAATGAGGTAGTGAAAACGCTGCATCCGCAGGACACATCCACACGCTACAGTTCACGTTTGGACACTCCTACTTAACTAAAAATGTGCATTTTTAAAATGCACAGAAATGAAATGCACAAACACAATCCTATAGCAGACATCACAAACCCAGGTGACATCTCAATGTGCTCGGGAACATTTACCAGGTTGTTTGAGGTCACAAACACCCTGGTAAATGTTCACAACCAGCTCAAAAACGACAACATTACACAACTTTGACACTTTGCTTTGTAAAGCCTAAACGTCTTTGCACTCTAAAGCAAATACATTCAGAAACGTTTTCATTCATTCAACATACATTTTGCGCAGCTTGAAAGCTAGATGGCCTGCAAAAAAGATGGATTTGTATATAATAAATGTTTTTGTGAAACAATAATAACTTTAAATAGTTTAACAACATACAATATGGAAAATGCACCCTAGACTTGGAGACAACTTTGCATCATGCTGTGTTCACTCTAACTTTAAAAGATGCAGATCCTGCAGAGACAGGGGTGGAGTCAAGTTGAGTGGCCGGCTCCAACCCTTAAAAAAAGACCTGTATAAACATATAGTATCTGTTTAGTATTTTTACTGAAGCACTTCAATAAAATTTCATTAAAACCTCCGGAAATTGGGGAAAAAAGAGGGCATATCAAGTCTCCTTATCACGTTGAGCGCTGGGCAGCAGGATGGTGCGGTGTTTGACACCACTGCGTCACAGAACGACGGCTCCAGGCTGAACGTGCATGTTCTCTCTGCGCCTGCATTGGCTTTCAGTTGGTCCTACATGTTGGGACATTCTGAATTGTGCACGAGCGTCTATGGTTGGTTGTTTTTTTGTGTTCAGGGCGAATGTGCTCCACCCCTCACCTGATGAGAGTCGCCCCCCCTTTGCATCTATGAACAGAGTTAAGTGGCTGTTGGAAATGGATGGATGGACAAAAAAATGTTTGGCCTTTTTGCTATGAAGGGGTTCAAGTTTTCACTTATATAACTACAACAACAGGTACAGACTTTGCAAGTATGAAAGAACTTTTGCATGCTTTTAAGAACAATAAAAAGTCTTGTCACGCTCAATTTCCCTTTCTGCCTGTTTGATATACCTATAATAAAGCATGCATGTTTACCTAAAAAGAATAAAATTGGAAAGTGGCTTCACTTGTTTGAAATGTTATCACGTGTTCGATGTAAAGCAAAGCCTGTAAATTGTCCGGCAATTGTCAAGCTAAATAAGCGTCTTGTGAACATGTGGGTATAAATACATAACAGTGACATGATTTATTGTTGGGCCAGAGTGCTCACTTTGTTATTTTCCCTCCAAGTCCTGATTGCTGCATCCTGAAGGCTATTTGGGTTGGGAAATGGTTGACTCGACAATTAAAGCGTTTGTGTTCACTGCTGGACCACCAGCTGGTGTTTCATTCGCCAAGAGGGAGGGGAACCCTCAAGGCTGCAGAGGAGATGTGTGTTTGTGTGTGAGACAGAGAATGGACCACAACTGAAAGAGCCCCACGGAGGTAGCGATCTGAAAAGAAAAAGACAGGACGTTTTATTTGGGAATTTGAAGAGGATGGGTGTGACGGCACTTTTTGGCTAACCAAAACTATGCCTGTAGGGAAAAAAAGGCTTCCAAAGATAACTGCTGAGGAGACCTGTTTCTTTTTTTTTGTAAGAAGGAGGAAGGGGGTCTCTTGGCTTGTTGAGTGGAAAATAATAGACAAAGGTTGTTTTAAAGGGGAAGGCTGATCCGTCATTCTGTCATGATGTTAGACAGAGGTAGTCTTTTACTGCTGGGTAAGTACAGGACGCTGCTCCACCATCAAGCAGCCACAACAAACTGCATAATTGGGTTAAATAATGCTGGCAAACAAACACGAAAACTCGGGCAATCTAAAGCTAAGAGGTCTGGACCACCTTGCTATGCTTGTTGTGAGTCTACAGTAGCCTGAATGTACCGGTAGTCACTTTAAAAAAATCACCAGCTCTTCACAGGAGCAAAATAATAGAAACTCTTCACTTCCAGCAGACGTCAGGCTGCTTCTGAATGCGGGAATCAACTCTTCATAAGGTTGAAAGAACTGCTAGAAAATGTGATAATACATACCATTTTGTTTTCAAACAACTGGTGGTAAGTCCAGAGCACCAGCAGAAAGTGTACGGCCACATAAACTTGTAAAGGCAGCGACCAACTGGGATCATGAGGCACTTCGTTCCCGGTGACCTGCCCATGGAGAACAAACACGTTTAACTCCCTGAACCCCATGAATTTGTGAGCATAGTCATTTCTGAACAGAAACCTGCCGGGACGCCTGTATGCAACATCGGCTTCTCCGACTTTAAACTTCAGATAATGGTTACATGTTGAGACATTTTACAGTAATGTAACCTTCTGGAACAGGAAAACGCCTGGATGCAGACTTCTGTAATTCTGCTTTAACAAACCATCACAACCATATCTCTCTACGTCCATCAACACCATCGGTTTTACAAGAAACCGGCCTTAGATGATGACAGCTCTTTGATATGGTTTATTAACCGGCTAAAAGTGGCGATTAGAAGATTTGTAGGGAGGATATTACCGTTTGGACAGATGTTGCCACGGAAATTAAGTCTTGGACTTCTGACATCAAAGCAGCAGAGCAGGATGCTACTTGTTATTTAGAGAAATTCTGGTAAACCTTTGAGCAGGTTGTCCATATAGATCAGCAGTTTATAAAACACTCCAAACAGCCCAACCGGTATGACACATTTAAAATAAATGAAAAAGATTTTTTTTGTTAACTCCATTTTGATGGTCAGTGTGAACTTCTGCGGATCCCGTTACAGCCGTACAAGAATCACGTTTCTGCTAGATGCCTGACTGACTTGATACTATCTTTAATGGACAGTTAAACGATTAACTGTTGCTGAGTATATACATGTACACTATATTGCCAAAAGTATTCACTCACCCATCCAAATAATGGGAATCAGGTGTTCCGACCACTTCCACGGCCACAGGTGTATAAAATCAAGCACACGCAGACGGTTTTTACAACTATTTGTGAAACACTCTCAGGAGCTCAGTGAATTCCAGCGTGGAGCTGTGATAGGATGTGCAACAAATCCAGTCCTGAAATTTCCTGGCTCCTAAATATTTCTCAGACAACTGTATTATAAGAACATGGAAGTGTTTTGGAACGACAGCAACGACAGCCACGAGGTGATAGGTCACGTAAACTGACAGAGCGGGTCAGCAGATGCTGAGGTGTAAAGTGTGAAGAAGTCACCAACTTTCTGCAGAGTCACTCGCTACAGACTCCAACCTTCATGTGGCCTTCAGATTATCTCTAGAACAGTGTCCAGAGAGCTTCATGGATGGGTTTCCATGGCTGAGCAGCTGCATCCAAGTCATACATCACCAAGTGCAATTCAAAGTGTCCGATGCAGTGGTGTAAAACACGCCGCCACTGGACTCTGGAGCAGTGGAGACACCTTCTCTGGAGTGATGAATGGCGCTTCTCCATCTGGTGATCTAATGGACCAGTCTGGGTTAGGCGGTTGCCAGGAAAACCGTACGTGTCTGACTGCATTGTTCCAAGTGTAAAGTTTGGTGGAGGGGGGATTATGGTGTGGGGTTGTTCTTCAGGAGCTGGACTTGGCCTCTTAGTTCCAGTGAGAGGAACTCTGAATGCTTCAGCAGACCGAGAACTTTTGGACAATTCCAGCTCCCAACTTTGTGGGAACAGTTTGGAGCTGGACCCTTCCTCTTCCAACATGACGGTGCACCAGTGCACAATGCCGGTCCATGAAGACCTGGATGACAGAGTCTGGTGTGGATGAACTTTGACTGGCCTGCACAGAGTCCTGACCTCTGCTGCAAATTGCAGATCAATGTCATATTGAACCCTATGGATCAGGAATGGGACGCCACTTAAGTTCATACGCGAGTCAAGGCAGGTGAGCCAGTACTTTTGGACATGTATATATGCATGTTAAATCTTCATCCCTCAAGCCCCTAGACTCCTCTAGTCTGTAATCAGTGTTAGAAGATAACAGTCATTAAGCATGTTACAAGCGACACCACGTTTGGTAAAAACATTCACATTTAAAAATCATTCATCAAGTTACATTATGAAACGAATAAGAGCAAAAGAAAAATGTAGGTCCAAGAACTTACCCTGCTTCCAATAACCACCAACCGTCTGATTTTGTTTTTTTGTTTTTTTAATTTATTACATGTATTAATCATTTTCTGACAATACCGAGCGCTTGTGTGTCGTTGTAAAATCTGACAGAGGAACATGCAGGATGCTGAGGCCGTCACTTAGCAACGCCGCTAAAAGAATAATACCATGCATTAAATGTTTATGACTTGCAGAAACTGGTCGGGACTGAAACTGAATAAATCCTGAAAGGGTAGCAATCTACATCAAAGCAACAGTGGAAAAGTTGATGTGAACAAGACACCAAAAAAAACACAAAAAACCCCAGCACTAAAGCTGTCCAGACCGAGGATAATAACCAGAACAAAGATGATTACAATGACCGTTCACACTCCAAAGTGACAACTATCTGCAATTAGTAACGCCAAACATGTGCTGCATGCTCCAGCTGTGGACTAAAATGAATTTTTACTGGAGGAGCTGAGACAATCCATCTCTCTTTTACTAGAACAGTTGTCCTTTCAGACGCATTTTAACCAAACTGTGACATGACGTTCAAACACATCCTAGTCATCCTCAGAAAACAGAGCTGTGTCTGTCACGACGAGGGAGTCAGATGTGACAAACCCGACATCAGGATGTGACTCAGCTTCTAGATACGTTCATGCAAAGAATTTAAATGGTAGTTAGAAATCAGTTTGAAGCCCAGCCTTGACGCTGTCCATCTTCCTGCATCACTGATGAACTTTTATCCCAGCTGGGTTTTAGTTGGCAGTTTTTGATTTGTTTATGAAAGCGGCTGCAATGACATCATTTGCCACCGCCGCTGTCGTAACTGCTGTGTTGTGGAACCCGTCGTCTGCTTGAACAGGAATAATATTTACAACCAGCGTTTCTTGTTTTTTTTATAGTTATTGCTCCTGGTGTAGACAGTCCTTAAATCTAAATAAAGAAGGAAAAAAAAAACAAGGGGAAAAACTTTGTTAGCCAAACGTGTTCGTGCCAAAACAGGTTCAAACTTGTCTTCTGGACCTCAGGACGAATTTCAGAACTGGTGAAAATTAGCTTGTTGTGTTCCATCTACAAAGTCATCCAGGATTTATTGGGTGTAGCGGTTTCCCGCAAACACTGAGGAATAAATGAGTCCTTCTGTAAGAATCCTGTGACTCATTTCAACTGTTTTTGTCTGCCTTTGTGTCCAGAGCGAGAACTGATGAGGACTGAGGGCTTTATGATGAAACTGTGGCCTCCTGGGAATTAAAAAAAAAAAAAAAAAAAAAAAAGAGTTGGCTTCTCCCTCACTAAGGGGGTTTCCCAGGATCCCAAAGAAGCACATATGGCTTCCCCCCTACATCCCATCCCCATCCCTGTAGGTATTCCAGGCTGTTGCTCTGCTTATTCTCCAAGAGCTAAAACGCAGTCGACCCCTCAGTCCTCCTCCGCTCCCTTCTCTTTCCTTTCCTGCCCTCAACGGCAAATATCAACGAGAAGGCTCGCACATAAAGCCAAGACAGTTCTTTTTCCACGTGGAGAATATCCCTCCTGGCTTTAAAGGGCAGATTTAGTGACAAAAATCATAGAAGAAGTTGTTTTTTTTGTGTTTCTATTATATTATTATTTTTTCTACCATGAGAGACTAAATGTGCCACACCATCGGCATCATTTCAAAGTGAACCACATTCAGCTTCAGCCTTTATTTCTTTATTCACACACACACACACACACACACACACACACACACACACACACACACACACACACACACACACACACACACACACACACACACACACACACTTTAACTGCATGCGGTCTTTTTTCCTGCAAACTATGTTTAAAGACAGTGAAGTAGAACTTGTTGTGATGCCTCATCAAAGGCCTCGTAGCTTTAATTTCATGTGGCAGTTTCTTGTAAAACTTGTAAAACATATGAATCTCTAAAAAGGAATGCTATGAGTCATTTAAGCCTGTGTGAGGAATGATGCGAACCTTGGGATTGTCGAGGTGGTCACCCAGCCGAGCTTTACCCGGTTTCCAGCTCGGGCCCTTGATGAATGTTGACAGTTTGTCCCCGAGAGTCTTGTAAGTGTTGGACTTTTTCCACAAATATACATAGTAGTGCAACTATAAGAGAAAGAATCACAAGTCAGACATCAACATACAATCAAACACTGCATTCAGCTGATGAATGTCAACTAAGCAATAGCTGCAATAACGGATCCCGAGGAGCAGCGTTTCGGCTTTCATTGAGCAGAACATCAGTCATGCCGTTTCCTGCCAATGCTGAGGGCAGCAAAAGTAATTATAACATCCACCTGTTATTTCATTTTATTGGCCTCTTTCACCTCAGCCGGGCAGTTTGTTTGGAGTAGAGTAATAATGTTATGGTTACAAAAAGGCCACTCAGCCAGCAAAGGAAACATGAGCTCACACCTCATCTATGGAAGGTGCTCGTACTCAGATGGAGGTGAGCCGCTCCACCGATGGCTCGCTTACGGCGGCTACGCCGGCGACGGGTCACTAACCTGGACGTAGAGGATCTCAAACGTCTCGATAGGAAACACCAGGCCATAAATCACTTTATCTGCCTCTGGAGCAAACGTACCTGAGGAAAACATCCAAATCAAAACTGGATACTTGGGGCAATATTGCAAAACCATAATGACAAATCTTTACCAAACACTAAGATAAAGCAGTCTTCTTGTTCTAGAAAGTTGTAATAAATATGTCAAGAGTTGGCCACCGTCACTCATCTTTGTGCTCTGGTTTTGGTCTCCAGCACCACTGTAGGTTCAGTAGGACTGAACCAAAACAGTCAAGCTGGGGCGGGTGTACAAGAAAAACAGAGAAATGAAAGGTGTTATATTCTTGTTAGGCGTTTAAAAAAAGATAGCGTTACACTCAACTTCACTTTAAGGAAAAGTCTGCTGCCAAACTCCCGGTGAAAGGAATACTCCAAAGATAACACCGCGCAGGGTAAAACGTAAAACCTGCTATTCGGTAGTAAAAACTGAAGAAAACTGAGATCAAAGCTTCTGTGTTCAATCTCCTAAATCTGTCTGCAGCTACGGAGGAAAAATGGCTGATGGGATTTCTGAGTGTAGACCGCAAAATTTTATCTCATGTAGGCACTTGGAGCAAACCTGCTAAATCTACAGAGGCTGCAAGCAAACCTACGCTTCCTTTCATTATGTTTTCAACACTGAAGTAATGACCGCTACCAGAACTTTTTACTTTTCCATTCAGTGTCGAGTAACGACAGACCGTCTGTCAATAACGCTGCACACATGGTTGTCATAGAAACTGTACAAGCTGTTTTGATATATGTTTATGCCACATACTTTAAATTCACAATAAGGGCTTTAAAATTGTACACAAAGGTCATTTTAGTAAGTAACTTAAAGAGCACAAGTTTGGTGACTTGGTTAACATCAGAAATACAGGAAAAATAAAGCTGCGTGTTGTGGAAAACAAAAGGCTGCGCGGTTCGTGGTTTGATTCCCGGGTCTGGCAGGAGTCTTGGGAGGGTTGCGGCAGGAAGGGCATCCGGTGAAAATTGGACCAAATCGATGTGTGGACTATGATCCACCGTGGCGACCCCTCCAAGAGGGATTAAGCTGAAATGGTTGACGATGATGTTGTAGAAAAGAAAGGTGAGATGACGGCATTTTATTGTATTTTAATATTTAGCCATCACTCCCACAGTAATCCAAAATGACACTGTACTCATGAGAAACTGAGCCTTAAAGGCATCAAAGCAAACACTAATCACTTACCAAATAATCTGTCCCAAACGATCAGAATTCCACCGTAGTTCTTGTCAATGCAGTAAAGGTTCCTCCCTGTTGAGATTAGACTTTGTGAGGCTGCCGAAGACGCACGACGGTGGCAGAAAAACGAAGCGCAAATCTAAACTGAAGTAATTATAAACCCTTCAGTCTCCAGTAAATATGGTTAAACAGATTTACTGCACATGCTCAACACTTAAGACCTGACTCAGAGTAAGGCACCGCGGTAACTCAAATCTCTAATTCATAGTGAGCAAAAAGGAAATTTAGCCAGTTCACCAGGGTACGTTTCATATTTAACGTTGCTCTGTCACGCGGAAACAGGAATATGAATGAAATATTGTATCTGCAGCTCATGTCAAACCATAAATGTCATATTTTCTCATTTAGAATAAGATCTTTAGTTGGAATCGAGTTGAAGTGCCATTCTGTGATACAACGAAACGTCTCTCACCGTGATGGACTCGGTGATGTTTGGGGGTGTTGAAGACCCACTCCAGAGGTCCAAGGTCTCTAATCAGCTGGAAAAAAAAGACAATCCTGTCACAAACATCAAAAACCAGAAAGCCTGAGGTGTAAGTACATGTATATATAGGTATGAATTCATAATTTATCTTTCGTGTGATATTAAACAGAAGTAAGTATGATAAGTCCGTGGAGTTTACGAAAGTCAGAAGGAGCACATTTCGCACATTTCCCGTTTCTCCTCAGGTTGGAACTCGTGACGGTTCACATCAGTACGTCAGACCTCTCGGTCTGGAGAAATGTGCGCGGCTGGACAGAGGTTTTCTTTTTTTCCTTGGTGATTCATTATTTCCATGTAATGACTGCGTCTGGCAGCCAACCGTGAGAGTTTTATCTCAAATGAAAGGGGGTCTCCACCACTTCACTCTGGCTCTGAAGCTGCACCCAATAGTGTGCCAGCAAATTACATGACATCAAAAAAAGGGGGGAAAAAAATAGAGCCTATAAAGGAGGCATAAATTACATACCCTCAGAAAATTGTGACTATTACGAGTGCTTTCACTAATAGTGCACTAAAAGATGGAAGGCGCTCCAAATCCATTCATTGCCTCTAACGATCCTGGGGATTGTAAAAGTGATATTCCGAGTCACTTTAAAGGCAGACAGAGCGGTTATGCTTCTGTTTGGAATCTTTCATAAAATCTCATTATTTTTTATTGAATGCAGGTTCCACTGCAGCAGTCTGAAAGTCCTGACTTAACCGACGGATTAGTGCTGGCACCGGCAGGCAGATAACGTTCTAACAGACTCTCTTTTCCTTCTTCTCCTTCTAAATATTAACTCTGCATGTTCGTAAAGCTGATGGGGGATTGTATTCGATTACTATTCAAACGTTATCTCAGATATGGTTTGTTTTTCTTCATTATACAAAGTACAGAAATAGAAAGAACCTACTAGTTTCAGCATGCATAAATGTTTCTACATAAATTCTTAATATCATGTATTAACGTTAATAATCAAATACTACTGATTATATGTATTAACAAAAAAATGACTTCTGATGTTTTTGTAGTTATTTCAACTGTCATGTGTAAGTTGAAATGTTTTCTAATGAATGGGGGGGGGGCATATTTCACTTTGCTCATAAATACTATTAAAATAAACTTCTTCCAAGTCTTAATATGTTTGCAGGGTTTATTTACAATGTGCAATCAACAGACAATGGCAAACGTGTGAAAACTTTAAATTAAGTTTTCTGCGATAATTTGCCATAAAATGTGATCTGATGTTTGTCTAAATTAGAAAAATATACAAACACAGTATGCTTAAGCCGAAAGCGCAGTGTCTTTTGTCTTTTTTTTTGGAGTTTGTTCAATGATTTGCATATAGTACACTCATCATCAGTGATGTCGTCAAGCTTTCAGCTGGTTCTCGAGGTCTTTTCCTGGCTGAGCGTCCAGAGTTTGGTGTCTTTGGCATCATCTTGGCTGAGCAGCCACGTCTAAGAAGCCGTTTCATGTGGGCAGCTCGTCTATCCGTAAAATGACGGATGCCTAAACTGACATTACTTTCTATCCTTTCCAGCCTCACGCAGGTGAACTACTCTTAACGTTAATTTAAGGTTGTTAATTTTTGACTTCTTTCTCCTGCATCTGGATTGTTTAAAGCGTGTGTTCAATAAAGACAAGAGAAATTGTACTAAACTCTGTGTCACATTTAAGCATGTTACATTTGTCTTTTATTGATTATCTCTACTTTTAGAAGAAGATCAAATCTAATTTTGCAGCAGAGTAATACAGAAAACCAGTTAATTCCCAGGGGTCACATACTTTTTCTTGCCACTAAAAGAGATTATATAAAACAAAATAATTGAAGGAATTTTCTAAAGGATGCTTGGCCAGCCTTAATGCATGAGCTCTGCTGAAAACATTATTTAATTTACTTTTGGGAGGTTTCTGAACTATCGACATGTTATTCTCTTTGTTAGGATGTGATTCAACATTAGTCAGTCTTATGTTGCGTAAACCAAGTTACTGAGAGTGCCAACACATTATGGTGTAAAAATAATAAAATGGCCTTATGAATTCATTGTTTTGCTGACATTTTTAAAATGTTTTAAATCCAGCCACAGATTCCCACCTGTGATAATGCACACAGCAATATAAAAAGATTAACGTTCCAGTGAAATGAATAACAGAGTTGTGTTTCCCTTCACAATACTGATTTTCTTCTGATTTACTTCTGATCAGAAGTCATAGCAACGGCGCCGCTCTGACAGCCGCCTCCGCTGTGACTGGTCAGCTACACCGGCCTGAGAAGGAACCGCCCACCTTTATGTATCTGTTCCCGTGACGTTTTAGTTTAGATTTATGGTTCTGCAGGACGGGTGTAAAACTCAAAAGAGATTTCATTGGACAAAGATTTACTGTACGCCTACAATATTTATTTGATGTCATTGTTCCAGACACTCACATATGGGTGATGTCTAGACCAAGGCATATCACGTAAAAACACTAAAGTTTTAATGCATCCTCATGGGAAGTTTAAGATTACAGCATTGTTTTAATACTTTTTAAATCAGCAGACGTATGGATTAAGGAATCTATAGTTGTAAGTTTCACCTCTGTGTGGATCCAAAACTGGTAGAGCAGATTTAACTGTATGTGGACAGCAAAGATGGATGGAGGTACAGCCAGAGCCATTGGCAGGTAGAAGATCTGAAGGAGGACGAAGAAAATTCATTTTAATGTCTTTTCAAGGTCTCAACACCAACAGTGAATAAACACACATGCACGCACACAGAGCCTCCATTTAAGCTACCCAGCGATCCTTGGATGTAAAATCCTAAAGTTTATCTTACTACTATTTCAGAGTCTGACATTGTGCCACTTTAAATTTTACTTAAAAGATGTGCTTGCAGGGAGATGAGGCAAAAAAACATCTGAAACCCACCTCAATGCCAGAAGGCCTTTTAAGTTTTCTGTTTATTTTTTTGAGAAGAAATGGCTTTACTCCAGAGCAGTAAAAGCTGTACCGGCCGAACCTTTTTTCTGAATGTGTTGCACACCTGAACAGCAAAATGTGATGGATTTTCAGCTGTTGCTGAATAATTCTTCTTGATCCAGCGCTGCATCAGAGACCACGAGTCTCCTTTAGGCACCCCGGAGACGTCTACAAATTCTTTGAACGATGTATAGATATTATACTCTGTAGAAAGAAAAGTATGCAACTCCTTTATTTTGAGGAACGTTTTTTTAAGATTCCTGGTTTGACTGCCCGGCCTGGCAGGAGTCTTTCTGTGTGGAGTTTGCATGTTCTCCTCTGCTTGGGTTACCTCCGGGTACTCCGGTGTCCTCCTGCAGTCCAGAAACACGCATGTTAGGTTGACTGGTTGTTCTGAATTGCCCGTAGGTGTGAGCGTGAGCGTGCACGGTTGTTTGTCTCTGTATGTGGCCCTGTGATGGACTGGCGACCTGTCCAGAGTGGACCCCTGCCTCTCAGCTGTAATGAGCTGGGATAGGCTCTGACGGACCCCCGTGACCCTGCAAAGGACCAAATCGAGTATAGAAAATGGATGTAGAGTTGATGCTGCAGCTAAGTTTGTTTTATTTTTAAGTGATTTGTCCAACTTCAATGAAAGACGCTCAACCTTTGTAATGTGCCCAGTTACACGAAGCTTCGTAAACCCACATCACGGACAAAACATCAGAGCCCGCAACCCGGAGGCATCCAAGGACCGGTCGTTTTCATTTTAGGTTTTAGGTCCATTTGATTCTACAGATCACGTAAATCTTTCAAAAACAGGCTAAAGACATAATTTATGTTGCATTGTTATTAAAATTCTACAGTAAAACATCTGGTCACTGAAGCTTTTATTGAACATTACTCAAACAGAAGCTTTTGTTTGGAGACCGTTATTGCCTACAGATTTGGCACTCCAGTGTGTATTTACAGCAGCGTGATGGTGTATGTCGGATTGACTCAAAGTAAACTATAGCGTGTTGGATCACGGTAATGAAGCAACGTGGTCTTCACTGCAACAGCATGACTCACTAATGTGTTTTTAATAGTCTCGGACAAAAATTAAGTTCTACCACACGGAAGAATAAAACATAACTTGTTTAAATGTGTGTTTTGGCTGCATCCATGAATCACTTTCTTTAACTAATAAGATACTTTGAGTTGTACTTAAGGAGAGTAAATATCTTACCCATGAAGTAAACTGCTGGGTGAAGGACTGTCTGAGGGCGGTGGTCAGGTTGTAGTACTCTGAACTGTGGTGAACCTGGTGAGCAGCCCAGAGGAAGGCCACCTCTGGAGAAGAAACAAAAAATGAAAACACAAGCAAGTCGGCATCACTTCACTCAGAAACCAGACTAGTGTGGAGCAGATGGCAGCCATGTTACTCCAAAGCATCGATCCACCAGGATGAAGGACTAATCCAAAAATCCACCCCGCACTTTTCCTCGATGAGTAACTAGACACCTTCACTTCCAAAAAGGAGTCAACCTCAACCCTTGCTGCCAGCTGTGATGAAAACCCAAGGCTTTGGACCTGCTGGCCTCCGTGGTGCTGGTGGAGGGTTTAGGCGATTATGACTGCAGGGGTACTCGGCTGCAGCTGGTTGGGGTCCAGGCCGATGTCCCAGTGCTCCAGTTTACATTCCACTGCTGTGTTGTGATACTTGCTACATTAATATCTGTGTTACACTTCACATTAACATCCAAAGGGAACATGCTTGTTAAGTTTCACTAGATCTCCGGGCTGTTTCCGGACCACCCCGTCTGGCCTGTGCTTTTTGGCACCTTCCATCCACTTTGGCTTTTGCCGTTGTACAACAGAGAACCGTAACCTTCAAATGTTCAGTAACCACAAAGCCCAATATTCAGTAAACTCGTATAGTAATGAGTTCATTATAAAAATAACCTGAGTTCATAAATTAGTTTGAATTTTTTCACAGCAGCCTTAATGGCCAAAGCAACTTGTGGTTATGGGACAGATAATCAAATAACTGCATTTGGATTACATACCGTATTAAGGATGAGCTAAACCACATGGGAATATTCACATCTGCTTTTTCAGTTTTATGAGCGTTTTCTCCTAAATGCACTGCCTGGCCAATTTTTTAAAAAAAGTCCCAGACTAAAGTCATATACACTTTATTGGAAAACCTTTATCTTTAATTACAGCCATCATTTTGATGAGCTTATGCAATACCATAACATTTATTTCTGTCCAGAGTTGCATTAATTTTATAGCCAAGATGTCATATTGATGGAGGGAGAGTGGGACCACAGTGTAAAGTCCTCGCCAGCACATCCCAAAGACTTTTAATGAGGGTTAAGGCCTGGACTCTGTGCTCACCAGATCATCTGTGAAAAGGATGTCTGGCATTGTCATCTTGGAATATATCTGTGCCATAAGGTTAAAAAATAAATAAAATAAAAAAATCAATTGATGGAAATTCAGAAAATTCAGGTCATCAGCTGAACATTCAGCCAAGTGAACCAACCCCAGACCATGATACTGCCTCCGAGGCACGGCACGGACTGGACAAGGCATGATGGCTGAAGCCTCCATTACTCTTCTTGTTCGGATGCACCCAACACTCAAAGTATTTCTGGACTCAGACATGGGTCCAGGACATTTTTCCTATTGCTGTGGAGTCCAATATTTATGCTAAAAGTGAAGTCTTTTTTCCCCATTTCATTTAATCATTTCTGCTTGTTTTAACATACACCAGGGTGGTAGTGACTGAGAATAAAAGAAAACCCCTCGCTGGACCTCCCCATTGGGATGTCACGTCATCTCCATCTTCATCAAATGTACTGGCAGCAAAATGTTTCTGGTCCAATAGGTGCAAATGAGTTGTGTTTCCTGTCTGCTGGTTTTATTGGACCTCAGTGCAGCATCTGACACCACTGACTGTTGTATATTAGTATCAGACTGGAGAACTGGGTCACTTTCTGGCACAGTATCTGACTGGAGCCTTACTTAAAAGGTCAGGCACTAATTGGTGTCAATAGGTACTCCACATCAGAATTGACAAAAATGACATGTGGAGTTCTCCAAGGTTCTATCCTAGGAACCTTCCTATTTAACATCTGCATGCTTCCACTAGCTCAGATAATAATAAACAACAGCACAAGTTACCATAACTGTGCAGAAAAGACTACTTTACATTACAATGTCACCAGGTGACAATGAGCACATACAAGCATGGAGTAGATGCAGAGAACAAATCAATAAGTGGAATAATAATTGTCTTCAGCTGAACAGAAAGAATACTGAATACTGAACCGAGAGAAGAGTAGTTAAGAGTCAGCACACAGCTTCAGTTATTACAGCTAGAAACCACTGATGAGGCCTGAAATCTGGGTGCAGTCATGGACTCAGACCTGAACCTTCAGAGACACAATAAAACAATTAGAAAGTCGGCCTTCTATCACCTGAAGAACATCTCCAGGATCAACGGACTAATCTCTCAGCAGGACCTTGAAAAACTCATCCATGTGTTTATCTTCAGTTGAATTTATTACTGCATCAGTGTCTTCACAGGTTTGTTTAAAAAGTCAATCAGACAGCTGCCCGAGTTCTCACTAGAAGAAGAAAGTGGACCACATCACTCCGGTTCTGAGTTCCTAACACCGGCTCCCTGTACTTCAGAGAATAGACTTAAAAATACTTCCGTTAGTTTATAAATCACTGAACGGTTCAGGACCAAAATACATCAGTTACTAATTGTTGACATATGAACCATTCAGACCAGTCAGGTCGTTGGTCCAGGTCTGGTCTGTGTCCCCAGAATCAGAACCAACATGGAGAAGCAGCATTCAGCTTTTATGCTCCACGGATCTGGAACAAACTTCCAGAAAACTGCAGGAATGTTGGGACCCTTCGTTCCTTTAAACCAAGGATCAAAACTCATTTGTTTACAGCTGCCTTTGACTGAAATATTTAAAATCCTTCTTACTTTTCATTTAAACAGTGTTAACTTCATTACTACACTGTAACTTTAGTTCAAGTATAACTTTTCTTTTCTGCCACGGCACTGTAACTCATTATTTTTTCCTCTCTTTTTTTCATGTTCCCATTATGTAAAGCACCTCTAAATGCCCTGCTGCTGAAATGTGCTATACAAATAAATAAAAGCTTGCCTTTGAGTGATTTATGTTCACATGCGAGAGCTGGACGTAATTTAGAAATCGCCATCAGCAGAGACCCCCCACTAGGTGAGTTCCTGTTGGCCAAGCCGGGAACCTTCGTGGCCCGTGAGAGTTCCAGAAGGCCACTTTTGCAGGGCCATCCCTGGTAACAGAGACTCCTGTCAACGATCCGGCCTCGGAAAAACTTCCCGGAACCCCCGGTAATGTAGATGAACCTTTTGATTCCCCACAGAAGCTAAATTAGAAGCAAAAAAACCCCTTGTTTCCTTACACTAAAACGATCATATGAAAGCCACATCGCCAACCTTTTTTTTCTGTTTCATAAACTTGTGACCTGCATTGCGGCCAGCAGCCATAAAACCCAACGTTGCGGGTCTACTCCACCTGAACAAACACACTGCTGAGCCGTGGAGGGAAGCACTGTGAGCACCACGATCCGTTCACTCACAGGTCCAATAAGTGACACTAAGTTGGCATCCCTCAAGTGTTTGCGACACCCCAAGTGAAGGCTACTGCTCCCGAGCAATACTCTACACCTTCCTAATTTAACAGGGTTATTGCTGGATTTCAGCAGGCGTGAGAGAGTAAACGTCACAGGGAATGTTTTTGGAAGTGTAACACAGAGTGTTAAATGGTGTATTTTGGATTGAGTAAAAATGGAAGCGACTGGGTTGGATTTCATTTCAAACTTTATTAGTCCTCTCAAGGCAACTGACAGGATTCTAGAGACAAGGCATGATGTGAGTGGTGAGGAAGGGCGGAAACTCACTACGTCTACAGCAGCCAAGTACAGAAATTATGACATTTCTTCCGCTCTGAACCATGGGGGATTCAAGATGAATTGTCCCGCTCTGGGATATATTGAGAGGATAATCCAGCCTTTGTTTAATTCCAGCAGGCTAGAGGCTTTTGCTTTTTTTCTTCTCACAGGAGTCATGCTTGGCAGGATCCAGGACTTAGGGCGGCTAAGATTGATGCTTGTTGTCATTGATAGGAAGTTGGAACTGCTAGGCTTCGCTGCAAGCCCGTGTCCTCATCTCTGGACTCGGCAGGACACTGCATAGTTTGGCAGGGCCTATTCAGGAGGGAAGTCCTGTTAATGGTGAGAACCAATGCCACAGAGCCCGCATTCCCAGCAAGAGCAGAGAAATGCTGAAGACTATATGTCTATCCGGCCTCCAGTGAGCTCTAACTCAAGATTTCTCAGGAATAACAAGGATGAGTGCATGCTAATCAAGTGGTGGACTTTTATAGCACTTTATATCACACCTAAAGAAAATATGTTTTTGACTGCTTGGAAATCCTCCACACAACTCTGGATTTGTCGGCCTTGTTCCAGTTTCATGTTCAGGTATATTAGTGAGCCACCAAGCTGTCTCAATCAACACTTTCTAACACTCAGACAAACTTCAGAATCATCAAAGTCTTGATTGGCAATACAAACAGATTAACAGAGTAACCGTGTTCATCATGGTAATTATCTTAGTTTGGCATATTGGCACTAGTTTGCATTAGAAATTAAAATACAAGCATAGTACCAAAAATACGGCCCCGGAAATTATTCAGTGGTCTGTCTTTAGAAACTCATTGACCAAAAATCAGTCTGTTACTTCAATTTGTTTAAACTGCAGCTACATGGACACTTTACACTCAGAACTTCAGTAAAAAATTTGGGCAAATGCTTCATGAAGCAAATATGACCAAATATCATGAAAGGTGTGGTACTACAAAATCACAGTAAAAGGCCACGCCCAACAAGCTGTGTGCCTGGATCCACAAGTACAGCACACGGGTTCTTCTGATGAATCAAACTATGTGGAATGAGAAACTATTTTCTCAGCTTTCTAAAAAGCAGAGGAGGTCTGACAGTACAATGATGTAATGTTTAACGGCGTTCATGCCGACACGTTGAACTGTAATATGACACATAATCCAGGGCTATAAGTTATAATCTGTCAGGCAGCATTGCTGAGTTAGACTTTGACATACTGTACACTGTTTACATCCTGCTCAACCCCGTTAGGAGTGATGCTTACATAACCAGAGTCATATAAAGTAAGAACCAAAGTCCTGTTGAGCTCCATAAATTTACCCCTGTAAAGACCTGCGCTAAACGGCAACGACTGCCAGCCTGCACCTTGAATGATGCTGCTATAAAAAAAAAGTACGACCGCACAAAAGAAAAATAATCAACATCCACTCAGCTCCAAAATGACACTCTTAAACCACCTGAATCTTATAAAATACTTTTACAATAACATCAATCACACTTCTATATCATCCCCCAAAGCAACAAACTCCTGGCCTGGAGAAGCCACACCTTCCGTGTGCAGCCCGCGGGTGGTGGGCTGGCCTGTCAATCACAGGACTAATGGGCTGTGAACAGGCCTTCCGGTGTTTGGATTGGAGGGCTCTTGGATGGGGTGCCAACCTAAACAGCCAATGCAGGACTCTGTGGGATGGTCAAGCAGCTCCCCTCAGTTTCTGCCATACTTCATGCTTTCCACACAACTCTAAACCAAACACACTAACCCTGGTCAGGCCCACTTTCAGCTCTGATAAACACGGCATCAAAAACTGCACATAAACAGACGACAGGCCAGAGAAAAACAGCTCTCTTCTCTGTTTTATCAACAATCACATTCCATTTAAATTGATCAGATTTGTAATTCCATTTATTCAATGCACATTTATTCAAACTCTCTGTTGCAAAGTGAACAAAATAAAAAGATTAAAAAGGTCTGTATTCCTGTGCAAACGAGTCAGATAGTAGTTTACTTCTATTTTATCCAATAACATGAGTTCTGATAAAATACTGATGGGACTTTATTGAGATTTGTCATCTTCTACCAAGTTTAATCAAGAATAGAAAAGTCACTGTTAGATGTTAGACAATCTCCACAATTGTTTCTGATCAACAGTGCCAAATAATGGCTAAAAGTATATATTTTTTTTCCACTATCAGAGTGAAGTTAACCTTCCGTTTCCTTAATTCAGTATTTTATCCACTGAAATATTTGTGCAAAAGCTTAGTTAAATTATTTTACCATGTAAGATTTACGAAACCACAAGACAATAAATTTTAAGAGACTGAATTGACTGTTTTTGGCCAAATTAAAGTTCAACGTGACTAGTGTCGTGCTCAGTGCTTGATAACATAATCTTGGATTCAGACTCGGCCGTCAAAGGTTTGTCAATCCAAATGGATGAAGTTTGCTTTATTCTAAGCATCTTTCCAAAAGTGTCTGCATTTTGCCAAATACTTTCTCCAGAGAACTTCCAACAAAAAAAAAAAAATCATGAACATCCACTTAGGAATTTCTGAGTAATGACCAAACATGTGAATTACAAAATCAGTTCATCTGGTCCATGAGAAAGTTTGTCATGAATTTATACAGATTTCCTGAGAATGAGGAGGCCTGGCCTTCGTACAGTCGAAAAAACATCAGGCCTCAAGCCGGTGTAGCACAAACGACCAAACTGTTTATATTTTCCCTCTAAAGAGCTTTGCTCTTATCAGAGTTCACCTCACCAGTGAGAAAAGTATCATGACTGATAACAATAAAAAAACCCTCACAGCCCTCACCCTCATCCATCATGTTTACACCTCACCCTACAGTCAGAGGAAGCTTGCTGTCAGCCGAGCCTGGAGCCAGTTCCTCTATGAACACTGCTGACAGAGGGAAGTCCATCCGTGCAGCGAGTGGAGCACACGAGGGCAGCAGACAGCCGGGCTGTGGCCTCTGCTGAGCTCGGTGACCCTTTCAAAGCTTGCAACCACCCTTTTTGCCCCCCTGCACTCTGTTCAAATCGCGTGCATGCGGCCCCTGTGGATATTTTCATTTTGTGATGTCTAGGTTTAATCAGAGCAGTTTCACTTCTCCAGAGCAGACATACCTTCTCTCTCTTTCAACACACAAGCAGCAGACAGAGAGTAGAAGCACAGCGACCTATAGATCACTGTTGATGTTATCTTTACCTCCCATGAGGCCTTTCACATGCTCTCGTCTGTGTTGTGAGTGAAACTCCCACATCCTGACCAAACCATACCAACAGAACCAGCAAAACCAAGCGGAGGCCTAGATTCCTTTGTCGGCCCTTGCAACCTGCACCTAGCCAGGAACTCGCCGTCAGAGCGAAGATTTATGGAGACCCGGCCACCGGGGGGCATTCGAGGCCCCCCATCCCACAGCCCGGAGGAGCTCCTTTTCAAACAATAACATCCACATCGGCTGCGTCTCCGTTGGGACGGCACACGGCGAAGGAGTGCTGAGCACATCTGTTTGTCTTGCAGCTGCTGCTGTCTGCAGGGCTGAACGCGAGGAAGGGCGCGGACACGAGCAGATACGGAGGACGTAGTAAGGTGCTAGAAACGCAGAAATCCGTCACAGGCGCTCCACGTTTAAGGGAGCAGAGGATCTTCAACGTGTCAAATTCAGACACTTTATGGCCAAAGTTTCAGTCTACACAACCTTTTTCCCAGTTTGGAGAGATCTGCATTGCCTTTATCCATGTTAACTGTTGTTTCATATCTCTACCTCTCAGGACTTTTTTTTTTACATGCATTTTTTTTTTTTTGCACACAAAACTGAGCTAAACTCCCACAACAAGAAGAAAACTTTGGTTGGAATTACAGACAAGAAATTAATGAGCTGCAGTAAAATGACTGTCTCAGCTTCATAGACCATAAAAACAGTCATCTGGCTTCCTGCAGACAACTCTGAACTCTCCAAAATATGAATCCAGAGGAAAGGTTGTGAAATGCGTTCCCACTTTACACTGCAAATAGTGGTGCATCTAATGCTGCTGCACATTATAAAAAAACACCACACAAGCTTATTTTATTAAGCATGAATATCATTTACTCCAAGTCTGCAAAATAAAAGGTGTGTGACTGTTGTATAATGCAGATGAGGCACCGACTAATCATAAGAATTTCATACAAACCATTTCCTAAAGAAATAATAAGCTAATAATAATAAAAAAAAAACAACTACATCCCTTTAATTGAGTGAGGATGGATGGAAGTTGATGCATTTTTGCATCAACTTCCATCAAATATTGCACTTCTGTTGCACTGTGCACTTCCAATTTATTTATTTAAATCCACCATGTCAGACAACGCAGTCAGGTTCATCTTTCAATCATTTTTCATTTGTACTTCACTGTTTCAGGGTTGTGAGGAGGGGCAACCCTGGAGTCTGTCCCAGCTGTCACTGGGTGAGAGGTGAGCTCCATCCTGGTTATGCCGCCAGTCCATCAGAGCACATGTTAATAACATATTTGGAACACGCTTGTGATTTCCACCTATAGTTGGAACGTAGGAATTCTGCTATTAAAAAAAAAAAAACTGCTGAAATAAGCAAGACATTCCCTTGGTCATTTAAAGGAAATATGCCTGTTTTTTTAAAGGTTGACACTATATCCTGAAGTGCTGATGAAATGTCTTGAAATAACACTGGGATATAGATCAAAGCAACCTTTTCAACTATGCCTTTTAAGCGCTGTTCAAAGCACCCATTTCAAACAAATGTCCTCCTCTGCAATACAACAAATACAGCAGCAAACAGAATGATGGGAAAATGTAAACTTGAGGAGGGTTTACATTTAGTGGAGAGTTGGCGCAGTTTTATGGGGCCTGAGATGTGGAATATGTTTGTTGGGTTAAAAATTTCAGTTGGGCTGGCTGTCTCAATGTCCCCTTCGAGTACACAGCGTCTTCACACAAACAGAAAACACAAATGCTGCAACCACCTCAGTTCTTTCAACATTTATCAC
Organism: Xenentodon cancila; assembly: GCA_014839995.1. Lineage (NCBI taxonomy): Eukaryota > Metazoa > Chordata > Actinopteri > Beloniformes > Belonidae > Xenentodon > Xenentodon cancila. Next base: position 2,549,857 of record CM026211.1, on the reverse strand, counting down.
ACCAATCCAGTTTGATTGGTTTTTTTTCTTATTTCAGTTATTGGCTGTTGGCAAACAAGGAAAGCTGTGCACTGCTGCCACCATGCAGTATGGCGTGATAGTCAGCCAAGTGGATCCTGCCTGGTCCGTCACTGTAAACAGAGACAACGGCTGACAGGACCGAGGAGGAGGACCCCGTTGGAACTCCTAGGTTTTACATTAGATCCTCTAACAGAAACCTTCAGCCTTTGACTGAATTTCTTTTTTCCAGACATCCATCTAAGTTGTCACAATAATATGCTGCAAATTTGAAAAGCTCATCAAATGATACCTTTTTAACCATTTTTTTGCATATGTCACTTTTAAACCAGTACATATTCCTGGGCATAATTGACATATTCACAGACGTGTAAGTAACGTCCGTCATGTGCACTAATAGATCCTGCAGACGCTGACCTTTGAACTCCATGACTGTACAGATGGTACCGCCCATAGTCCACCTTAAATGAATGTGAGTAAACTGAAAGTTGTTGGGTTACAGGATCATTCTTATTTATGCTTAGTTTTATTTTCACAGGACACTTTTAACTTATGATTTTAGATCCAGTGATAATATAAACTGAGAAAGGTTTTCAATGCTGTTCCTGAGCCCCCTGCTATGAATTCCACTGCATTGTAATAATTTTTCCATCTTAAAATCTGTCTATATTGATATTATGAACCATACAGCAGATCGTTCCATTTTTAATTTATTTGCCCTTAACCCTAAATCTTAAAAAGGACTGCGTTCACAATCTGCCAGACTATCAAACCGTCTCTATATTTGCTTCTAAATGACTAAACCAAAAGATTTTCAGTCTTTTGATATCCTGGTGGTCTTAATTTTTTTTTATAAAATATTTTAAATGAAGATAAATTTGGGGGGGGTACAATTTTACATTTTGAAATTACTCACATTTTTTGTTTGAGAAATTGTTAGAAATTCCCTCAGAAAATGTCTCACCCTGTCTCTTGTCTCATAAAAATCCCAATTCTGATTAATGTCCATATATTTTTCAGTCTCTTATGACTGCTGGTTTTGTGTAGGAGATACTACCGTGGCGGACCCAACCCAAACAAGTCTGCCCCATTCTGAAATTACATCACTTAGAGTAGGTAATGATACCTCTTCTCAAGACCCTCAAGTGACGCTCCGATGATTCTGAGCTATAAGTGTAACACGGGGCAGCAGCAATTAGTGCGGTGAGACAACTGCAGTGTAACTCCATTACCTCACATATAATCAGAGTCCGGACAGCTGACTGGCTAATTAATGGCTTCACCCTGGCTGCCTTGCCTGGATATAGATGCTGCCCAAGAGCAGAGCTGCTATTAGTGGGCGTTGCGATATACGGTTCGAATAAACAGAATCAACAGGCCTGTCAACAACATGGCCGCATCAGAAACAAGTCCGTCTCCTGCTCACCCAAAAAACCACGTGGGTCCAGGCCGGTCCAGAATAGAAAGGTTTGGAACATATATAGTTCGCCTGCAGCCGAAAGAGGCATGTGGGGGAAAAAGAAACAAAACAAAACAAAAAAAATCGCACTTGGGGTATATGGTGTTTGTTTTATATTTTTGTCAGTCATCAGGTTATTGAACCAGTGTTGTTTTTTTTGTTTTGTTTTTTAAAGGTGGTTTTCATGGCTGTTTATACATAAACCAGTGGTTAAATATTTAGTGAAGGTTTTATTATTTCAGACGGCTGTGGAGCGAGACTTCGTGGAAATGTGTCTGCAACTCAGGCGTCTGAAATAATGTCTTATTTCCTTTAAAAGCAAAACATTATCAGGAATAATGCAATCAGAAAGGTTCATTATGAAAATTGCACTTAACTAAAGCCACACCATTGATTACTGGACATGAACCAATGATAACAGCTCAAGCAAATATTGATATCAGCAGTTTGAATGAAGAAGCCTTTAATTTGAGTCGTGTATCCACAAAGGTCATTCAAATGTTTGTAGTCCCACAGTTGCCTCAACGTTGACCACAACTGCTGTTTGTCTACGCAGAACCCAGCCAACCACTGACCAAAGGCCATAAAATCGGTCTAATCACAGACTTTCACTACTACGCCTGTGAATGGAAGATCTTAAATTTTATAAGGATATAAATGAAAAAAAAGAGGCCTGCAGAAGACTGGTGGGGGTTCGGTTTTCTTATTCACACTGCTGTTATCTCAGAGATCTGCGACTGGCAGTGAGAGCAGAAACGTCTCCTCAGGCAAGATGGCATCAGTGCTGCACAGAACTTTCCACTTAATTAGCTGTGAGCCATCCTTTCATGTCAAGGTTACGAGAAGGAAACTATGAAAATGACCATAAAACTAAATAAAAGTGATATTTTACACTGAGGTAATGCAGCCTCATATTTCTCAGCAGAGAACGTCACGTTTGCTTCTTCTTGACATTGAACAGTAATCATTCAAGCATTCTGCAAAGATTTATAGCTCTGATGTCTCAATAAAAAAGACCACAGATTCAATGACCCTGTTAAGAACGCGACTGCATAACTTGTCTAAGATATGACGTGCAATGAAGCCAGACAGCTTCTAAAATGCATCACACCTATATAGTGCCTGCATTTGTCATTAACTTATAAAATCATGTGAAAACATTAGTACCACCTCTTTTAATGCCATAGTTCCATCATACAGTACCAACATAATAAAAGTCATCTGATCACAGTGGGTCATAGTACAAGCAAACTGCAGGCTTCATTCCAGCACGTTCAGTCCAGATGCTATACCTTAAAGAGTTGTTTCCTGCACGATCATCAGTCTCCAACGCCACTGTGCAGGAATGTATTCTTCTTTACAGCATCGAAGTCTTAAAGTTTGTAGCTGCAAAACAACCCCTAATACTCCCTCCTCCACCGCTTTTCTTGACAGTGGTCTTAAGGTGTTTCTGGCGAAATGCTGTGCTTGATTCATGCCAGACATGGCGCTGGGTCAGACTGCTCTGCTTTGGTCTCATCTGTCCAGAGGACATTGTTTCACAAGTCTTGTGGTTTGTCCAGATACGGTTTTGCAAACCTCGAGTTTTCCTTCTAGACGGAAGAGGCTTTCTACTGGCAACCCTTTCAAACAAGCTGCACTTCTTCAGTCCTGTCATGCTGTCATGGATGTCAACATTTAACATGACTTGCAGACTCTGAGATCTAGACTTGGACTTTTTCTACATTTATCTGAGCATTACATAAAGTAACATGTCCATTCCTGGGTAGACTGACAACTGTTTGAATACTTGTGAATAATCTTACTCCCTGAAGAAGGCTTGTTTGTAAATTGATTTATATTTCTACATTGAGTTTAATTAAAAAATATTTTTCAAAGATTACTGCTTACATGTTTGTTACGCGATTAACACACACCTACAGTCGAAACCAGAAGTTTACGTACACTGTGCAAAAAGACAAGTCTCACTTTCTAAGATTATTTCATTTTGCTAGATGCCACAATAATGAGAGAGAATTTCTTAGAAAATGTTATATTACTTTCTTCAGCGTCAAAAGTTTGCCTACACAAAAAGTTGTACATCTTAAAACAACGAGGGGAAGTCCAGATGATGATGTCATGGCTTTGGAAGCTCCTGATAGGTTAACTGACAACATGCGAGTTAACTGAAGGCACACCTGGGGATGTATTTTAAGGCCAAGAAATCAGGGAGAGAATCTGGTTCATAAAAGAAGCCAGATTACAGCTTGCAAAAAGACACCAAGACAAAGACCTTAACTTCTGGAGACATGTCCTGTGGTCTGATGAAACTAAAGTGGAGCTGTGTGGCCATAAAAACTAATGTTACATTTGGAGGATAAAGGGGAAAGCTTGTAGACCTGAGGGCACCATACCAACTGTGAAGCACAGAGGTGGCAGCATCATGTTATGGGGCTGTTTTGCTGCAGCAGGAACCTGAGCTCTTCATAAAATAGACTGACTCATAAAGAAAGAACATTACATGGAAATATTTAGGCAACATCTCAACATATCTGCCAGGAAGCTAAAACATGGGCGCAAATGGGTCTTCCAAATGGACAAAGACCCCAAGCATACTGCCAAAATAGTTAAAAAGTGGATTGAGGACAGCAAAGTCAATGTCTTGGACTGGGCATCACAAAACCCTGATCTGAATCCCATCGAACATTTGCGGGCAGATCTGAAAATGCATGTGCGAGCGAGGCCTCAATCCTGACTCGTCGGTTCTGTCAGGAGGAATGGGCCAGAACCCCAGCAGAGTGCCGTCAGAAGCTTGTGGAAGGTTACACGTAACATCTGACCCAAGTCACGCAGCTCAAAGGCAATGCCACTAGGTTTAGTCTGATTTGACTTCAGACAGTTATATCTGTAGTACATGCTCCACAACAGCCAACGAACAAAACATCTGATTTTATAGACGTCTGAGCAGCTGCTGATGATCAGTTCATCAACAGCTGATGTTCAGCACCAGCCTCCAACTTACCAGAACCAACTAACCCAACAGAAACAGGGAGAGGGTACTTTGATTTTTATTTTTTTTTTACACACACTCAGAAGTATCACCATACAAATACATGTGTTCGTTTTGTTTTTGTCTACAATAAAGTATTGAACAACAGCCATTACATACATTTTACTTATTTCTCAGTCTCAGTCATCAGAATTGGCAAAATGCATCTCCAACACTGGAATATTTTTGAACCTTCCTCGAGGTCAGAACTTGGTTAACTGAGACATCGTTGGCTGACCAGAGTGAGGAATGAGGATCGTGCCGGCCCAGGTCTGCGGTCGTGCACAGTGGCTTCCCTTTGGTAACAAGAGGAAAAGCTTAAATATCCCCAGCAAAGCGCTACGTCTGCTCTGCCCCGACAATAATCTGTGACCCCACAATGTTCCATAATGACAAAGCCCAACAGACTGAAGTAAAGGAAACGAATGTAAGTGGATTTCTTTTTTTTTTTTTTTTGTTGCCAGCTATAAAAACTGCTTCTGCTGCTCAAAAACAAAACAAAACAAGTCTTGCTGAACAAAATGAGTAAAACTGCAGCAAGGAATCTTCACCCTGGTCAGACAACGAGGTGGAGAAGAACTGCGCAACTTTAAGTGTTTTTAATAAATGTTTAGTCGCACATACAGTGGCAAAGCATGATGATGAGTACAGCCTAGATTTCAATCAGCTGGAAAAACAAACACCAGTTCGAGGAAATGCAGACGATAGCATTTTTCCTAAAGCATCGAGTGGAAAAATGCGTCAGTACGTAAGACTACACCTCTACACCTCTACACCTCTCTACACCTCTAAGCTGAAAAATAGAAATACCATTAATACCATCATTAATTTTTTAAAAGATGCACAACTGATGCTCAAAAAAATGCAATGTGGCAGTCAAAGAAAGCCAACAAAAATAAATCAGGTCACCGTCATCAGAGCCTGACGAGACGAGCGAGCCCACATCAGGACGTGAAACCCGACTGAACCCACATCCAGGGTGGTGGAAAGATGGAGTCTTCTACAGCTCAGAAACGGCTCGTGCAAAGGCATTGGCTATTTTGTGGTAAATGTGTCCGTCTGTCCCCAATAATGGACCATGTTGTTTCTATTTTGTCTTTTTTGGGGTCTTTTTTGGAGTGAAACTGACAAATACAGTTAGAGAGACTTTATCTTATAAGACTATAGATTATATTTGTAGACTATCTAGATGCAGTACATGCTTTAAGATGCAGTTTAGGGAAGATCTTTTTTATGACTGAGATGTGAGGTGAAACTAAGATCACCAAAACAGAAAAGAAAACGATATGATGATGAGACCAAACGCGTAGTGTCATAGAAGTGACACCATCCCTACAGGGGGACCCGCTTAGATAAAACTGCGAGGTTCCTTCGTGTCACTTGGACAAAAGACCAGGAATTCACAAGTATTTCTGTTGCTACCTGGTGCATGAAAACGCTCCAGCTCCAGATCGACTTGACTCTGTTCTTTGGTAGTGGTATCTACCACACAATGAACGCTCCACCTCATCTCTTTTAGCTCGGCTCTGACATGGAGTAACATAGATACTGAAATTACCTTTGACTACATTAGACTAACGTATGGTGAAGTTATGGTAGGCAAAAAAAAAAAATGTCTTCATCATTTATGTTGTTGTTCTTAATAGCTTCACCATCGCATCTTATAGGCGAGCGTTCAGCTGTCGGGAAAACGCTGGATTTAGTCGGCGTTCACACTTATCCAACGTACCTTCATTCTTCCAAAATTCAACCATGTCAAAGCATTAAAGTTTTATTTTGCATTACAAACCATTTCAGTGTTTGTGTACCTTGTAAGCAACAACCGTGTGCCACGTTCACCGGCAGATCGGAGCCAACCGGCTGACGCGCTGAATGATGTATAGACTCAGGGGTAAAGGTGAGTAAAGGTGAGTACAGGTGCCACCCTACTCCAGTCTGATGATGGAAAAGATCTCACTCTGACACGTAACTGCAGTGGTTCTGAACGGGTCTGGCTTTAGATGCACCTTCGGACCTCAAAATGACAAGCTAAAAAAATGTCCAGCTTCTCAAATGTAACCAAAAAGAGGTGCAGAACAGGCTGGTAAGTAAATTAAACTTAAGACAGCACACAACAGTGATCTCTCACACAAGTATAGTATATAAAGCACAACAACTAAAAAGTACTTTAAAAGAGATTTAAAAATATGCAGCTTCACCTGAAACAAAGGCTGAAAACGGGTCCTTGACACACCAGTTAAGAGTCACTGGTCTACGGAATCTGCAGGACTTTAAATTATATTAAATTTAAACTCTAAACTGAAAACCACCCTGTTTGTGGTACGTTGTATTTGATCCCGCGTACCTTGCACAGGTTTAATCACGTCTTTCACCTTAAAGCTGTGAAACGTGTTGTCTAACTTTATACGCTCTATTTTCAAACACAATTTAATAACTACATTTCTACAGTTGGTCTGTAATTAGTCCGCTTTCAGGTTTCAGAAGTATAATTACCCTGTTTATTTTTTGTCCATTAAACTATTGTCTACAATGTTATGTTGGCCCAGTTTTTGCGTTATTACACGACACTTACGTGTACTTACCTTCTCTTTATACGATGATATTTAGTGCAGTTGCAGCGGCACAGTGGACAATCAGGAGCATAAAAACGAGTGTAAAGAATTTTCTTTTGTTTTTTTACACAAAGAGACGTCTCCATGACGATACCAACACTTAACATCCTCCCTGCCATCAGGACTAAAAACATCCGTGTGCACGTTGACATCAAAGTAAAAAGGTAAAAGTGACCACCAGCATCCCAAGACGATGTTCTCATTCTCCACAAAAGCACGCCGGCCAGTTCTTGGCAAGCTGCGGCACACATTTTAAAAGCACAGCTTCTGTTTAGCCATAGTCTAACATCAACACAGCAGCAGTGGACCTTATTACAAAACTATGTGGAGTAGACTGCGGCAGGGAGCTTGATGAGCCACTGACACAAATAAACATCACTGCAGGCCACGAACAAATACCACTCATCCGGTGTGCAGAGTGGCAGTGGAGCATCTGGCATGTACATCACTCAGCCAGCACACATGAAGAGAGTCCTTGTTTTTAAAAAAAAAAAAAGATCCACTATGGGGACACTGCGTCCAGTCTACATTTTCTATCTGTGTTTTTTCAGAGTGATGCTGCACGACGTCGCTGCTTCAGGAGTATTACTATATACAGCCTGTTGCCGTGGCAGCCCTGGGTTAAGACCACAGCGCTCTGGAGACCAAGGCCTCTCACATCTGCACAGCTCTGAAGCAGCTGGATGTAACTCAAAAATAATTGCTTCCTCTGCAGTGTCCAGGAAAACATGATGTGAGTGCCATGTTCACGACTCCTCCCAGCAGGGAAGGAAACTAAATCAACATTTTACAGCCATTTATCATCTGCTAACTTTGTAGTCTTTGTTTGTACCATCTGAGAGCAACACATATTTTGAAGATAGTGAGTTTGATGCTGGTGGGCCTCAGGCTTTTATTGGCAGGGTGATGCACTGGGAACACAAACACGACGCTGGAAACCCAGTTATCTTTTGAAGAATTGGGACTGAAGCAGTTTATTTTGCAATATTTTGATGAGAACTGTTAGAATCACGGAGAGCAAATGTATGATCAGCAGAAGGAAGATTATGCTGAAGGAATGTCATGAAAAGGTTTAATACATCTTTCACTGGGAGAAGTGGTCACACTCATCGTCTTTATGAAGCCAGTTTGACCAGAGCCAGCATTGTGGGTCAAGACGCAAACTGCACTTTACTTGAACATTTTAAAGTCCAACCAGCCGTGGGCACTGGTGCGAGCGTGGTGCCATTACCATGAGCAAAGCGGTGCACCCAGTAGTAGCAGAAGTCCACTCCCAAGAAGGTCAACCACCAGGTCCAGGGCGAGTCCCAAGGCAGCTCCACCAGGCGGAAGTGGTCCCACACGTAAACGTAAGCCGCCAGCTCGCAGCTTCTCATCAGCAGCCTGACGGCGACAGTAAAGACCGTTTATCAGTTCACGTGTGCAAAGGCATGCAGATCATGCTTCTCTACAGCTGTAAATGACCCGTCGTTCATCTTACCATAAAGAAATTCTTCTACTTCTGATTTCGGAGAAGTCCCCTTGAGAAAACGTGCTAATTGGATATTAAAGACAAGTATTTTTTCCTCATACAAAAACTACAACATGTATGAAATCCTAATATTGTGTAATTAAACCCTCTAAATGCTTTAAAATTTGGGTTTTTTTGAGCTGGGAGGATTTCGTTGTTTTTTTGCTTTGAACATTTTCCTGTTTTATTTTCTACTTCTGCAGTTTTGTGCTGTACTCAGCTGTATAACTGCTATAAAAAAAACTCCACCTGATTTACTGAGAGATGAAATGAACGTGTTCACATGATGCAAAGCCCAGCAGCGGTGAGCTCAGCGACGATGGGAATGAAGACGTCTGAATCTCGGATGTTACAACTGCGAGCTTTTGTTTCTCATATCAGCTCTGTTCACGCTCATAAGCCATGTCACAGCTGTATATCAGCGCTTATTTGCTGAACCTGTTTCCGTCGTACTTAATCACATCCATTTGTCCCAAATGTGAAACACTTTCGCCCCCATTTTTCCAGATGTTTGAATGTTCAATATTTCCATCCAACCTTTTTTTTATGCACAAACTAAAATGTGCATAAAAACAGCTGGACTTTTACCAGTGGAAAATATGTTCTTGTTGTGATCTTGACTGTGCCGAGGACTCCCTGGTGCAGCTGGACAGCAGCATTTACCACGTGACGCACCTGCGTGCCGCTACCTCCGTTAATAATGGTCCTCAAACAGCAAGTTAAAGACACAGCAACAACAATAGCGTTTTTCTTTTAAAACACAGAACAACACATACAACACAAGCAGTCAGATAACGTGAAGTGCGACCTGTTCAGACTTCTACACATCAAACAGGAGGACCTGACTACGGCCGGCGTAAACACTCACAGTGGGAGTCTGGAAACCATTCCAGCAGATATGGAGGTGAGTCCATCGCTGATGGTGACCACGGGGCCTCCGGTCTTCAGCACGCCCACCACCAGCTCCAAGACCATCAGTGCCACGAAGAACGGACTGGCCTTCACACACAAAGAAAGAATCACAGACATACACAACCGTGACACAGCGCTGTTGCAAACTATAAAAACAAGAGCGTTTCAAGTCCACTGTTGCTTTTACCGGTCGTGTCGAGCGCAAGTGTTTGTTTTGGCACATAAGCTAAAAGCTTGCAGGACTTTCATGTTTTGTGGTCCATGATGTTTGTTTCGCTGTACGAGACTGGACCAGCAGGTCTGAAGCCACAGTGATTTTGGCAGGTTGGAAAACATAAACATCCATTTGAACAGGGCAGCTCGAAAATGTTCATTTCTGCAATGTCACATGGAAACTAAGCTAAATAAAACGAGGCATAAGAGACATTATGTCAGCGAGCGTAATTGTCTTGATGCTCACAGATAAAGCATCATTGTGTTCGTGCCTCTGTAACGTTCAGTCAGACCGGCCGCTCCTATTCAGACAAACGTCTTTGATGTGCAACTTCGTTGAAAACGTTTGGTCCAGGTTTTGTAAGAAGTAGTGTCCCAAAAATAAACCTAGTTCAAATCTCCAAATGGCCATTTATTTATTTATTTATCAGCGTTACTCAGGTAGTTGTGTGGACAGCAGTCCTCGCCGGAACCTCTGCTCGAGGTCCTGGGTTAGGAGGGAAAGACCATGCGCGAGTTTTCCACCTGGAAAAGCACGTCAATCAGTAAATCTGAATGGCTGACTGTTTCTGTAGGTTGTAAGAGAATAACATGTTTAGTGTCTGTATTTCTGTTATCTGTGTGGCTGCAGTCTGGAACATGTGCTGCTCCATTTTGTGGAGCAGCACCACCCAACTCCACCACACCTCCACCACTGCCACCAACTCCATCGCCACCAACTCCACCTCCGCCAACTCCACCACTACTATCACCTCCACCACCACCACTACCACCACCACTACTATTACTACCACCACCACTACAACCACTACTACTACTACCACCACCACCACCACTATTACTACCACCACCACCACCACCACCAATACTATTACTACCACCACCACTACAACCACTACTACCACTACTACTACTACCACCACCACTATTACTACCACCACCACCACCACCACTACTATTACTACCACCACCACCACCACCACCACTACTACAACCACTACTACCCTACTACTACCACTATCACCACCACCACTACACACCACCACTACACTACTACTAAACCTCACTACCCACTACCACCACCACTATTACTACCACCACCACTACAACCACTACTACCACTATTACTACCACCACCACTATTACTACCACCACCACTACAACCACTACTACCACTACCACTACCACCACCACTAATACTACTACCACCACTATTACTACCACCACCACTACAACCACTACTACCACTACTACTACCACTATCACCACCACCACTACCACCACCACTACAACCACTACTACCACTATCACCACCACCACTACACCACTATTACTACCGACCACCACCCACCACTACTATTACTACCACCACCACTACAACCACTACTACCACTATCACACCACCACCAACTACCAACCCACCACTACAACCAACTACTACCACTATATACCTACCACCACCACCACTACTATTACTAGCACCACCACTACAACCACTACTACCACTACTACTACTACCACCACCACCACCACCACCACCACCACTACTATTACTAGCACCACCACTACAACCACTACTACCACTACTACTACTACCACCACCACCACCACTATTACTACCACCACCACCACCACCACCACTACTATTACTACCACCACCACTACAACCACTACTACCACTACTACTACCACCATCACCACCACCACTACAACCACCACCACCACCACCACTATTACTATTTTTATTAAATACTGGATGTGAATGTTGAGTTCTGTCGCTCGAGTCTGCAGAGGTCGCCAACATTGTAGCCGGTTCAAGAAAACTACAGATGCATTAAATGCCTGCAGTGGCGCGGTGTTGCGGTGGTTTGCACCGCTGGCTCACATCAAGACAGTTTTAGGGTTTTATCCTGCTGATCGGCCGGTGCAGAAGTCCAAAGAGGCTCAGTAAGGTTAAATGATTAATCTAAGGTGGCCACAGGTATAAGTGCAATCATGCTTTCTTGCTAATCTCCTTAACCTTGTACTCAGAAATATGAGTATGCAAAAAAGAAAGAAGTAATGTTTCTGTTTTAATGCATACCACTCGCATACAAGCAGAGATTTTGGCCACTGCAAAGAAATAAATATAGAAACTCCATGTACGTGGAAGGAAGGTCATTGCTGACCTTCCTCACTGGACTTTTATGAGAAACGTGGAGACAAGTGAAACAGCTGCTCAGTAAATCCGACACGGAACCAGATGCCAATACTGCAGCTTTATTCTTATTTTTGTTTTTGCTCATCTGGTTTTTAAATGGATCTGATAACACGATTATACCAATCGCGATACCAATCAATATTTTTAAAACCAGAAGAATTCTGAGTTTCTAAAACGTCTAATTTGACAGTTCAAATTCATATCTACGAGTGTTTAAGATCAGACCCTCCAGTGAAAGCCAGAAGCCCCATAAAGCAGCATGCATGTGCCCCAGGTACCATTTCAGCTTGTACCGTTTGGATTACAAACAACAACGTTGAATTTGTGATCAATGTCTCACATTCAGCTCCACAGGACGGCAAAGACTCGTCCTGACAGACGGATGGAGAAAAGATGCAGCAGAAGTTAGATTTTTGGTTTTTTGCCACATTGTCACTGCATGTAGATGTTTTAAAAGCCATATAAAGTCTAATATGTTCGTTCTTAGTCCTGTTGCACCGCCACATATCAGATATATCAAATTACACAAACTGAAGTGACGCAATTTCAATCTGAAACCTGAAAACTGACAACGGGATTTCTGTGTCCGTAAAGCCTGACAAACCAAAAAACAGGATACGAGTCACATCAGTGGAAATAACACCAAGCAGCGTGAACGCGGTGTTTGTTGGTGAGACATCTCTGATAGCGAAGCAGTTGTTTCTGTAGACAGCATACAGCACTTTGTCGGTTTTGTTTCTGGGTGAACTGCTCTGCTCGCACAGAGCGAAGGACAACCGCCATAAGAGCAAACGACGGTGCTCCACACACTGATCTGTATAGCAGGTGGAGGAAGATCAAATCATGCCACGCGGGGTTTGGTAATATAAAAGAGGGATAAGTCCCTGAGATGGACGGGTGACATGTCCAGGATGCACCAGGGTTTTTACCTGGCGCCAGCAAACTAACTCGGCAGAATAAAGATTAAGACGGGCCGGCTTGTAGTACATGACTTAACAAAGGAAGTCCAACAGCATTTGACAACAGGACTATACTTAATTTCTAAACATCATTTCCTAAAAAGGTCCACTAACTGTACATTTTCGATGTTCCGTAACGGCGCCATGACAATAACACGTAGCACACAGAACAACGTCTACGTTCGTAAAACCACAAGAGAAGAACAGACGGAGACACTGACCAGCTCTTGTTTTCTATGTTAACTGCAAACAGAGCAGATGAAGGATGTTCTGCAAATCCAGAGAAGGTTTTTTATATATTTTATTTATGACTGCTTGGCCTGTACTCGCGCCCTCAGCGCGCCCTCAGCGCGCCCTCAGCGCGCCCTCAGCGCGCCCTCACCTCCCATCAGGAGCGTTTCAGCAGCGCTGCCCGTTTGCTTGGCACCGCCAGTTTGGATGAATGTTTACAGATCAGGTGAGAATGCCGCAGTAATCTGCTCGTCTGGACCGCGGGCGGTAAGTGCTGCGGGTACAAGTTCACTTTAAGTTTGGTGATTTCATGTAATAAAAGGTTAGTCATAAAAAAAAATAATAAAAAAAAAATAAAAACAAGTTTCTATTCAGTAGGAATAGCTGTACATTTCACTTGCTGCAATTAATAGCAGCAAAAAAAGAAGACAAAAACCAACAGCAAAAGGAAAGAAAAGCTGCAAAGAATGGATTTCTTTTACTAACTTCTTCTGGCAAAACAAATGGAGAACACTACACAAACAGTCACTGACATGCCTCCATTTCTAACAATTCTGGAAACGTGTAATAACTTCTTAATGGGTCTGTCAAACATGGAACAAATTAGAGAGGGACGAGGTCAGCAAACGGGTCACAACGGCGACTTCGGCGGCGTGCCAGCACTGCTGGTTAGCTTCAATCTGAAGGCGGGCATTGACCAAGCCACTGCAGGCGTAACCAAGGACACATGGCCCCCGCAAAAGGGACGGAGGCGAGTTGGGACCGCAGAGGAGCACATCTGCAGGTGGGGCATGACGAAGTGTGTGTATGTGGATGGAAGCGAGAGCGTGCATGCATGCGAGTTCATATCCCCTGGTGAATGCTCCACTCTGACGTACAGGTGTGTGCGCGGATGTGTGTGCACAAGCAGAGGCGTGAGCACCTTCAGGGACCTGCGATCACATGCAACGCTCCCACATCTGGCAGCAGACTGCAGAGCTGCAGCTAAGAAATGGGCTCGCCGTGCAGGCAGACCTCCTCTAAACCACTGACAGAGAGATTATCATTCTGGACAACTGCCTAAAACCTTCCTTCTTTTTCCTCTCCTGCATAGCAGATAGTTTTACCTCTGCGGCCATGAGCTCCTGACAGCTTGGGACAAAATTATTCAGTACGGCAAGCTCATTCTCATGCGGCGCAATACGGTTTTTTTCCTTTTAAAATATGCATCTCATGCCTTTTCCACCACTCTTTACTTCTTTTTCCTCCCTCTGACACACTGTTTGTGAGATAATTTGTAGTCACTTCTTTCTAATTATGTGTGCAATCAAAACATCCTTTCCTGTGTTTTTTTTCCTTCTTAACAAATAAACTGAAAATCACAGTAAAGACTCTTTAAAACAGCAGCATTCCTGGTGTCTAATAATTACTTTTCATTTTCTTCTGAATTCAACCTTAAATGGAACATGACATTTGTGGACCAGATGTTTGCATTTTCCCGGAAAAGCCCCTTTTATAAAAAGGTCACAGATGACTGATGTTGGCTAAAAATGTGTAGGCTGACAATACACTTTTATCACTGTTGTCTAAGAAATATTGGGTTTGTTTTCAAATCACGGAATAACTGAGAGACCTGGGAATCTCCCACAAACCGTCAATTCCAAACAACTCCAAAATGAGAAGACTGTTTTTAGTTTTTTCTAATTAATGGAGCTGGTTGTGATCAAACAACAGTGGTGCAGAATAACTAATGACGCATCACAAACTGTAAACACTGCAGAGTCACTAAACTGCCCGAGCACGCCCATGCAAGCCTTTACCACTATCAGGCCCGGCTGCAAACGCAAACGCACTTAATCATGTTTGGTAGTGGATTATAAGCACTCCTGCTGCGGGGTAATTGTTCTCCTGTCCCAACGCGCCCATAAAACCTCATAACAAACACGTGTTGATAAGCCTGCTGCAGACGCTTGTTACAATAAAAGGTAATTGAGATACTGGAAAACGACAGTAAAGGGGAAGGAGCATGGGAAAAAAAGCCTTTTTTTAATTATAAATTAAGCAGAAGTAATAAAGCAGATTTAGCAAGTTCATTTTTTTCAGGAGCTCTGCACATTTCAGCTGGAATAGAGTATAGTAAAAGGTCAGTACACTGGGAAAAGTTAAAGTTTTACTTTCTTTCCTTTTTCCCCGCTGACCTACTTGGATAGCTTCATCTAACGTCAACACAACAGAACAGATCAAATTTAACCTGCCCAGCGTCCAAGATTAGTCTATAAATCACATGACAGAATAAAATTGACCATTTGACATCTTTTTGGATATTAAGGTTTTCCTGGATGTCTTCCTAATTCCTGTTTGTTCCAGTTTCACACCAAAGCCAATCCGCATGCACAACAGCAGTTCAGCTCCATCCACATTAACCCACGGGGAATCACCACATATCACAAGGCGTCCATGCTCGCCGTGCAGGCGCGCATGAGGGAAAACAAACAAAAAAACCTTGTTCTTTTAGCTCATAATTGATTTCCACAAGTGCATGGTGGCACTTTTAGTGCAAAACGTAGTGCAGACGTTGGCTGCACGGCACCTGCGTAGGTGCATCTGTGTGTAGTTTTCAGCTGTCGAAATACAGTTGTTTGCACAACTTTGCAGAGTTTAGCAGTGATTTCTTTCTTCATGTGCACATTTGTTTATGTAATCAAGCTGTGCGAATACAGATGCAAATGTTGACACAAACTTTGTTAGAAAAAAGGTAGCAGGCTTGAAGGTTCGGATGTCTTATATTTGTAAACTGCACATTTGTAACTCCTGAGCTGCTCATCTGTTTATGCACTCGCACCGCAAACAATATAAGAAACGAAGGACATCAGCGGGGATCAGCAGTGCAGTCTCCTGGATGTCATATGGATCTAAAGCATTCAAATGTCAAAACTGTCCAAATGATATTTTGCTGTGGTTGATAATCGGTCACAGTAAACTAAACTGTTATTTACCCACTTTCTGCCTTAGTACTCGTTTACTATCAAGTTTAACGTCTGGTTTTAGGAGCCGTCATGAATGTGGAAGAATGAAAAACTGCAGTTCATTAAATGACGACTCTGAGTGAGATCCCAAATGAGGACTGCCGTCGAGGTTTAGACAGATGTCGTTTCCGTGACGACATCTGAAACTCGGGCAGATTAAATCAGAATCATTGTAAGGTCGTTTTAGTTGGCATCACCGGTGAGTTAACAGCGTTAAGTTGGCCGTCTGACTGCCAGGCTACCCCCTCAATAAGGTCATAAACGGGCTCAGTCCAATTCGTAGTCTATCATTACTATGCAAACTGTGCATCAAGTTCCTCTGCACCCTCATCCTGGATCCCGACTTCTCCTGGACCACAAACACCACTGCAATCATCAAGAAGGCTCGACAGAGTCTACACTCCCTGAGGTTGATCAAGAAACACAGACTGGAACAGAAACTACTGCAAAACTTTTACCCTAGAAAGTGTGCTGCTGCGCCGCATCACGGTGTGATATGGCAGAAGCAGCGCCTGGACGGGCAGGACGGGCAGGACGGGGCTCCAGAGGGTCATAAATGCAGCACAGAAGACTATCGGCTGCCCTCTCCCATCCAGAGAGACCCGTCTCACTCACATTACCCCGACAGAGCACGAGTTATCGTCTCACACACACACACACACACACACACACACACACACACACACACACACACACACACACACACACACACACACACACAGCAGTTCAATTGGAACAAAAACAAATAAGCATCACCAAACTAATAAAAACTGGTAGAAACTAATTCGGTGCACAATATCACCCTAAATTTATTTATTCATTAATACATTATTCATAATTGCATTTTTATCTTTTTTCAGCTTATATGTAGGTATGCATGTGTATGTAAATATGTATAAATGGAAATACTGGACTTTTTTTTACTGGACTCCACTTTTATTCTGCACCAAAAACTCTCAAAGGCTAATTATTCTATATCAAATTCAAAAATACTTTATTTATCCTCAAAAGGGAAATTAATCATCATATCAGAAGAATAACAATTAAATTTAAAAAATTCCATTAAGATCTCTAATTATATATATATATATATATATATATATATATATATATATATATATATATATATATATATATATATATATATATATATTCTTGCTGGATTTTAATTTCAATTCACTACTTAATGTCACTGATTTCAAAAAATGTCATTTTTGCTTCTTTTGCTCAGACAAAAACAAACTGCTACTTTGTGGGATTTTAAAATACAATAATATAGTTTGTAGTCATTAATGGCAAAGATGAGCAACAAATCAAACTTGTTAATATTTAGAATAATTAATAAATCGGGTTTTCTCAAGAACTTAATTTCCAAGTTTGAATATGGTTGAACTGAGCTCATCTGCCGTCTGCAGGTGGGACTCCGGTCTGGACTCCGGTCTGGACTCCGGTCTGGACTCTGGTTTACCTGCTCACGGAGCGCCTGGTTTATTACACATGAGGAGAAGCGGCTGCACGCACCTGCTGAACATACTGAGGAACTTCTTCCACTTTTTCAAAAGATGACTCATTCGGCGTGAGCATGGAAAACATGGCCCGGACACCTCTGGACACCGACCCGGACTCCATTAGTCACAGTTCCTGTTCACAACCCGGTTACCTGTACAGGTGTTACAGGCTCACATCAGGGCGAAAATGTCGTTTGTTCAGGGGTAAAGTGCTTCACTCCCCCGTGGTTGTCGTCAGTCGGAAAAGTAGGTCAGATAGGACACGGAGCCAGCTGTTGAACAAAGGTCTCACAGACAGGAAAAGCGCCTCCAATCCGGTTTTAAAGGAGCCCAAGACCCCGTCGCCGCGGCGGTTCTCCTATTGATCTGGAGGTCTTAGGCGCGAGGACGCGGACCGAACCTTTGGCCATCGCGTCGCACTATCACGTTATCTCGCGAGACTTCACGCTCCTTAAGTCTGTAGAGATGGTCTGGCAGAGCAGCAAAATATCTGCTCATGTTCTGATGTTGTGCCTTTTCTCTATGGTTTTAGTACTTATACAAGTATGATTCAGTAAAATAAGAAATAAGTAAACAAGCTGTTGTAAAATTCCCCATGTAGCTTCACTTTCTTCCCATTGGGAACAGGCGTGCGCTTACTTGAGACCAAATGCTGGATTTGAAAAAAGATTACATGTCCTTTTAGTGACATACAGGGGAACGGCAGCAGCTACACAGATCTTACATCATGTCTGGTGGACGGAGGGCATTAATGACGGGTAGATAGAAATATGCAAACAAAGTGCCGTTTATGTGAGATTGAAATGACAGCGTTGAGGATGACACCCCGAGTCTGAACCCGAGGGGGAGTGGACGCTGAGGAATCATTGACGATGGAAAGCCTTTCTTTTTTTTTGTCAAGGCAGATTATGAATGAGGAAAACCCTTAGTTCAATCTGCAGAGTCTGAGAAAGTTGCAGGAGAAGCAGGTCTGGATTCCACCAAGCAGTTGGCGGTGGAAGAAGTGAATCATAAAACAGTCACTTTACGGTTTGCTCTTCTGCATCAGTCATCAAGTTCCATAATTCACCACGGGGTATTCTCATGACGGGAGATAACACGCAGACCTGCCTTAATGACTGTACACAACAGCGTGACGTAGAACAGCGAGGGCTGTGTTGTCCTCGCATCAGCTGTTAAGCAGTGAAAGCCAGTATTTAATAATGCTGCAACCACCTACGTGTGCAGGAGCAAAGTCACGATAGGAACAATCTGCAAGTCACGTTCTTTCAGTTGGCGGCCATGCCAAACACATTTGTGGCTGTGTAGTGTGGACAGAGATCTTTTCTGACACACTAATGGGATGCAGATAGTTTTCATTTTGAAAAAGCCCTCTTACACCAGTTGTTTGAGGTGTTTTTGTGATTATTAGCAGTTATTCTGCATGTCTACTGGCATGTTGCACATTTACAAGTTTAAGTATGACTTTGTCAGCTCTGACCTGCGTGCGTTTAGGTCGTTTGAAGTGTTTTTTTCAGCCTATATTTTTACATTTACTTTGAAGCAGTCGTTTTTGCTTTGTGTTTTGTTTTGTCTCTCTTTCAGTCTGTTTACTTGAGTGATTGAAGCTGCAGAATCTTCGCCGGGCGTCTCTGACCGCTCGAGCCTCGTTACCAGGTTCACCCATCCAGTTCTCTTACCACTGGACAGTTTCGCCAGCTGTTTTCGGCTCTTTCTAATCTTACGTTTACTGCTTCTTGGCTGTAGGCTTAAATGTTAGGACATGTTCATGTTGTAATTTTCTTATCAAACTTCAATACAAAGCAAATACTGTTAACTTACTTCCCAAAACATGGAACATTCAGCTTCAGCAATCAAACTTGACTTCTTGACTCAATTTGTGAAAAAATGAGTCAATAAGAAAAGTCCTTCATATTCCGTACCTTCATCCCGTCTCATCAACCATTTTAAAACCTCTACTTTATAATGGTTTATTCTTGTCCAGAATTACACATAATTACACATCTTGTACTCATTTTTTTTCTCTTTCACACAGTCGGATGGATTTCCTCTCACATCAGGATGAATAGCCCTCCCATGCTATTAATTCATCAAGTTTAATGACAAAGAAAATTAAACTTTCAAAGCATGCATCACTTTACATGTTTCCTTTGTGCACGCAGTTTGGGTTTTAGGCACCCAAGCAAAGGAAAGAATTTCTTTTTAGTTTTACCTTGTACCTAGATACGGGTTACAGAGTGTGAGAGGTTGGCTGAGTATTGTTATTGAAATAAATCAAAACCATATCTCAATTATAGTGAATAAATTAACTAATTCTGAGTCTGTTGAGGAAGCATAGCTTAACAGGAAAACGTTAAATTGCTGCGTTTCTCACACGTCCGTAACATAGTAATTTGATGATAAAGATACTGAAATTTAAAGATGAATCAGTTTTCATATGATGTGGTCCATCCAATAACCATCTTTAATTCGTTCTTTAACCTAAAAATATGTTTTTGCTGTTTTTTTTATTTTTATCCCCAACACTAACGCTAGCGCTAACCAACAGCGACTGACGGCAAAGTTGAAAAGCAAAAAACTCCTTAAAAAAATCAATGTTTGGATGCCGTTCGAGCTCAGTTCTCTGGCATGTAGGTATGTTATGATTTTAAAAGGCAGAAGTAAAAGTAATTTACGTCTTTTTGAGCCATAATTCTGAAACTGTAAAGTCTTGCGCTGTTGACCAGCACGGACGCTGGAGTGAGGCTGTTATTTTGGGTCAGCCACATTTCCAGCGGGGTCATGATGTTGTTCAGGATTTGTTTTCAGAAGACCGACCCAATGCTTGTCCTTGCACTAAAACACTCATCCACCTTTTCACCGCATGTATTTATTATTAGAGAACATGAGAATGCAACAGTAAAGTAAAAGTCTTCTCTCTTTTCTTGTGATCAAGAGATCACAAGAGATCCTGCTGCCCTTTGATTTGGAAACAAAAAACAAACTTTGAAATAAACTAGAACTTTAAGTTCAAAATCTCAACTTAAATTTTGATTAAACAGAAAGTGAAGATCAGGCTCTCTGACACCCTGCTGTTGTTAAAGAGCACCAACTTCAATATATCCGGAAATGCTTTTAAATGTGGTTGTTTTATGGAAAACACACTCACCTTTTTTAATTAATGGGTAAGAGTCAGGGTTTTTATAGAAGTTGGTTGCTGCAAGTGCACATTTGGATGCGAGTGTACTGTGAAAAATACTTGAGGATGTTAAACGGCCAACGAGAAACGGTTACTCTCCTCTACGGTTGCACCGAGCTGCAGTTGGAGTAAAAGAAAAAAAAAAATTATTCTGTGGGTTACATCTGGGGAGAAAGAAAAAAATTAAAAACCTCAAATGCTGTGCGAGGTGCCTCTGAAAGAAATTAGAATGCACAATCACAACGTGGTGAAAGATGAGATCAAGTCACAAAATTATTTTCAACTGGATTCTGTAACCGAATCTGATCCTTTGTGGGTTCTGTCGAGTCTTGGCGGGCGTCCCGACCGTGCCCCCGGGCTAAGGTGAATTTAACATGCACCCGCATCGCCAGCTTTCTCCACTCTCCGCAACGCTTCATTTATTTCACCCTTTACGTCGTGGATTACACATTCATCACCGTGGATTCACATGGATGGATAGCTGCAAAAATGGGCAGGAAAAAAAACTATTTATAAGAATCCCATTAACCACCGGTTAAGTTTTATTCAATTTGCAACTGTCCATGTAAAACATTTGATAAAAACCCCTCGTTTCAAGAGTCAGATCTGTTTGCAAAACGTCACCTCCAGGCAGGAACAGGTCAGCTGAAAAGCTGTCAGTGTTTATTGCTGCATGAGCATGCAAAAAACTGGATATATAGTTATCGATAAGGTAAGACAATACTGAGAATTATTTACAGATCATTTATATTAGCAAGGCAAATCGGATTTCCGGGCACTTGACTAGATCAATAACTCAGTTACATCGAAATTTACATTTTATACAGTAGAAACCAATTGAGCTGCAGACTGTAAGTTAACAGTGCAAATTAAAGCCTTAGCCTGCTGCTCTCAAGACACGCGATATGGAATGTTAACAGTTTAACTAAATAAGATTTCCAAAATACACTGTAATATTTAGTAAGTTTTAATAACCAAGGTATCACATTTATTACTTATAATAACCTCTATTTTTGGCATTTATCAAAGACATTTTGACCCAATGGTGCTCATGCGCTCAGTTCTTGAAATGTACACTTTGCCTGCACGATGATGCATTTCCCAACGTACGTCATCCCTCTGTGTTTGTACATTTTTTTAGCATCGTTGTATGACGATGGCGAATCAGCAAACAGCAGTCCTTCTAGGGAAGGTCCCGAGGCAGAGGCGGGGCCCACACGCTTGGGGGTAGGGGGTGGGGTGGGGATTTAGGAGGGGGTGAAAGGGTGCGTGAGTGTGTGTGCATCATAAGTGAGGGTGCTCAGAGCTCTGGTCGCTGTCATGACTGTCCTCGTTGGCTAAGGAGTCCGTCGAATGGTGGAGGGCCGCAATGCCAGAGAACTCCGACGGCAGCAACGTTCCCTTTTTCACGTTCACCAGTTCCTTCTCTCGTGCCGCCGCCCCCTGCTGGCCGCCTTTCACTCTTTTCCACTTCATCCTCCTGTTCTGGAACCACACCTTCACCTACGGGGTGAAGCAGAAAGAAAATGTCAAAATGCAGTGCCCCCAAAACCACAAAAAGAATTTTCTCTTAAAGTTTGGAGGCTTTTCCACAGCTGCAATTAAATGTTGGTGCTGCTCCATTTGCCACTTGGCGTCTACCTGTTTTTCCCTGACTCGACAGCTTCAGCCGTCTCTCAGATTGATGATCAAGCTGTTGCTTAAAACGGTTTATATGTCAAAGAAGCAGCAGAGGCTCCCTGAGTGTCGACGCATGTGACTCGGAGGGGGGACAGGAGGCCGAGCTTGCCCCACTCGCACAGGGTGGGGGTGGGTTTATTTTTGGGGAGCGTCATTCCGGGGGGAATGAGCAGTCACGTGGTCAGGAAGTTAGTGGACAGCACAAACATTTGCATTCAACGTCAGGGGTGTGCGCTGTACCACAGCAGATTCATTACAGGCCTCAGGACCTGTTCTGAGAGCAGGAGAGGGCGATAACTGCAGCATTGGCGCTCTTATTTTTGGCTCTAATATCAGCTAAGACATTTTCATTTTCAAGACCTTCAAGCACACAGAACATTGCCACTCAGCAGTGCACCCCAACTTGTTGAAATTACACCTCTCCAACTCGGTAATGCAGACCTCAGCTTCACTGTAGGGGGCACAAACACTCATCTAGAGGCTCAAAGCTGCTAATTGACACATCAGCGGAGGCCTCAACCCATTTAAACAACAAGAAACACACTTTTAATAATAAAAAACCTGCATGTGAGAACACGCGGTGCTCAGAATTAGTCTTATTTAGGTTGCAAATGAACCATTTGGGGTTCAACTGTGCTAAATTTGCTTGAAAAGTGGTGCAGAATTGTAGCTCTGCTGCACTTTAATGTCTGTATTTTAATGAGCCCCTACAGCCTACTGAACACTAAAAACGACCTACCCTATTTGTAATCCAGAGATCTGAATCAAAATAGACTTGTTAACAAACTTTATCTTGCATTTAAAGTGGTTTAAAGTCCAAGAATGCAGGATGTTCCAGCCTGACGCTCCCCCGCTGCCATCTTTTAAAGTGTTCCAGTTTTCACGGACATAAAAACGTCCATCAGATTTCTCCGAACAGCTCACGCAGCATAAATCATGTGACGCGGCCGACTGTTTATGCATTGCCAGTTTTTACCTCACAGTCTCCTGCTGAGGTCTACACGTAACATATGCTGCTTGAGCTGGAGAAGTTTTACGCGCATTTTGCAGCCACAGAAAGATTAATTGCAAGAATCTGGGAGAGGGCTGCAGCGGATTTAAGGTGACAAACTCTGGGCTTGGTGGTCATGTGGACTCTGCTTCCTTAAGACGTTCAGGACTTTTGTAATTTGAACCAAAAGCAAAGCGTTACTTGGAGAACTTTGTGGCGCTTTGACATTTTTCAAGCCATCGTTTACAGGTGCCTCCAGACCGAGGAGTGAGAACTCACAATGCCTTGGAAAATCCTTTAAAAACACACCTGCAAGCCTTTTTTAATCTGCTGACAGGCAGAGGTTTCATATGAAGACATCTGAATCTCTTTAACCTCTGCTGAGCGTGCTGAACATATTAAACACTCACAACCCCGAGTCCGTTTTTGATTGAAGAGCTGAAGAGCAACTTCAGGCGTGATGTTTAATCCAACACTTGGCTTGTTTAAATCAGAACTTTTGAGTGTGTACATACCTTTCATTAAGGTTGGGGTTATTTATTCCTTTGTGCACTGCAAAGTCACAATCCCATGTCCCATCTTCTCTCATATACTTTGTCTTGATGGCTCCATCTGGGTAAGATGTGAGACTGGTACGTATTGGATGAAGCCCAGCTAAAGTTCTGACCTTTGAAAGTCCAAGTAAGGTTTGTCTTCACAAAACTAATCAGCTCATTTTGGACCCAACTTTGCAACGTTGTGCAGTTTTATGTTTCTATACCGGAGAACTGGTTTCATGATCAGCTCGTTAAGGTTTAATCACCGGAGCTGATTTGTTAGGGTTGTGCCCGGTGCGCGCGTCTACGCCGTAAACCCCTGCCGTGGCCTGACGTGCACCTCTCCACTGAATCCTGTCCGTCCACAGCAGGACGTCAGTAAAACCACGTGGTTCAACACGTCCGACCCACTAAAACCACTCGCCGTCGCGGAGCCACGAAGAAACTAAACAGAAATAATCTAGAAAACTTCAGAAAAGAGACAAACGGCAACTGGCGAGCATAAAGCAGCTTAAAACCCGCGTCCTGCGCGTAGACTACGCGTGCACGAATCAAGCGTCGTCTTAATGTCTCGTGCACATTTGAAATTGTCTTTTAGGTCTCAGCTGGTGATGAATCCCCAACCGTCTACAGGACACACAGTTGCGGTCCAGACTTACAAAAAATCTCCACTGAAATAGAGCGTTTGGGGGAAAGACGGGACTTTTCGCCCTTCGACACCACAGCAAGAACATTTTGCTTTTATTTCAGTTACACTGTAACAGCAGGTTGTTTAATAGATAAATAGTCTTTAAAGACATGTTTGATTTTCTCATGTGACCTGAAACTACAAGTAACTACTTCCTATCCAGTCTGCCTGTATGTCAAATCTTTATCCCCAAAGTGCGCGTTACAGCTTCCCAGAGGGTGTCGCGGAACAGCGGGCCGCCCGCCGCGTCCTGCTCTGCGCCTGTATTTCACAGTGCGCGTCCGTGCGCGCATGCAGCGCGGACCCGCGGGGGCAGCGGGGACGTGACTTGCTAGACTGCACCTCCTTGAACCCGTCTCCTTGCCGTGACTGTGGCCTGCCTAAAGGCGCAGACGGGAACATCTGGAATATGATAGTCCCGTCACACAGGCACATCTGGAGCACGAAGGCCCTCACAACAAAGTTACAAAAACACAGTAGCGAGCTGGGAGCCTCCTCTAGTCCCGAGGCCGCCCCTGTTTTCACAACATGGCATTAATGCGCTAATGGCGGGTTCAGTGATGCCTAAACCCAGGGGGGGGGGGCGGCGGCGGCGGGCTGGAGCGTACTTGTCTCTCCGTGAGGTCCAGGTTGACAGCGATCTCGTAGCGCCGTAGTCTGGTTAGGTAGTTGTGGTGGGCGAACTCGGCCTCCAGCTCTCGGATTTGCTCCTTGGTGAACGCCGTCCTCTCCTTCCTCGGCTTGCTGCTCACGTCTGACTTGTAATTCCCGTCCTGGGACTCTGAAACCAAACACCACACAGGTTCCTGTTGCACTCGGTGCAGACTTATATGCAGCAAAATAAAAATGAAGGCAAACGTTATGCGGCAGGTGCAAGTCAGCAGGGAAGAAAAGAGGTGAGGCAGAGAAACAATGAGCGCTGTCAGTCCCACTTCATCGTTCAGGCTTTGTTTATGAATATTTTAAGTGGCTGGAAGGACTCATGCACATGTGTCCGACTGCAGCAGCTGTGCTGTCACAATAGGCGGCTTTTATACTGCAACGTGGATTTCATTTGTCTCAGTTTTAAGGAAATCTGCTGCATTAACCTATTTACTCAACTTGGAACAAAATAATCAGCAAAGCTAAAGAGACATAGTGTGCAGCTACTTTGTTTTTATTCTTCTCAGTTGTGCATCGTTTCATTATGAAAACAAAAATCACTAAATGTACTTTTTATAAATCATTAAAAAAGAAAAACAAAAGTTCAGAAGCATTAATGAAAAACTTTAGCACACAAATACGAGTGAGGCCCAAACTGCAAGGCAAAGGCAGCTCATGCACTTGTTTAGGAAAAATAAAAATCCCAGACCGGTGTCATAATCACTTCAGTTCTGCAAAAATGCTTTTTTGTTTTGGTATTTTCACAAACTTTCCAAAGAAAACACATATGGTTAATTTGCCCTTCAAAACGCTCCTTTTGTGAGCAGCTTTTGCGGTTTCTCTGCTGGACGCGCTTCAGATGCACATTGCTCCTGAAGGCAGCAACAATTGCATGCTAATTCATCTGTGGTCCTGTTCTCTGGTGTGTTAATCCAGCAGGTCTGCATCAAGCCAAACTGTAAATAGTCCCGCAGCCCAGAGCCAGACTGGCAAATGGTGCCCGGCGTGAAGCCACGTAAGAGGAGACGCTCATCCAAGGGTTCTTCCCTTATGGACCCCTGCTGGTTCTGTTTTTCTGTCATAATTAAGCATAATTATCTTTAGAGGGAAGTAACTTAGTTCACAAAGCTTGAAACTGCTCCTCAAAAGTTATATTTGGGTGCCACTGGCACACATTTAGAACAAAGGGCGAACAGATCCACCAAGTGCAAGAATTCACACATGTATTTTACAAAATGAGCCGTCTCATCGCTTGACCTGCAGCTTGTGCCCGGCTCCTTTCTGACCCTGCCTTTGCTTCCCCTGTAATTTCAAACCGGGCTCTCCCAGCGGCGGATTGAAGCGCGTCTTCAGACGTTCAGACCCGGTTTACACAGACATTGTGTAAAAAGGAATAAAAGTGCAACACAGCCAGCTGCTTGAGAGCAGCAGGCCTGGAATTAAAACGAGCGGCAGGCTTTTATGACGCAGCCACGACACCACAGCAATTAGGTCCCCGCTGTAACTTTCATCTCTCCACAAAAAAGGAGGGATAATATGAGAAAATACAGCAGACAGGGCACGCTGTTTAGGGTTTCTACAGAAACTTGGCGAAGTTCGGGAGGGACCCTCTCCAAGTTGACAGAAACACGGATGCTCAAAATTATGATGTGCTGATATTTTTTATTTTCTTCAAACCCCTGTATGTTGCTTTTCCTCGCTAAAAGTTGAGATTTTATTTTATTTTTTGTCTTTCACTCACATGAATGAACTCCAATGCAACACATCCGCAAAGTTTTTCTCCAAAGTTTCTTCAAAGAGACGTTGAGTGCCAGCGAGAGGCATCCGGCTCTTCACTTCTGCCTTTTTACAACAATGCCTTGACAAAATAAGACTTCAAGCACCTTTTATTGTTCCACACAGAAAATCTGGTAACTTTTTAAAGGGCGACTGCTCCCTTGACAGCGCCATAAACTCAGCTAAGACACCCTGCTCTTACGAGCTCTAAAACTCCAGCATGCCCACAAAAAAATGAGCAGGTCACCCTGAAACCAGACACGCTGGTTTATCTCATTAGCTCGGCCTTGTTTGAGGAGACAATCACAGCTGGGCACTCGGAGCAGGGGTAAGGCGAGGTAAAACCCAACATGGACATGGGCTCTCGGGTTTTGTTATTATTTCTGTATCTAAATTCAGGTTTCACTCGGGTTCCTGGTCCAGATGGTGAAATCTAATCAGAGCTGTATCTCATGCACAAGGCAGTGGACTCATATTTAGACAGCTGATTGAGTCAGCAATCCAGCCAGCGCTGATAATCAGCGTGATTGGTGTTGGTGTGGTGAGAATGCACGACTCATGTAATGAGAATGCATTGTTGCAAGGGCACGGGGATTTGGAGGTTTGGGGCTTCCAGCCATTTGAAAAATAAGAGGCAATATGTTGAGCTGCTGGTAAAATGACCATTTTGAATAAGGACAATAACAATAAATCTGAGAATAAAGCCTTGTCATGCAACATCATTTTGTACATTTCTCGCAGATATTTTTCCAGTTGTGTTTTCAGTTGCATTAATCACAGGCTTTTAGAATGTATTTCTGCTATAATTTGCAAGCTTGAGTTGATAAACTAGCTGTAAACTGCAGAAACAGCCACAGCTGGCCTGTAAAAGGGATCAAACCTTCTCCACCAGCATCCTGGGCAAAAGCTAATCATTTGTGGGAATACGAGGGGTCAAGTGCATATGATCTGAATACAAAGAAGCCTTTAAAAGGGTGCAGGATCGGTGCTGAGGCTCTGCAATCCTCAAAAGGAAAGAGAGAATAGCAAGCGCATGCTGCCTTGAAACTCGCTAATATCACGTTCCCAGAAAGAATTCCCGACCCAGCCAGAGCCCAGCCGTTTGTCATGCTGTGATTGATTATTGTGGTGACTGCCGGTTGGAAGTCTTCTGTAGTTAATGGTGGAGGTGTTCTCAGTTTGAGCACTATCCAAAACAGGAATTCATCTGAATGCGTATGCACAAGTTAGTGTCCGTACATCAACATTGTGTCTCCGTCTGAAAATTCACATGTGCTTATTGCATTTGGTTCATTCCTAATTGTTTTTCCTGATTTTTTTTTTTTGTTATACTTAAAATTGCAGTCATCTGCATCTGCATCGACTTGAGTTAAGGAGCAATTTAAAATTTAAATTAAAAAATGAAAAACAAAAAAGTTTATTTTAATAATATTATTATTATTATTGTAAAGATGTTAAATTTATATTTCTATATATATTTCTAAATTTAGTAAAAAAAAAATCTACTTATTCATTTTACCTATTTCTTATTTTGACACCATGAGCAGTCCTAGCGCCCGACTTATTTGAACTACAAGATTTAAGCACAATAATTTTTTTAAAAATAACAAAAACGCCCAAGCGGTTTGTGTCTGCTGGAGCGTTTGGAGCGTTTGGTGCGGCGAGGCGTCGTGAAGCCCTTTACAAATTAATTCTTTACTGTGTGCCTCCTTCTCTGCCCTCAGAAAAGTGCCGCAAAAAAAAACCAGATGTGATTTTTAAACTAAACATGCCAGTCGTCAGATGTGCCCGCACAGTCATGATGTGGCCTTTGCTCCACGCTTCGGTCCGCCTGCTGCCTGCAGCCGTGCTGCGTGTCAGCCGACACCTACAAACTGCTTTTCAGACACTTTTTTTTGTTTTTCTATCATGGCTGCAGACTTCCCCGCAGTCGTGGGTGTTAAATAATTCTGACTAATATGTACAGATGTTTTTTTTCTCTTTTCTAATCTTATTTATCTATTTTTTCTCTGGTTAGATTTTTTAATGTTAAATGTATATTTGAAAGTGTCCATCTTTCATAAGAACTCCTTAACATTTTTACATCAAGTCGGTTTTTTGCGCTGAGACTTCACCGAGAATCGTCTAGAAGCGCCTCCCTGCTCGTCTTACCTGAACTGTCACTTTTCCTCTTGCCATTCCTCTTCTCAGCCTCGGCAGGTGACAGAGTCTGTCTGCCAAAGTCTGCAGGCACACAGGAGGCCCCTGTAGGGGTGCTGCCGCTGCCCAGACTGGGGGTGCTGGCACACATACTGGGTGCACCAGGGTGGGCCAGATCTGGAGTTGTGGGGCCATTGTCATGGGACGAGTGGGAGTGTGGGTGGCAAAGACCGTGGCGTGTACCGCCGCCGGGCGACGGCATCTGCGGGATATGCCACGATGCGTGATGCTGAGGTGGGTGGTGATGCTGCTGTGAGGGCAGGTGGCCCCGGTGGGGGTGGTGGGGGTGCTGCCCGGGAAACAAGCTGTCATCACCCGGGTAGCTAGAGATGACACATGGCGACGGTGAGGAGGTGGAAGAAGAGGAGGATGAAGAGGCCAGGTCGGGATAGGCGATGTGATCCGAGCGTCCGTGGAGAGTCAGAGGGGACTGCGTGAAGGCAGGATGCAGGGCCTGTGCTGGGGCGTGGGGGCTCCGCAGGCAGCTGAACAGTGCGTGATCCATCAGGCTCAAATGCACGCGGCCCTCCAGTAAAGGTGAGACGGGCAAGCGAAAGGGGCGAAGTTTCTAAATCAGCCCAAAAGCAAAACAATCACAAGCACATATCCAAGATTCTTCTCTTTTTCCCTTTACTTTCCCAAAACTTTTCCTTTTAGTGAGAAAAGTCAAACAGTCAGAGCAGAAAGCAAAATGTGCTTCAATAATGGGTGTCCTGTGGTAATCCGGAGCATGCGGCCGGTTGCCAGGCTGTGCAGGATAAACAGTTATCCCAGGACAAGCTGCAGCAGAGCCTCTCAGATGTCAGGAGGAACACGGGACTGGAGCTCGAGGCTGGAAGCACAAGGAGGTTCCGAGGAACTGCAGAACGAGGGGAGCCGGCGGAGGGGATGTTATAAATAGGGTGTAATGTGAGAGGGAGGCTGGGTCATGGACTGCATACGCGCTACTGACCACATACATATGATCACCCTCCAAAAAGCACAGCACAATAAATCTGTACTATTAAAATGGCTGAGCCTCAGGAAAGAAGGCAATTTATTTTGGACTTGGATCTGACCTCTGGTGGCCATCTTTTTTTTTTTTTTTCCTTTCAAGAAAACAGCCTTAATGGTTCATGGGTGGAGCCGTGGGGAAAGGGAGGTCGTATGAGGGGAAGTTGGAGACTGTGGAGAGACGGAGGGGTAGAGGTGTCAGGGGTTAACTCAGCATGTCACCCTGTCTTTGTCAGTCTTGACCTCCTTGAACGCCGTAATCTCCTGGAAGCAGGCAAAGATGCTTGTTGCTTCCATTAATGGTTTCCTCTGAATGTTGTTTGGTCTGCTGCTGGGATGTTGAGATCTCCACTTGACTACTGTCCTTTGGACTTGATGTAATAGAAATACAAATAATCATTGATCATGTTGTGTTAAAATGAAAAGGAAGCAAGAACATCTTGACATTCATGAAAGTTATCTGGTACGCACAAAAACGAGCACAAATGAATGTTGAAAAGGCAACTATAATGTGTCTGTGTGCTTTTTCCCTGTTTAATCCTGTTAATATGACTTTGAAATGAAACACATCATAAATACCGATTCAGTTTTGAGCTTTTGATATGAAGTCAAAAAAACTTTTTATTTCAGAAAGCTGACATAAATTATTGGTCACTTACAAATTACTGCAGAATACTGAAACAAACTGTTACTTGTCTTTTACTGTCACACTGGCATTTATGAGAATTTTTTTAATCTGGTTTTGAATGGTATGAAAGTCCCTCTAAGAATTTTTAATAAACTTTTACTCTTTTGCTGACTTTGGTGTCTTTGCTGTCGTATTATTTCACAGCTGCTTTTGATATTGTGGGTCATGACATTTTTATCTCCTGTCTTGGGTTGAGAACCTGTATTCGAGCCACTGCTCTAAATTGGTTTTAGCGCGTATCTGGCTGACTAATCTTTTTCTGTAAACACTGGTGATTACCCTTCTAAGCCAGCTCCTCTGACCTGTGGCGCACCTCAAGGGTCCATGTTAGGCCCAGTTCTGTTTTTATTCTTTATGCTATCTCCAGTGTCAATATTCAAAGACGATAAACTGTCTATTTATACCCATGACACTGAGGCTTGTTTTTTTCTTTTTTATCTAATTGATGATACCACCTCCTCTTTCAAATTCGTATAGTTAATTTCAAAATGTGATTTTCCACATAATTCTCCTAAACCCCAAAGAAAAGAAAGCTGTGATTGACTGGAAAGACTGAGATTTCCACCATTCCATCTCAATCGAGTCACATGAAAAGAACCTAGTTTTGTTTGTTATTCTTTCCTTATATTGGACTTTTATGTTTAATCTGGTCAAGACCAACTTTTATCCAGTTAGACTTTTCGTGAAAGTCAAGTTCCTCTGTCTTTTAGTTCACACTAAAGCAGGGACATAATTCAAGTCTCTGGCATCACTAGATTGGTTACGCATTAAACACAGGATTGATTATAACATCTTGCTTATTATACATCCTGTGGATATTATCTCTCCGTTTCTCCCGTATGTTTCAGATCGCATGCTCAGGTCATCGGACCTCCTAATCAGTCCAGAAACCAGATCAATTTTCTGACCAGGTTTCTCAGTGGCTTTTCTCTGTTCTTGCAGGTCAAATGCAGATGTTACATTAAACACTCACATCACACCGTTGGCCTCCTTATCAGGGTTTCACTAAATGAGTCACGCCATAAAAAGTAATTTTCCTGGAATGAATAGGAGATTAGGATGAGAGTGTATCACTGCTGTCTCAAATTCCCGCAATCTGTTGACGTCCAGGACTACGGTCACAGGCAGGCAAACATTTAAAGAAAATGTGAACGTGATTTAACTCTATGAACGTACAGAAACAGAAAAGATAAGAAATACTTATCTATGACAGTGATTTAATGGGGAAAACTGGCCTAGTTTTCTGCCATTTTTATCTTATTTACAGATGGAGCTGAGTCATCCAGATAAGTTTAAATATATAAAACAATAGTGGCAAAATTGTTTCCCCTCCTTATGAAACTAAGGACATCAATAAAAACCTTGTCTATTGCATTGTCTGCCAACCATATAATAAATCAAAGGGTTATACATTTCAAATTAAACTCAAATAACAGATAAAACAAAGTCAAATTTATTGCTGTTTCAAAAAAAAAAATAAAAATCATGGCTCAGGCAGGTTTTACAGGGAACAGTCACAGCAACTCCACACTCATGGGAATCCAGTTGGACGACACAGGCAGTGCCACAGACTCTGTGGGCCGCCTGAGAAAGGAAATTAATTCCTCTTTGAGGGAAAATTACTTTAGCAGATAGCACGACGGAGGCAGGCAGTTACTTTGCCGCTGCCGTCCCCCCTCCCCCCCAGTCCGAGTGAAGGCAGCAGAGGAAAGGCACCTTAGGTGAGTGAGTGTCAAACTCTTCTACTGTTTATCTTACAAATTAAGGCTATTAGCAGGTTATTCCAGGCTATATATGTGCTCAGGGCCTTGAGCAGGTATTAATGCACACGTGTTTTCAATCGTGCTGCTGGACTCGCAGCACGGATGGCCTGTGGCGTGGGTGTTTTCAGCCAGAACTACTCTTTGACCCTCGTGGGCTACAAGAGTCAAAATATCCCAGCATGGAAGTGTAGTTGTGCGGGAAATAGGAATACACACACACACACACACACATATTTTTGGAGTTCATCATAAAATATTTTTTGATTATTTCATTTTTTTAGCACATTTTATGAATTTAAGTTGCTTTTGGGAACATTAAAAGCCCTTAATACCACTGAATTCTCGTGGAGTTTTTATGAGCTGTTAACTGCAATATTAATATCATTATTTCGGGTTCAGGGAAGAGTTTTGCGTCTTGTGATGATGCAAATTTCAGATGCATGTCTAGTCCTGTTTGGACAAAGGAATAGTCCCATATGAAGATCTTGTGAATGTTGCACAAACTATCCGTTACGTCATCCTAAAACGCCTGGTGTTGGAATCACGGAACACACAATTGTCCAGCTTTTCACATGATCACATGTGAAATGAAACGGGGGAATAAATAAGCGTGAAGGTGTACTAAAGATGAGTGAGTTTAATGCATGAAAATGGGAAAGGCTGAGCTTGCCAAGGGGTTGTGTTTGTGATGAGCCAGACGCCATTGAGGTTGGCACGGCGAGTTTTCGCCACAGTAGACGGAAACTGAAGGTAGACCTGCAGCTCAACCTGTGGCTGTCAGTCACACAGGCAGGAAGGATTACAGCGAACGCAGCCCGGAGTCGCTGTCACCGAAAGCAAACAGGCAACTACGGCCTCAGGGCTTTTCTTACATCCACTCAAAATTCATCACTGCTGCGTATTAAATATGCAAAACACAAGCATTAATAAAGGTTTATTACACTGATCAACACGTACAGGTTGTGACTTTTCCTAAAAGATATTATAAATGGAAATTATCTTAATTTTAGATATGAAGGATTTATTTCAAACCTTTTATTTATCATTAATAAACCACATCACAAACACTGTGGGAAAGTACAGCTTAAATGAGCAAAATTCTGTTTTTGTATGTGAAGATATAATTTTTTACATATTTTTAATATATTAAAATTAAATGACAATTTTGTAAACATTTTCCATAAAACATATGGTAAATGTTTATAAAGCTACATCATTTTATAAACATTTACCAGATGTGTTATAGTGTCTATATTTATATATGTATATAGAGTAAATTACAGGAAGTGATAAGATGTGAAGAGAATTTAAATGAGGAACTGAGAATGATGATGTGTTTGGCTTTTTTCTCTTTTTGGAAACTGGGAAAAAGTCCATCAATTCCCAAATATTAAGTATTAAATACTCTTTTTAACAGAATCAACTCTTGTTTTTTGCCTCTTTCGTAGCTGTAGCAGCTCCGGATGTGTAATACGCTTCAGTAGGAAAGCTTTGATGTCGCTCTCGGCTCTCGAGTATAAAATGAGCATTTAAAAAGGCTGGTGTGTGTGTGTGTGTGTGTGTGTGTGTGTGTGTGTGTGTGTGTGTGTGTGTGTGTGTGTGTGTGTGTGTGTGTGTGTGTGCAGCCATTATTAGACATTTTCTTCTTGTTTTACTTTGGAGCTAATATGGAAACATTTCAGAGCGCGTACAACTCACTGAAGCTCTGTTTATATATATAAAGCATGTAGCCAAGTACAGTAAGATTAGTAGTGACGCATTTTGTAGCAGCAGTAAACCTCATGCCCCGCCCCCCTCCAAAAAGAAAAATTATAATTTTGGCTGTACAAAAACATAAAACATTTTCTCTTTTTTTCTCACAAAGTAGCACAATCATCAAAACAAATATTTTTTCACGATACTCGCGGATAAAATATATGACAGTCCCAGAGGTTCAGGGGTGAACTAAACATTTCCTGACAGTGACGGTCTGGGAGCGTGGAGATGAACATCTGCATGTGTTGTGGAAACTGTCGTCGCCGCTCATTTCCTTTCAAAGTTAAGCCGCTGATTTACAGCAGTTGTACAGTACGAAGGAGAGCGAAATGCCGGTGATATATGACAATGACAGACAGTAAATGTTGTCTGTTTAAACGTATGAAGAGAACTGCAGTCTTCTCAGGGAGTGACACCAAGAAAGCTTCAAGGAGAAGTTGTGTCAGCTTTGAAGGAATGTCAGTTCTTACTGGATCGTGCTTCAGTTGGCTTGAAATGAACCAAACTGTTCGGATCGGTTATTTCTTCAATATCATAACAGGAGAAATTGTATGAGAGCAAGAAAACAGCATGTGAAGACAAACCGTTTTCTTCTTGGAATAGAAGTTCTAAGTAGAGTTAAAGACAGTTTCAGCAATTTTGATTTAAAGATGCTAATTAAAATCAATAACTGCAGTCTTTTTAATCACATTTTGCTTCAGTCAAGTTGTTTACAGGTTAAATATTTAAATTGAAAAGGTATTTTTATTTATTTTGGAAAGTATATTGCAAAATGAAAAGCTTTTCTAAATTTTCCTCCAGAATGTTTTGTTGCATATTTATCTAAATTAGTGGCTTTATTTCTTTTATCTCTGTCCTATGGACTGTGATGTAACACTGTCAGTAAAATTAATGTCTTTTGAGCGTGTTTTGCTTCTTTAATGGCGTCATCTAGGACGCTTGCTGCACTTAGGTGGCCATTTTCTAGTCTGTAATGGTCGCGGACAGCCGCGGGTGAGATCATCATCTATATCGGGGGGTGGTTGGGCTGCCTGGTGCGATGGTTCCTCTCTGTCTCCAGCCTGGAAGTGGTGGAGCCTCGGCAGACGTGCGTGATGTTTTGCAGGGCCCCTGCATCGAGTCAGACCACACCTCAAACAGCCCGGGGTCGCCGCACTAAAACCCCCATTTAGATCTGGACCCTGCACAACCCTCAAAAAAACCAAAAGAAGCCCCGACTTGAGCCCGCCGCTGTGCTGAGCTCGTTTCCTCCCAGACTAAATTTGTAATCGCCCGCCTTCATTTCACTCCCTTCACACGCCTCAGCATCATCAGGCGAGCGGGACTAGGTGCCAGGCGGGAAACAGCTCCAGACCATTAGTGACTTTTATTTGTTCGATTAGATCCCCTGCTCACCCGCCCAACCAAAACCGGCCTCTGCACGCTAAACTTCCGGCTCCATATTGCGGCACATACAGTAATCCCGCTGGCTCCGTCCAATTGCTGAAAAGAGCTCTGCCATATTGGATCAATCCAGCGTCCCTGTGAAGGTCCAGCTTCAACATGCTGTTCCAATAAGGGAAATCATTCAGAAGAGTGAAGTCAACCTTTTATGATTTAACGGCTTCCTTCTCTCTTTTGGTTCCTGGGGATTTCTGGACGATTCCCAAGGAATTTATTCCATTGATTTAGTAAAAGGGAGACGGGCCTGCTCTCTGACTAATGATAAGTCGGTGCGGTGAGGTACGTGAATCTAATTAACACTTAATTCTGACTCTGTGCCATCAGTTTGTTTTGCGCTCGACATCATTATACACCAGAACAGCAGTCTTTTGATTAACCGTGTCTCCTCGAAATTCTGCTGGTTTTTCACTAATTTGGAAAATCCCAGAAGAAAAAAAAACTTCTATTAGCATAATAAGGAAATGTTTTCAGAAGCTCCAAAAATGTTGGTGTTGAAGTTATTAGTAAACTCCCTAACAATCTATTTTGCCCAGAATGTCCTGCAGAGCAGTGAGCACATCATTATTCAGCATTTTATTTGCTAAAGAACCAGCTGCTCTTGATTAAGATTAGTGAAAGAGTTGTCTTTGTGATGCACTTTGAATGTTTTTTTTTGTCAGATATGACTAAAAGATCTTTACATGCTTTTATCAGACTCTTTTTATGGCCTAACCCGAAACACAGTCTGGATATGAACTCAACATCTACGGCTGAGATGCCCTGCCAGTCCAACCCCCCATTCAAAATTAAATTTGCCTCTGAACGTATTCCAGCTTTTCTTTTTTTTACCTCAATGTGATTGTGAAAATACATGATGTAATAAAGTGACATAATTGAGTAGACAAAGTGTTGATTTGTTACGTCTGAACTTCAGCTGCTCTTCATCACAGCTGCATATTCAGTAACACTGTTCACCTGTTGGTGTTTTTCATTAGCTTAAGACAGAAGAGTTATGACCCAAAAACTGTTTGTAAACTTTCCAGCTCACTTATCATGGTGCAAATAAATAAAAAATATAATTCTTTTTGCACAGCTGTGTGTAAAAACAGTTTTACAGATGTTTGTCAAACCCTTACAAACCTGAAAGGAGGATATATCACATATTTGTCTGAACTAGATACCATAAAGTTTAGGGTCTGTAGTAGCTATCAACTCAAAAACTCGGACTAATTTATCACTTTTTTCTTTTTTTTTTTTTTTTTAGAGGCGTTTGGGTCTGAAAGTGTTTAATTCAGTGTGACTTTACAGACAGTGGGATTATTCAGCTTCTCCATCTTCATCTCCGGCCAGTTTTACTGGTCTGCTCCACAGACGCAGGCAACGTAAAGCTGCTATGAAGACAGCTGTACAGACGTGCTTGAAAAGGGAGCTTCATGGTTGAATCCTTGTGTCACGTTGAGCAAAGAACAGCAGACATTTCAATTATACCTCCAGGAAATGGTGTTAACTCTGACTGTATTTTGTTAGGAGATGCACAGTTGTGAACGAGAAGATCTGAGTTCTGGTTTTTATCCATCAGGTAGGTTTAAGCCCTGGACAGGTCACAAGCAATCTAACTTCTCGATTGAAGCCACTGTGGAAGTAACTGCTGTTCATCGACCCGGAAGTCAGTCAGTCTCCATTGAGACTTCTGGTTAAAATGTCCAACTTTGCAGAAAAATAAACAAATAATACAAACATATAAACAGATTTACAGCCTGGTTTCAAAAATAGTTTTTTTGTTCTCCACAGCAAGATTTCACATCCATGTAAACTGTACAGGGGGTCAGTTCTTTTTGTACCACATCTCAAAAGTTAATTTAAATACATTTAGGTATAATTAGGAGCATAGACTTTTGATTGGTGGCTGTCTTCTCCAGTTGCTAACTATCGTTACTTCCTCATCAGTCATCCGCTTAGCTAAGCAGTCAGCAACTCGAGCTGACCGGCATCGGCCAAATGCAGCGGTAATTTCTGATTTTTGCCAGCGAAAAGACATTTGAAATTATCCAGAGAAAACCCACGCAAGCAAAGTGGGAACATGCAAATCCACACCTTTAGTCCTTTTTTGCACTCTGTTGCTCTTTATTTCCACTCTCAGTTACTGTTTGGTTGGATCTAGATATTAAGATCCATGCGTCGGGGTTACTGAAAATTGATTTGTTAGGGTTCAGAAAATGTCATGACTTGTGGTAGAACAAAAACCCTCAAGACGTGCAACATAAAAACCTGGCTCACAAAGACAAATAAAACAAAAAAATTAAAATACTGTTTTAAAAATCTGTCTGTCTGTCTGTCTGTCTGTCTGTCTGTCTGTCTGTCTGTCTGTCTTTCTTTCTTTCTTTCTTTCTTTCTTTCTTTCTTTCTTTCTTTCTTTCTTTCTTTCTTTCTTTCTTTCTTTCTTTCTTTCTTTCTTTCTTTCTTTCTTTGTATATTTATGGTGGCTTAGTGGTTAGTATTGTTTCCTGACAGCAACAAAGTTCCATTTCCGGTCTTTCTGTGTGGAGTTTGCATGTTCTCCCGTGCTTGCATGGGTTCCCTCCGGGTACTCCGGTTTCCTCCCACAGTCCAAAAACACACATGTTAGCTTCATTGTCAATTCTAAATTGCCCGTAAGTGTGAGTGTGCACGTGTGTGGTTGTTTGTTTCTGTATGTAGACCTGTGATGGACTGGCGTCACCTTGCGTCTCTCCTGTGATGAGCCAGGATAGGCTCCGGCAGACCCCCTGACCCTGCAAAGGATAAAACGGGGATGGATGGATGGATGGATGGATGGATGGATGGATGGATGGATGGATGGATGGATGGATGGATGGAGTATGACGGTGTCATGATTTGCATTCATCAACAAAAATGCAAACATTTCGTTTTGCACTATTTCTCATATTACTATTACAAGGTGGATAAGATGAATATCAGATTTTTATTTGACCTTAAACTTAACAGTACAAATGTTTTCACTCATCTTGCCTGATTAAACCTCGTGCGTGCACTGTGCCGGTGTGGCTGTGTTTAAATAACACCTCGCTCTATTTCCTGCTTGCGGAGTTGCACCTGTAAAGGCAAGACAAATTATGAGATATTATTCCCATTTCAGTCTTCAGATCAGACGTCTTATCAGACAGTGTAACTGAAAGCACCTGTGTGTCTCTACATAATTGTTCATTTAAAATGACTCAGCGAGTGGTGTCACTTTTCAATTTGGTGGATATTTGGTGGGCGTGAGTCTCTTATTACTCTTTATGTGAGAGTTAAGTACTGGGATTACTGGGATTACTGGAAAAATGTTAGAAACAAAGCTGTAATTCACCTGTCAACTGATGACAAACTACAGTAAAAATAAGGTTCCGATAATTTCTATATGTTAATATTTCATATAAAAAGAAAACATGTTTTTAAGAAGTTTTTTTTTTCTTTAGTAAAAGCAAAATCATTTCCAGGAAAAAGAAATAGGTGCATATGAGCTGCAGATGTTTATTACAACTGGGGAAAAAACAAAACAAAGAGAAAACCTGGTTTCTTCATCTTTTAAATTTGCACTGACTGATCTAATTTCAGTTTGATTTGATTTTGGCAAATCTGTCTGTTTTGAAGGTTGTCTTGGGATAAACATTTCTGGGATAAAGTGTTGGGAAGCTGGAGTCTATCCCAAATGAAAGAGGTGGGGTTCACCCACGACAATTTGTCAGTCCTATACAGAAACAAGTAAATAATTAATGTCGCTAGAGGTTTGAAATAATAAACTCACCTGACATGCACGATTTCAAACTCTAAAAGGAAAAAAATGTGGAAGCTGAACTAGGATTGCTCCTGCTGTGTGGTGATAGTCCTGACCACAACCCCACCGGGTCGCCCCACCGCCAGGACGCCGTGTTTGAATTCTGCTTTAAATGATTTTTGTATCAGGATAAGAACAACCTTGAAGACTGAAGGCAATCTGTGGACATTTACAGTAAAATGCCAAATTCAAAAAGAAAATAAATACATGGGACAATTTTTCATGTATTTGATGTGTGAATAATGCTGCTGTGGTTAACAGTCTGGATCTGATCTGATCAAAACTACGATGTTGCTCGTCTGCCATGCATGCTTAAATTGCCAACCTGCTCAGCTGTGCAGCAGAAACGATTCTTGTTGTGTTTTCTGACGTTGCAGTGGCAGCGCTGCTCCAGCTCAGTCACAGCTGAAATGGTCCACACTGACTGTGACCTGAGGACCTGAAGGTGTGGCCCTGCTCTGTTCTGAGGTCAGTCAGTGTGCAGCGGGAGAACAGCGCCCTCCACTGGCAGTTCATGAAAGGCGTCTGTGCCTGAGTGACTATAGACGTGGCTGTACAGCCCATTGCAGCCTGTTACTGGCTAGTGCGATTCTGTTCATAGACACACACAACCAAAAAAAAAAAACCCCTAAAAAACGGATTATTGTGTTACTTGACTGTAACACTTCAAGAGCTTTCTGCACTGAATGGAAATTACTTTATAAAAAAAAAAATTCAGGGCAAGCAGCCCTTTTCTGTGGGTTTTCACAAGGCTCTGATTTATTGGCATGGTCCTTGAAGGTATTGGGATGAATTTGAGAGTTTCAGAAATAGTTTTAGTTCATACAAGATATATTAGGAGGATTAGGAGCAGGACAATGTTCCCAGAATCCCCAGATGTACTGAACATCCAAAAGTTATAAACACTTTAATCAGACTATTTGAAGTAAAAACAGCTTAAATACTACAACGTTAAAATCTAAATACACATAAAACAGACATTTAAAAAAAGTCTTGAAAAAGGGGAAAACACGTATAGTCATGACCGCGGAGCACAAGAGTGGCGCTATAGAGAAGAAACTGACATTTCCAGCTAATGTTTTAATGCATCACGGGCAGAAGAAACAAAACGCTCTTCTTAAAAATACACGGTTTCCCTGTTTGTGGATTTTGGACTCAACCCTCCGAGCATAGTTGCTGATGGCCTTGAACATCACCAGCAGTAAAGCTTCCTTTCATTTCAGCTGTTACAGTGACGATCGCATGCGTGGACCTCAGCTGGGCGGCACACTTCGCAGACTGGTTCAGTGCGTTATGCAACGTAGACAGAACGGAGCTTCAGGTCCAGGATGGACCGGTCGCCCGTCCTTCACAGGACCGTTCAGAGAAACAAAACACAAACGACCATGCGTTTACTACTAGGGTCAATTTAGCATCACTAAATCAATCAAGTATGCATGTTTTTACGCAGTAAGAAAGTGCGAGAACCCTAGGCTAGAAACGTACTGGGAACATAGCCGTGGGATCAAAAATACCAACAATTGCAGGCACGTGGCAAGTAGAAGCGCGACATTATGAAGAAATTGGGTCAAATATGAATGCAGGCAGTATATTTCTAGAACTGTACTGTACTTTTTCTAGTGCTAATAAACATTTCATTTAAACCTTCATGAATTCTTGCATTTTTATACATGGAGTACTAATTTGAGGGCAAGACTATCATTAACTGTTGAAAACAAAGGAGTTCTTTTATTCAAACTGTCATCAACTGTCTCTTCCAACAGAAAATTCTTGGAGCTGAAATTCCTCAACAACATCTGTTTACATCACAGACTGTTTTCCACCAAAGGCATGTTTAAAAGTTTGGAAATGTGTGCTTGACATGTATCTGTCTGTAAATAAATAATGTGTCTCTCCAGCAGTTATGAAGTCAAGGGTTATTGTTGTTCGTTGTCAGTCAGATTTAGCTCCAGCCCAACAGAAACCCGGTGACCTCTGCATATTTTGCACTCACTGGGGTCATGGGCTGAGCCTCTCGGGAGCTGTTCTGTTCTCTGTCTCCTCTCACGCTGGGGAGTGGAGTTCCCAAGCATTTCCCCTGACTGTGGTCCAGAACAATCCCATGTCAGTGCCCAATCAGGAGACCGGAGCAAATGGCTTCGGCAGTGTGGACATGACGCATGGTCAGGACAATAGGAGGATACAAAAGCATGCTATAGAGGTGCACATACTGCAGAGGTTACATAGGTTCCTATACAGTGAGGTGTCAGCTTCCTGAATTTTATGTTGTGATACCTAAAGCCAGCTGTCATCTCAATATTTTATCTTATCCACTGATGTCTAAAGGAAATCCTGATAATCTATAAAATGTGTTGCCCTCAGATCATTTCCACGGAGAGTCACACTACAAACTGACCAGAGCCGAGCCTCCCTGTACTCTGTCGTGACATCTGTGGAAAACATAGCCCTGTTTTCAGCAGGACCCCATCCTGTCTTGTTTGCAGTTGCCTTAGCAACAGGGCAGCGTGCAGGAGGCAGAGGCAGGGTTTGGTCCAAGCTCACTGGGACTGAAGAGGAGGCGGTGGTTTGGACGGGATGGACTGCATTGAGTTCCAGGGCTTTCCAAACGCTCCCAGGGGCTTCATTAAAACAAAAGGAGGAGGAGGCGGAGGCGGAGGGACTTCCTGCTGGAGAGTAACAGACCAAACATGATTGCATAGGAACTGCAGCTTTTAATGTGGACAGAAGGTCTGCACACGGCAGTAATATCTTTCGCCATCTTACAGCAGATTGTGTCGTTTTACTTTGAACAATGCAGCACAAACACGTTATGATCAGAAAGGTGTAATTAGTGACCTCTACTGACGAAACTAGAAACTGAAGCAGCAGTTGCATCTGTTTTGTCTGTACAGTCATAATAATAATCCATTTATTGGCACAATAATTTAAAATGAGATACACATAAAAGATTGGAACAGCTGAGCCTTATCACGGCGTTGCGTGGACCGTGATCTTTTCCTCCGTGGAGTTGAAATGCTAGCGTGGACAATGATTATGATTTAAAATGCTGTTTTAAAGTGAAACCACAGTAGTGTGGCTGTGGACTAAAGTGTCTCGGGGGACTGAAAAGGGTAGTGTGTGAATTCAAGTGTCTGAAAGTAGCATCCTTTAAAGCAAACCCTTACGGATAAAGTGAAGATCTCCATAATCCAGGAGAGCTGTGGCCCCCCTGCATCAAAAGGAGTCACTTTAGATGGTTGGGCATCTTTCCAGGAGGCCTTCCAGAGAAGGTGTGCCACATATGTCCCATCAGAAGAGTGCCTGGAAGCAGACACCGGATGTACCAGACAGATTAAATCGCTCAGCTTACATGGGAACAATTTGGCGCCCAAAGTGTAGTGATAGAGGAGGCGACTGGGCAGCGACCCGCCTGAAGGTCTTCACACGCCAAATCAACTTAGTGCAACACAGTAGACATCACATTTCATCAGGGATAAATGCATGAAT
The DNA here is from genome assembly GCA_014839995.1 of Xenentodon cancila. NCBI lineage: Eukaryota > Metazoa > Chordata > Actinopteri > Beloniformes > Belonidae > Xenentodon > Xenentodon cancila. The sequence continues at coordinate 2,506,588 of CM026211.1, read as the reverse complement.
CACAGAAGATTTTCTTGCTCTGAACAATATCTATTTTAATTTAATTCAAAGTCATTATTTCATGTACATTTTTATAGATTTCTGATTCCGAGACCAGAATCAAAACCTCTTCCACCATCTCAGTTCATCACAGGTCTTTTTTTTTTTTTAATCTCACGAGTAACAAGATGAGTAGAAGTTCTGCCTCAACGAAGAAACCCTGACAATCCTTAGAGCAACCACAATGAAAGTCATCACTGATTCTTTTTGTTTTGTTTTGTTTACAAAGTGGAGCAGTTCAACATTTACAAATGTCATAAATCACCAATTCGTCTGATCATTTCTGTCATCAATATCTTTTCTTTTCTTTAAGTCATAGTGAAACTCTCCCAACTCTGCAATCTTTCCCATCTAGAGCAGGTTTTTAGATAAAGATGCTCAATTAAAATAGGATTTTGTTTTACTTTTAGACCAGTAGACATCTGGGAGAACTCAGAGCCACAAAGCCCACACACTCGCTGTGTCAGAATCATTTCCTGCAAATGATGAGTCGCGGGCACGTTTGGATCCAACACAGGCAAAATAAAATAAAACTCAATAAACACACCCTGGATTGTCCATCGGTAACTTACACGTATAACCTAACCTGTAAACGAATCCCCTTTGGTATGGATGGTACCACAGACAAATAAATATCCATCATATTTTTCTTGTCTGTTTATCTCACGGTTTTTGTTTTATATAAATATACGCAGATTTGCACAACGTGAACTAAGGCTGCAAAGCCTCTGAAGCCTGCAATTACCCACCATAACCTTGTTTGCATAAATGCATGCTGAAAATTTTTTAGATGAATCAAAAAAGAACTAAAACTGTCACATATTGTTTTAATCCATAGTCAAATGATAAGGTTTATGTATGAAATTTAAAAAAAATCCATCAGAAGTTTGAGTTTTAAATCTAATAAACGATCGAATAAAAGATTTAATTCAGTTCTCGTCAATGGTTGTTTTGTTGTTTTTTTTACATTTCAAGGAGCTGTGAGATGTGAAAGGAGTCGATGATGTGATGTCCTTCACTACTGAGCAACACAACTGGGTGACTATAAGCTTTGGAGCAAACTGAAGCATTTGAAGTCTGCTTTGTTCCAACGCATAAAACAAGCCAAAAACTAAAAGCCAGAAACATCAACCCGGAAAATGAGTCATCGGTGATGACAAACAACGATAACAAGAACATGCAAATATTAGGTGGTATTGTTTTGACTGAAAATGGTACATGCTGTGCAAAAAGCTGGCTACACAAAGGCTGAGCTTAATGCAGCAGTGATGAATGTGAACTGGCTCATGTTTAGATGAAAGGGTGAAAGGAGGAGGAGGAGACACAGAAAGAGGGGGCGGATGAGTGAAACACCTGGGGTTTGACGGTCTCACTGCTACAGTCCATCATCCAGAAGGAAACAATAGGGATGTTGTCGGCCTGAAGCGGCAGACTCACTCAGGAAGCAGTTTGGGAAGGTGGCCACTTGGATCACTAACAGCTTTTGATTTACGTCTCCATTTTTAGACGTTTAAATCAGTGCTTCTCTGAAAGAGTGCAACAAGGAGAGTGAAGAATGCTCAACAAGGCTCCGATAGGAATAAACTCTGGGTAAATTAACACAGACGAAATTTCGTTTTTGTCTTTTGATGCATATTTTGCAGCATTTTGCCAAGTATACAAACAACATCTGCATATAATGAATTCCCTTCTGACGTGTTTATTTTTATTGCCCATCCGATGAAAAACTCTGGGCAAATTTTGCAGATCTGCACAACGTTGTTCAGACATTAAATAATTACAAGGAAAATACAGAGCAGCGGTACAGAGTATGTGTGGGTACATGGCACGTTAAAGTAAAATATATAACCCAGAGTGTTACAACCTGAAGGCAGAGGTCCACCATCACTCCCTTTATTATTTACTGTCTGTTTCCCGCTGTGACCAATCAGAGCATCTCCTTTGAAACAGGCACAAGTTGCATAAATACTCAAGCGTGCAGCAGTTGACCCACCTGCATACATGTGAAACATGGTTTGGCCGTCCGGTCTCAGATGTGATCCAGATATAAAGTAGCAAATCTCCCATCTAACAAAAAGAAGATTGTGATTTGTGATTCCCAACATGGGGATTCTTTCTTTCAGATATTGTTTTTCACAATGAATTTATTTTTTCAAAGAAAAGAAAGAAAAAAGACAAGCAGATATTGTGTTTGTTTGAAGCAACTGTTGAATCACACACATTCTAGTTTCTTTGTTTGGGTTGCTTGAGTTTAAAAAGAGCTTTTTTTTTGGGAGCTGATCAAATTTGCAGCGTACCGTTGCCCCAAGACGGCCTCCCTTTCGCCCCGTTGCTGGAGCTCGCCCGACATCACGGAGGGCTTGTTCAGACCTCTTTATACAGTCTGAACAGAGCTGTGAAGACATGGTTAGAAAGTTGTTCTGGGTAGAAACTCCTGGTTTTATGACGTGGTGGACCAGCATGGACTGGCTGTCACCGCGGAGACTCTTTCAGTTGCTGTATGAATCCTTATCGCCAAATAATGCAGATTGAAACTGAAAAAGTAATGCTTTAAATGCACTGGAGTTACTTTATATGAAGTCGTAAAATAGAACATGAGGTTGTGTAATAATCATACATAACCGTGACCTTTCGTTTTCTTTTTGTTTTATTGATTCATTCCAGACACGTCAAAATCGATGCGTAAAGCATAACAACGGTAACACTAAAATTCATCCATAAATAAATAAATATACCCCCCCCCCCCCCCACACACACACACACACACAATAAATTCCCATCCAAATACATTGATACTCTGATTGACACATATACTACACTGTATACTACATATACTACATATACTACACTATATACTACATATACTACATATACTACATATACTACATATACTACACTATATACTACACTATATACTACACTATATACTACACTATATACTACATATACTACATATACTACATATACTACACTATATACTACATATACTACACTATATACCACATATACTATACTATATACTACACATACTACACAACCTCCTCATCAGTTGAAGATGTTTCATATAATGATCATAACTTGTGATTGTAGGACCTGTTTGGCTCAATATGCCACCAGGAGGACCGCACCAGACCGCCTCATTTTGGCGGTCTTGGTCTGGTTATTTTGGGCCTCAGCCAGTCCTCATGCAATTGTCATTACAGTGTTCACACTAGACGAAACCCACACCATGTGGAAAACAAACTTGAGGTTCTTTTGAATGGTCTAAATCCAGTAGGTGTGAAAGCACCCTACGACTTCCAGAAAATATGTCAACTTTGGAAATAAAAGGGCATGATATGGATCCTTTTTATGCAACACGCTACATAAAACTTTGGTCCCAGTCTAGGATAGCCTAGTAGTAATCTTAAAATATCTTTAAACAGTCTCAAAATTCCATAAAATTGGAAAAGTTGAGAAAGTTGTGAGTTCTAAAAGCATGTATCCAATGTAAAATAATATTTTTCATCTTGTCATTTGGGTGCAAAGTGAAGGACAACTCCAGCGTAGTCAAACTTGGGTGTTATAGTGATCACTTAACTGAGAACTGAGATGGTGAAACATTGCTGCAAAGAAGGCCGAGCGTACAGCAAACAAAAGTAGCCAGATTAGACAAACCTTAGTGTTGTTTAGACATTTTTGAAATCAAATTATACTAACAAGTGTGGTCGCTTGTTTCACGTCCAAATGTAACCACATTTTCTCACTAACATTGTTTACAATGCACCTTATTGTTCTACTTTTTCTTTTCCTGCCAAATTATGATACCACAACAGTAATAAAAGTCATTTTATAATCAAATCAACTCATTACTTTTTAAAGGTCATAGAGAAAACAGCCTAAAATGTGCACCCTTTAAGCTCCTAGCAGAAAAACATACTTACAGCGACGTTCTGTGATCGTGCAGCATTTTGTCTCATTGTGTCTCTTAATGAAGTGTGTCACTCAAGCAGTCCATGTTTATCTTCCACATGGCTGGTCTTTTATAAGGCGCTGATTATAACCGACTAATTACACAAAGTGGGAGGCAAAACACACAAAGATAAAAGAACAGTTGAGGAGGACACAGATGATGTACAAATGTAGAACCCATAAGTGTATAGGTACTGTGCGTGAATACAGAAACGCGCTTCCATGCGTGGGTATATTTACACAGATTCCCTGCACTCTTCTCACACCCACACAAACACAAACACACATTCCAGGACTGCAGCTCTCTCTGGATGTGTTTACATGCCGCCATCACTTCGTGGTCTGGCATGAGGCATCGAAAGTGATCAGAAATGGGACCAACAAAAAGCCGTGCCAAGCCGGAGAGTAAATAAGTAATAAATCTATCCTACATCAGCGGAACAGCTCACTGTAAACACCCTTTTAAAAGCGGGCATGTTGAGGCGTCCCGCGCTGATGGGAAGATGGCAGACATTCCTGCCGTTTTCCACAAGAAAGAGCAGCGATAGAAAAAGAGCTGCGAGTTTACAGGGTTTTTGGCCAGTTTCTCCCGCGGCGTCTGGTGGCTTTAATCTCAACAAAGCCAATTAGTCAACGTCAGAGGGAAGGAAAGGAGGCGAGACGGGAGTTTTGTGTAGAATTTATGTGAAGCGTGTGAGGAAGACGGAGGGACGAAGATTGAAATGACTGAGAATTAAAAAATGGATCCAATAAGTGACTTTAATTATATTTAACAACACTGAACTAATACCCAAACATAAACTATATGTTGCTATAATTGTCATTCTATAAGCTTAAATAAATAATGGATCAATATATGATTTATTATGTACATGCTGCAAGTTAATTTGACCAATGGATAACCATATTTAATATTTTTAATAAATCTTTTAATCTGCTGTATTTATTTCTAATTCATCTTCCTTTATCTTATTCAAGTATTTTATTTTTATGTTGCAATGTATTTCCTAATAGTGCTTTTATTAATACATTTATTTATGTTTTTATTATGTGTTGCTGTGCTTTACAGAGATTGAAAGTCCTGTATTTTTATACGGTGCTCGTTCACCTCTTTTAAACAAGAGTCGAACACCACCGACATGTGCAGCAAAACGCTTTTCTTATTCACTTAATCACAACTTTGAGGTTAGAAGAACTATATTATGTATTGTCTTAAAACTACATCCAGTTACAAAAAAACTAAGTTGCACTTTTCTCTTTTATTCCTTTTGTTTCACCTTTTTTTTCAATCTGATGATGCAAAATGCATTCTGGGATACTTAGGCGTCTCAAGTGTCCATCCTCAGTAAATTGGGCGGAGCAAGCGCACGTCCGGGGATTTCAAGCAAACTTGACAGGATGCAGACTTTAAATGAGAGCAGTATTTTGGCTGCAGCTGGGACCATGAGAACGGAGCAACGTGCTCACGGCGAAACAGCATTTAAACTCCTGTGTTGCTGTCTGCATCGCCGTATTCACGCCACCGACTGCTAGTTGGCAGTGCGGATCCTTTCATGCAGCGGGAGGCTTTTATACAGTCTGCGATGTCTACACCAAGTGCCAACTATCCAATTTCCAGATTGAGGCTCCTGTGGACCTAAGTTTGGTTGCAGCTCCTCAACTGGCTGCTGGAAAAGGGAGTCAGTCTCCATTGATTCCCATGGTGAAATATCCAACTTTACAGCAGAAATAAACATATTTACAGCCCGGTTCAAAGCGCTGTTTTGGTCTCGTCATTCACAACCAACTCTGGGGGGTCGATGTTCAGCCTCGGCTAAACGCCACTTTCATTTATGATTTCACCGTCAAATCAGCATCTTAAACAGTAGATTTGATTTGGTAACGGAGTTGGAGCGGAGTTTGAGTGACGGAGCTGGGAGCAAAGCTATCTTTGACTGACATGCGTGTTCCCGTCAGCTTCCAAGGCAATGCGGCTGAGCCCCGCGCAAAGAAAAACAGGCTTAAAAACCGCTTTTCACAAACCAATGGGTCACGTGACCCTACGCTTTGTCTATTGTTTTATTTTATCAATGGTCCAGATCAACGTTCGGCCCAATCTCCCTCCAAAAGCTGAGCCCCATCGGGCTTTCTCTGACGTATAAATGTATAAATTGATATTCTTTCGGAGTTCTTGCTGTCCATTTTGAACGTAGCAGCAAAAAAGAAGTAGCTGGATAAACATAGCAGAAAACACAATACTACAGAAACTACAAAAAACACAGAAACTACAGAAACTACAAAAAACAGAAACTACAGAAACTACAAAAAACACAGAAACTACAGAAACTACAAAAACTACATAAACTACAGAAACCACAGAAACTACAGAAACCACAGAAACTACAGAAACTACAAAAACTACATAAACTACAAAAACCACAGAAGCCACAGAAACTACAAAAAACACAGAAACTACAGAAAATACAGAAACTACAGAAACCACAGAAACTACAGAAACCACAGAAACTACAGAAACCACAGAAACCACAGAAACCACAGAAACCACAGAAACCACAGAAACTACAGAAACCACAGAAACTACGGAAACCACAGAAACTACAGAAACCACAGAAAATACAGAAACCACAGAAACTACAGAAACCACAGAAACTACAGAAACTACAGAAACCACAGAAACTACAGAAACTACAAAAACTACATAAACTACAAAAACCACAGAAGCCACAGAAACTACAAAAAACACAGAAACTACAGAAAATGCAGAAACTACAGAAACTAAAGAAACCACAGAAACCACAGAAACTACAGAAACCACAGAAACCACAGAAACTACAGAAACCACAGAAACTACAGAAACCACAGAAACCACAGAAACTACAGAAACCACAGAAACTACAGAAACCACAGAAACCACAGAAACCACAGAAACTACAGAAACCACAGAAACCACAGAAACTACAGAAACCACAGAAACCACAGAAACCACAGAAACCACAGAAACTACAGAAACCACAGAAACTACAGAAACCACAGAAACTACAGAAACCACAGAAACCACAGAAACTACAGAAACCACAGAAACTACAGAAACCACAGAAACCACAGAAACTACAGAAACCACAGAAACCACAGAAACTACAGAAACCACAGAAACTACAGAAACCACAGAAACTACAGAAACCACAGAAACCACAGAAACTACAGAAACCACAGAAACTACAGAAACCACAGAAACTACAGAAACTACAAAAACTACATAAACTACAAAAACCACAGAAGCCACAGAAACTACAAAAAACACAGAAACTACAGAAACCACAGAAACTACAGAAACCACAGAATCTACAGAAACCACAGAAACCACAGAAACTACAGAAACCACAGAAACCACAGAAACTACAGAAACCACAGAAACTACAGAAACCACAGAAACTACAGAAACCACAGAAACCACAGAAACTACAGAAACCACAGAAACTAAAGAAACTACAGAAACCACAGAAACCACAGAAACTACAGAAACTACAGAAACCACAGAAACTACAGAAACCACAGAAACTACAGAAACTACAGAAACCACAGAAACTACAGAAACCACAGAAACTACAGAAACCACAGAAACCACAGAAACTACAGAAACCACAGAAACTAAAGAAACTACAGAAACTACAGAAACCACAGAAACTACAGAAACCATGTGTGAGACAGACAAAATCAAGCCGAGCGCAGAAGGGAAGCAACTTCTACTAAATTTAAAGGAAACCTAAATAAGTAAAAATAATGGGCACCAAATAAAATGTTAACGAGGCAGACTGGAGTACAACACAAGGAACTGATGCCAAAAACATTAGAAGCAAAACAGCTGTGGGGATAAACCACACAGCAAGATGAGCAGCTTCACCGGGTACACATAAAAATATTTTTACATCTGAAGATATTTTTTCACTGTAGAGACCCCACAGATGAAGATAAAAAAGTCTGCATTTATCCTCCGTGGTGTCCTCCGATAACCTCAGCACCCCACACAAACAACGCACTTTTATTTTTATTTTTACATGCTCCTCATATGAATCAAGTGTCAGGAGATTTAGTCTGTAGTTTGTAGTTTAATCCCAGCCTCTTCATGGCCCTGTGCAGGACACCGAACCCCCATATCGCCCCCACTGTCCCAACTACTCATAGGGGGGGGTCCCAGGCCTGGATTAAAAGCAGGATTCCAAAATTAAACTTGTGCCAAATCAACATGTGGAACATGATGACCTGCTGTGGTGACCCTTACAAAGAGAAAAAAAACTAAAATATTTTCCTTGTTTGCACATCACCTGCAGCTGAAAACCAGGCTTTAGTAATCCAGAAGATCATCACGATCATCGTATCAATCCCCTCTAATCCAATCCAAGATATTTCTTTCCCCTGGTCCTGTTGAACTCATGGTTCACAACCCAGTCATACGCAGCAGGCGTTTCCTCACCGGGGAAAGCAACCAGGGGGCAAACAGCTCCGTTCGCTCAACGTACATTTATTTAAACTAGGAAAAAAGGGTTAGCGAGGGATTCTCGCCGCCTTTTATGCTCCAGCGTCTAGAAAGAGGAGCACACTGCATCCGATTTAACCGTTGAGGAAGTCCTGGTTTGGACTTTGGACCTTGGAGGGGTTGTTGTTGGGGCACATACATGGAAGAACGAGGTTCAAGTCTCACCGGCAGTTTTATAGCAACTTTAGTCTGAAGGGTAATTTTAGTGTTGAGCTGCTGTTTATTATTATAAATTACTGTAATCGGTTATAACATAGTTTTGTTAAAACATAAAATCAAAACATAATGCACCAAAATAGTCTCTTTCATTAATGATTGGCTGGATTAAAGTGTTGAACCCTAAAACTGCGCATCATACGTACTTTGTAAGCCTTTTATCCACAATATCTAATAAAATATCATGCAATATATTAAAAATGGACTTCAAATGGACTTTGAGGTTAAGAAATAGTAAAAGCCCTTTTAGTCATTTTTGAACTTTTACTTTTGTTTGCTTCAAATTATTTGGAGATTTATTTCTACACAAATACAGAATAGCAAACCAATTTTTCTACCAACCTCGCACTTAATGACTTTAAAAGCAATTTCAAACTTAGATAAATTTCCATATCCGGGAGAACATTTTTAAAAGCTGAATCTGAAACATAGCTGTTGAATACAGGATTAGTTATGATTATATAAGCTGTTTTGCTTGATAAAATGGGCCTTTTTGAATATTCGGGCTGCACTTCGCCGCCGCACGTCCTCCCAGTAGATTCAACAGGTCACACATAAGCATAGCGATCATTTTACTGGTCAGCATCAGGGCCATTAAACGGAGATGGAAAGAAGCTGGGCTGTCTGGGGGAGTTTGAAACTGATCCTGCTCTACCTTGTAAAAGTTGCACACTTAACTGGATGTATGCAAAGAAGTGAAATTGATCGTAGCAGAGTGGGTGTGAAATATATGCGCAGCCCTCGGCCACCTGGAGGTTCATGCATGTGTGTGTGCCCGTGCATGAAAACACGACCGTGCAGCCTCCACGCACCACTGAGTGCCGGAGGTGAAGCGGGGACCAATAACCCCAATAACTTCTGCAGCTCAAATTAGAGGCGCATTTTTAAAGAGGCCTCCCACACAGCTATCAGCACGTTCACCACTGAAGACTCCACTTATCAGCTCTGCGAGCCAAGAGTCCACTCCAGAGACTGAACCTCATATGTCATCAACACACAGGCTGCATGTCCTCTTAAGAATGGAAAGACCATCATAAAAGGCCTGGATGACATAAAACAAACCAACTGGCTTTGACATGAAAGGGGGGCATTTTAGCTCATTTGGGAGTTTTCTTTTTTAAAAAGTGCACCAGTTCTGAATTGATCCTGTGCTTTACAGCCTAACCCCCCCTCCCCTGCTTTAAGTCCTTGGATTTATTTTTGCGTCTGCACAGCAGGAAATAAATCATCCTCAGACTCTTTCTTCTGCTCCTTCTGCTCCTTCTTTCTTCTGTGCCCCCCATTCCTTTCTTTCGCTCTGAAGCGAGGGATGTGGCTGTCTGCAGCGCAGAGTCCGACTCTCTCCCCTCCGGAAGAATTAGACCCGCAGACGTTACCACATTGTATTTTGCGGTGCATAGTTTTTCAAAAGGGGGAACCAGTCCTGGCTCCACCACAGTCCCAGTCCTGCGGGCCCCTCAGGCCTCTTTCCTTCACTCTCTAATTAGATTAGCCGGGTCCCCAATCTGGCAAGCAAAGGCTCCAATCTGGCAATCCGGCTACCTTTGTGGCTGAGCAATATCTGGTCGTAAGAGGAGGAAATGACCTAAATGTCGGTCAGTATGGTATTCTGTTACACCCAATGGTGTGCTGACAAAACAGCTTGGGTAATGAAGATGTTAGAGAGAGAAGAGAAAGAAGGGAAAAGAAAAGGGATTTACAGCCAAGCTCCGTGAAAAGTGCTGGGCTGACTAAAGGCTTGTGGTCGGACAGCCATTCTGGGAGGAGAGCTGGCAGCTGAGGGAGCCATCGTGGGTCAGGTCAGTTCAAAACAGCCAGTTAGGTGCTCGGGAGCTGTTGCATATCAGTAAATATCACGGGAGCATGTCGCTGCTGGGAGGTGTGCAGTGCATCTACGCTGAAGAGCAAAGTGCATCTTCCAGTCAGGAAGAATGCTGAAGTCACTGAAATATTCCAGACTATTTCTGTTTCCGTCTTCTGTCAATGCTTTTTTTTTCTGCAAGTGTTTCAGCATCTTCAAGTTTCTGAGCAGAAGGCAGTAAAATATCACAGCCTCACTGGAAAGGAAGTCATCAAGCCAAACGATGATGCCAAATTTTAAGCCAAGGGTTAGAAGAATTTAGGAGACTGAGACGCTTACATGACACAGTATAGCTGTCAGCAGGAATGTTGAGTTCAGCGCCAAGAAGATGATTAAGAAATATAAAGAAAACAGAAAGTGAGTCTGTGCATAAAAAAAAGATTTAAGAAGTAAACCAGTTAAAACAGAATGAGGACAGTCAAACGGTACAGAGCTTCCCGCAGTGAAACACATGTGCGGACAAGACTAATGCCGCCGAACACTAAATTCCACAGCCAGGCATCTCGATGAGACGTGACAGTATAAAACAGAAGAGGACGTCTGGAGATTTCACTGACAGGAAGTGAGAGTGCTGTGGATGACTTGGCCTCATAAATCATTTTTGGGAGAGCGATGCAGGGAGCTTCCAAAACCTGCATGCAGTCACTTTCATGCACAAACTCATCCCTCAAAGGTGCCGCCGAGAGCAGTGTGTGCATCTCCGATCCCACGCTACGACACAAATCAAGATGTTATGGCAGCTCGCAATGACTAACTTGCTGTTGTTGTTGTTTGAGGTTTTCGTTGCGGAGCAAATAGTTGCAATCCTTCACCGTGGTCCAGAGGGAGCCCAGGCTTGGAACCGAGGGCTGGTGAAGGGCCCGGGCTGGGGGAGGAGAGGGGGTCCAGAGTCGGAGAGACACGTTCATGGGAAAGATCAAGTGGGAATTCGTCTCCACGGTGTAGTTAGTCTGTGAATGTGTTTGCGTGAGACAGGCAGTGCAGTTTGAAAGTATTTTCACAGTAAGTCAAATGACTTTTAAAACATCCTTATCGTTTTTTTACGGTCTGTTCACACCAGACTTTCATTTTCACTGCAATCTCTCTTGCACTTTCGTTTATATATTGTTTTGTCTTGTAATCTGTTCTTTACATAAGTCTGAAGCACAATGGTCGGTGGAATAGTGTGTAGTTGGTACCTTTACAGTGGACGACATCAAATCACCAAAACTGCTCATTTTACACACAGTTTTTTGTTGTTTTTTCTTTATAATAATAAAAATACATTTTATTTATAGGCACCTTTCAGAAATGAGGACACCTTAAAAAAATAAGTCTTGACAAAAACAACAAAAAAGCAAGAAGTTAAAATGCCAATAAATTAAAATATGATATTGAACAACAAAACAACAAATCATTGTTTTTGTTCATTTGTATTTCATGTAAGATTTGACAAATAAAAATGTGAGTCTTAATGTGAGATTTGAAGCTGTGGAGAGTCACTGGTACGGAGGTGTTGAGGACCAGAGTTCCGAGAGGCTGAAAGCTCCGACGGGATAAACCGGCAGGTGGAGTGGAGAGGGGGAACGCTGAGGAAGATTAAATGTGTGCAGGACGGCGTGTGAGGTAGTAAAAGGTCTAAAGGTGTGGAGGAGCTGGATTATGCAGAGCCTTGAAGATGAGGAGCAGACTTTTAAAATCGATTTGGGAGTGGACGTTGGCCAATTAGACTGCTGTTAATATAAGTCATGTTACATTTAGTCAAATACAATCATATTATATTTGATCCAGTTATAATCTGGTTAAAGGACTGGTAACCTGTGCAACTGGGCCGACCCAGGAAGGAGGATGGATCCAACAGATCCCTGTGATCCCATGCAGTGAAGATCTCCACTTGGCAACACATCAACTCCCACAACTGGCTCCGTTCATTTCTTCCTTAGGTCCAAATCCGCTCCTGTTTGGTGCCTGGTTTAATAACATTTTCCACATCACTTCAACACAGGTTTGGCTGACAAGCCGTATTTTGGAGAAAAGACATGGTCACTGTCAGATTGTAAGGTTTGTGGCTCCTCTGTCAGAAATCATCCACGTTACTCTTGGTGTCACTTTTCTTGGTATTATCACAGTCTGTCATTTTGCAAATACTAAAGAGGGGGGCGCACCCAAACACCCAAACACCCAATCACCCAACCCAATCACCCAAACACCCAACCCAATCACCCAAACACCCAATCACCCAAACACCCAATCACCCAACCCAATCACCCAATCACCCAACCCAAACACCCAACCCAAACACCCAACCCAATCACCCAACCCAATCACCCGAACACCCAACCCAAACACCCAATCACCCAAACACCCAATCACCCAACCCAATCACCCAATCACCCAACCCAATCACCCAACCCAAACACCCCACCCAATAACCCAACCCATCACCCAACCCAATCACCCGAACACCCAACCCAATCACCCAACCCAATCACCCAATCACCCAACCCAATCACCCAACCCAAACACCCCACCCAATAACCCAACCCAAACACCCCACCCAATCACCCAACCCAATCACCCAAACACCCAACCCAATCACCCAACACCCAACCCAATCACCCAACCCAAACACCCAACCCAATCACCCAACCCAATCACCCAACCCAATCACCCAACCCAATCACCCAATCATCCAACCCAATCATCCAACCCAATCACCCAACCCAAACACCCAATCACCCCAACCCAATCACCCAACCAATCACCCAATCACCCAACCCAATCACCCAACCCAATCACCCAAACCAATCACCCAATCACCCAACCCAATCACCCAACCCAATCACCCAAACCAATCACCCAATCACCCAACCCAATCCCCCAAACCAATCATCCAATCACCCAACCCAATCACCCAACCCAATCATCCAACCCAATCACCCAACCCAATCACCCAATCACTTACCCTGCCTTTAACAGTCTGAGCAAAATAGACAACAATATTCAAATCGCGTATTGACCGTCTCTGACCGTCTCTGACCTCGGACATGTGTTTTCTTGGTTTATCTGCTAACTTTGTTGAGTTTGAATTAATATCTGTCCTTTTTTAGCCTTGAATACAAAGGTACTCTGACCACTCCACCCATGTTAACGAAACCAACAGAGAAGTATTATAGCTTTGTAACTTTGTTTCATGACCTGCAGGGAAACTGGTCACGGCGAGGTGATGAAACAGTCCTGGCGGCTGCCGTCCACATTTAAGCTTCGAATGACACTAACTGATGTGCAGCTGCTGACTAGAAGCCGAGTCTGGTCTGTACGCGGCATCTTCGCAGCAGCATGTGTTCCCATGTCTGTTTACGTGGGAGTGACCTGTTATGGATGAACGTCCTGTCTCGCCCACTGGAGGTGGGCTTGATTGAGCGGCGTCGGAGGAGTTGAGGAGCAAAGAGAGCAGCCAGGAGATGGATGCCGAGAGGAGACGCGAAGCCCTGCTGGTATTTCATCGTGAGCAGAGCTGCAGCATGGCTGTCAGCATGATGGAGATCCTGCTGAGGAGGAGGGGCGGTGCGTCGCAGCGTCGGCGGGTCAGAGCCACAGCTGCTTCCAACTAACGGGCTCGGCCTCGGATTCAGCTCACGCCACTCAACGTTTTTGTCTTTCAGACTTCCTTGTTCCTGTTTTATTTCTGCCGGTTTATTAGCTCGTTTCTATCCTTCTTTGTTTACATCTTTTACGTTCATCCCTCCTTCAGTCTCCCTGTCCTTTATTCCTTCCTTGCATCTTTTCTTCTTTCTCTCCATTTTTCTTTTTTCCTTCTTTCCATACTTGTTTTGATTTCTTCCTCTTTGTCTAATTTCTTTAATTCCTCTGCTTTTTTGCATCACTCATATTTTGTTTCCTTTTTTGTCCTTTATTTTTTCTTTCTTTCTTCCCTAATTTTCCCGTCATTCTTTGCCCCTTCCCATCTTTTCCTTTCATACTATACTGTCTTTACTTTGTCACCTTTTCATCTTACTTCCTCCTACTTTGTCGTCTTGACCTTTTCTGGCTTTGATCAGCTTCCTTCCTTCCTTCCTTCCTTCCTTCCTTCCTTCCTTCCTTCCTTCCTTCCTTCCTTCCTTCCTTCCTTCCTTCCTTCCTTCCTTCCTTTCCTCGTATCTGTCCTCGAGCGTTTTTTGCTCCTTCTATATCCTTCCATTCTCTCTTTCTGTCTCCGTTTCTTTTATCTGACGTTTCACATTTTCTCTTCACATCATTGTTTTTTCTTAACTTCCTTACTTCAGGGATTTCTTTTGGCTGTTTGTCACATCAAGCTGTCCTTTTTTTTCTTTTACTTTTTGTCCTTCATTATCTTCAAAACGGATCTTTCCGTTGTTCTCCCATCCTCCCACTTCTGCTCTGTTCTTCCTTTTTGACATGTTACGCCTCATGATTTCTTCTTCCCTCTTGTTTTTGTTTCTTTTCGTTTCTTTTTTCTCTTCTTGTGCTCACGTTTGGCCTCGTGCCGTTTTAACAACTCTCTCTCTACTTTATGCTACTCTTTATTTTTCATCTCTTTTTACTTTCTTGCCAGTTACTTTCCTCTTGTTTGACTTCCACTGTTCAGCTTAGTCACTCATTCTTTTTCTATCAGTCTTTCTTTCACTCTTCCAGCCCTGGTTTTTCTCGTCTTAACTCTCCCTTTTTCGTGCCTCCTTTTGTTTCTCCAGTTTTCGGCTCGTAACCTGTTTGTAAATGAAATAAATCTTTTCTTCATTCTTTAACAGTTGTGGCTCGTCACAGTTGCCGATGTTCACTCTCTCCTATGACACCAAAGCTGAGGGAAACCAACATGCACACACGTGCTCGCTGAGGATGAGTCGTTCGCCCATGTTCTCCACCTCTGACGGAGACCCGGCAACCCAACAACCATCTCCAAACACAAATAACCAGAGCTAAACTGCCATCTCGTCTCTGTATTTGCAGATAAATGATGGACCTAATTTCTCTTTCATCTTATCCACCACCGGACACGGATCTGGCGTCTGGATCTCAGTCCGGCTGGCTGACAAATTCTGCACAACTTACAGCAACGGGAACTTTTCATTCCACCAGAAAGCTGCTTTTATTAGTTTGGATGAAATGATGTGCACTTCACAGGTATTTAAAAGTGGGTAAAAGTGACACTGTTTTGGTATTTGTACATCACCATTTACTCAGTTATGCAGCGTGACAACAAATGTAGACATGACTGCATAACTACTCTGCGCTCCAGAGGTGTTTCGCCTCTTTTAGCTCATTGTTTTGGTTTCATTGTTTAGTAGCTTTTTTTGATTCAGGGGGCTTTTTTAAAATTTAAAAGACAGCAAAACAAAAAAAACAGGGGAACTTTAAATGCTTCAAACTATTTAAACCACATATCAGTATTGAACTAAAAACATTGAATTATTATATTTATCTGATTTTATTTTTTTTATCAGTTTTTATGGCAAATAAAGTGGTTTTAACATGGTCTTTATAAAAAAAACAACAAAAAACCCTAAAAAAAACTGGAAATTAACAATAAACTTTGTTAGTTCTTTATTCACACAAGTCAAATTTTCCAAAACTAGTTGCTACAGTGACATCAAATGTAAAAGTAATACTCCGATGATGTCAGGAAAGGTTAACTGAACTGACCTGAACTAAAACACACTTTATTGTTCCACAGAGGGACATTGTAAAGCTGTGTACGTACAGCATAAATAGGATGTGGAGACGCGTCTTCACAGCCCTGCAGTCCCTCCTCCTCCTCTTCGTCGTCCTGCTGTGTCCTCAGTTTCCGAGGAGCCGGTATGAAAGCTGGTGTCCTCCGCCGCCTCAGACATGCTTCAGTGAAATACCCAAAGCCTGCTTCCACCAGTCTAGTCTTAATCAGCACTGCTTAATCCCTCCTTAATCAGCACTATAAGGTCTTGCCATTTCTGTCTTTTTTTTCTTTGTCCTGACTCCTAAACTTCTTCAACATTTCCTCTCATCAACCCACCTGGATCTGAGCATTAAAAAGCGCACATAGCTGCTTCCATATGTAAACAACTTTTTATAGCACAGATCCAACCAGTTTTCTGTTTAAAAAGGAAAAATAAATCTACATGATGGGTGATTGTTTGTGTTTCGGCAGATAAGTTTATCTTCTCACCACGTTAAACTTCCAAAGACTTTACACACTAAACCATCCTCCATCTGATTCCCGCTCCTGCTCTTCTCCTGTCCTTATGATCCAGCGTGCAGGTCATGTGTTCATCATCAGATTACTTCTGTTACTGTTTTTCCGGTCGGGCGTTTTGATACAGTTGGTGATTCCAGAAATGGGAACGCCACATTCCTTTTCTCAGCTTGACTCAGTCTGACGTTCAGTAGAAATTCGACTTCTTCTTTGCTGTTCTTTTCAGCAGCAAACTGTGTTTTCATTGGCTCACTAATGAGCATGTGACCGTCTGAATCAATTTGTGGTCAAAACGGGACAGGAAAGCAGGCTTGTGCAGGTTTGTGAGGGTTAGTAAAACCTCACGACTACTGGCGTTTGTGAAACAGAGACGAGCACACTGGGGTAGTCCGGAAGTGTTAGTCCTGGAGCCACACTATGATTAGGAATCTTGCTCAGATGTTGCCCCTCTGAAGTTGGTATACATGATGAAGAGATGAAAGAGTGGAGGGGCTTTTGGTCTTCAGTCACTGGAGAATCATCAGGTAGGAGAACACAACTCTTAATGTTCTCAAGTACTATAATGAGGAAATGGGCCCATTTCCAGTTCCTGCCTGTTGGGTTACTCTAGGTATGCATGGAAACTGTCCATGGGATCCATCCTGAGCCAAATCTCTGGTGACAAAAATCAAAACGACAACTAACTGAAAATGACGTGAATTCTGTTACTATGTGCATTCCCTGCTTTTCAATTTTTCATTTTTTTAGTAGGGATTTTCTGCCACCTTATGACCAAAAAATGTATTTCATGATCCTTCACGCACATGTCCGCGGCCCAATATTACTTTTTTCAAGTACTTATCCAGAACTCTGCTGCTCCAGTCCTCACTAGGACCTAAAAGTGGACCACATCAGTCCAGCTGCACAACATGACAAAAAAATAGTAACAACAACTTAAAACAACATGAAAACCCAACTAAATCTTCGTGTGCGTGCTCTTAGTCCTTATATTACTGATCCTCATATAATATTAAACATCTTTAAGAAATGCATCTTTTAATGACGGCTACCTGTTTGCTTGTAACGGCTTTTATCATTTTGCAGCCTGATAACTGGACATGACGCCGTTTAATACCCAGAATCCGTTCGGTGGCTGCACTGTTTCTGACTCTCGTTGATCATAGGCGCGACCTCTGTGCCAAGGGAAACCTTGACTTTCGGTGACTGAGTGAAACGCCTCTGCAATGAGCCGGAGCAGTCGGCCACTCAACACTTGATTCCTCACCGCCCCCCGTGGGCTCCGGGGGCTTTCTGCATTGGTATACCATGGGGACCTTGCAGTGAGCAGAGCATCAGCTTCAGACCGACTGAATCTCCACATCCAGGTCTTTCAAGCGTAGCTGTCAACGAGAGATCTTGTGTCCTGCCGAGTCTCATTTTTAATCAGCGCCTCAGCTGTGCGTGGAGCACTGACAGCTCAGAGAGGAGAAACATGGAATTCATTTGGCCCCCGAGAGCGGCAGCTCAGAGGGCTGGAGAAAACATGTGGGGGTGGATACGAGGGCCAGAGAAGACCTCACAATAAAACAAGTACAATGGAGTGAAACCTGCCAAATGTTACTGTTATATAGTAATTCAACACCAACAGGCAAAAGTGTTGTTCCCCCACTGTGTTGATGACTGTCATCAGTTTTTATACTGACACTTTTACCATTTTGTTTTCCATGACATAACTGATAAACACACATGTGATGGAAACATGTCAAGGATTCAGTCATGGACTTTGTTGTGCTGCAAAACAGTAATCAACTCTGGGCTAAGATTTTAGCTTTAAAGCCACTCTATGTAGTAACACCGCTTCTGACCACATGGCCAGAAGTATAAAGTATATACTTGGATGGAATTATAGTGTTGTCTTCAAAAGGCACAAGCAGCACACTGATCAGAAGAAGTAAAACGTATTAACCACGCCGCAGTGCCTCGTAAACACATTTATTAGTGTAGCATTTGGCATTGAGGCGGTCTGAATTGGAGCTTTGTTGGCGCCATCAGTGACGCTGCTCTTTAAAGCACTTGTGACTGGACTCTGACAATAGATTATTTTTATTTTAAAAGGATCTAACTGTTAACTAAAATATCTTTTTGTTAACATTTCTGAAGCAGGATTTTGTACAATAGAACAATTAATCTGCTCACAATCTGAACTAACCTGAAAATTCAACTTAAATGTTGTATTTGTTTATTTATCTTTTCATCTTTAATCAAAAACGACATCAACAAAATCTACTTCTTCTTATTCCTTCAATCACAGATATCTGAGGCTGAGTGTCTGTGCTCCAACAGGTTTGGTCAGTATGTGTCTTCTGATTAGACCCCCAACTAATTTATTAACCTCCCCCAGTGTAGTTTCATTATCGTTAAAGTTCATTTATACATTTACTTACATACATCTGTATATGTACAAGTTTCCCTACACTTAAAGGTAGGGGAAGTCAGATGAAGTCATGTCTGTTGGGGCAGCACTGTTGCCCACAGCAAGAAGGTTCCTGGTTCGATTCCTGGGCCGGTCTCTAAGCGCTTTCCAGACCAGATCATGACTACGAGCAAATATTTCATTTTACACAAAAGTAGATGACTATTTTAGAGCGGAGTCGGAACCAGGAGTGGTGGGATGGCGAGGTGGGGGTCTTCACTGACATGGAGTCATGCATTATTTCAGGATGTGGAGGAAGACTGTTGAATGGAAAAAGTCGGCGCCTCTCCTCTGGACTTCCAAGATGCAACATTCATCTCCTGTGACGTCAAAGTCGGATGACATACTTGTGAAAAAGCTTTCCATCTGACAACATCAGCGTGCAGTTAAATGAGTTAGATAATGAATAGTTGAGTCTGAAGTCGGAACTTAAAATGACCTCATATCTAAGTTGACTGTATTCCAGTTGGAACGCTGGAAAATGGATGTCATATGTCATATGTTAGACAGATCTCTTATAAACAGTAAAATTACCTGTTTAATCTATTGATGCAAGCAGCAGGAATGTTGGATTCTGAAAACTTCAAGGGGGCGTTCCAGTTAAAATTTCCAACTTGGAAGATGGAAATGCAGACTTCCAGGTACAAATGGAACGCAACACTTGCCTTTTCGTCAATCAGCAGCATTGACAACTTAGCCACAGCCTGCAAACTGACAGGCCTACATCACAGGAGAAAGAAAACTGGACAGCATGAATGTGTGACTGGTTGAATTTAACTGGTGGCCTGCTGTCGCCCAGCATTAACAAAAGCACCACAGAAACACTTAAAAATGTTAAAACACGGAACATTTTATCAACAGGAGAGCCGTCTGTTTTCCGCTGGCTGGACGCTGGCGTTCAGTAAAAGAAGCCTAAGTTTCCTGCTTGCGTTTCTCCTCCGGACCCCCTGAATCACAGCTTAACCACACAGTCAGTTTCAGTATAAACTCATTTCTCTGCACACTCACGCCATTGCAACAAGTTTACACTGCAACATCCAAACACTGCGGCTGCCTCATCATCCATCTCAACGTCAGTTTGATGACTCTGTAGGAGAAGACTAATCATGATTTTATGGGACCTTCTAGAGCAGTAATTGCAGCTGCATGTGAGAAAGCATACTTGCATATGGTTGCTTGTATTTTGTGGTCAGAAGAGGGGAGTATTTGTTTTAAATCCGTAGTATAATTCAAAAGTAATTTCCACCAGATGGCACTACTGTCCACAGATGTTTCCCTCCGAGTTCAGGTACTGTAATATGATGTGACCTCAAATGCTGCAAACATTTATGTACATGTGTATCAGAAGTGGTGGGTAAGAGAAAATCAAAGCTCAGTTGCAGTTCTGGCAGCAAAAGCAGAGACTAAAGCACACTGACGTCCAGCATCAGTAAGTTTCTTATAATCCCAACTCCAAAGAGAGATACTCTGTGAAGTATAGATAAAAATAAATCGCAATAATTTGCATATCTCATAAACCTGCATGTTATTCATTACAGATTACAGAAGAAAAATGAATCTAAAAGTTAAATCGATGTACCATCTCAAACACAATAGTCCACATGCATCTGTGCAGAGCTGAGGAGACCAGCCGCTGGAGTTTGTGGGAGGAATGTTGTCCAGTTCTTGTGATTTAATATTTGAGCTGGTCAGCAGTCCTGCATCGTCTTTGTCGTATTTCTCATTTTATGGTGGACCAAATGTTTTCAGCTGATAAAAGGTCTGGGCAGCAGACGGGTCGGTTGAGAACCTGGACCTCCCTACTGCGAAGCCATGCCTGTGTAATGGATGCAGTATGTGGTCCAACACGGTCTTGCTAAAAGATCCCAGGCGTTCCCCGTCTGCCAGGATGGAAGCATACGTCGCATTTTTCTTTTCCAGATTTGCAAACTGCCAATCCATAGGCACTAACGCCCCAATACTATCAGGGAAGCACACTTTTAAAATGAAACACAATAACGAGCCAGATGAGTCTGGAGGATCTCCACAGTTTACAAAAGGAAATTTAAATGTTGCTTTGTTTTCCACTTTGCTTCATCCATCCATCCATTTTCTATACCCTCTCCATCCTGTACAAGGTCACGGGAGTCTGCTGGCGCCCATCCCAGCTCATTCCGGGTGAAAGGCGGGGGTTCACCCTGGACAAGTCGCCAGTCCATCGCAGCACCACATGTATATACAAACAAGCATACACACTATGGTACATGCACACCCACTTTGCCTCCGTCCATTTCAAGGGAGTGTCCCAAGGTTGACAGTGGCGTTCGGATCATGTCCACATGTGGTCCTTCTTTTCATGATAAAGCATCAACCTGTATTCGTGGATTGTCTGGGCTCCCAGCCCGTTTCTGGAGGTCTTCCTGAGCCCATGTCTGTTGTCAGTGTCGTGGACAACCAGCATTGGTTTTTGAGCCTCGTCTCCAGCGTACACAGACTTTCCCAGATTCCACCTTTTAGATGATGTTATGTACTGCAGAGGACGATAAAGTAAAATCATTCACAATCCTACACTGATAAACGATATCCTGAAATTCCTCAGCGAGGCAGCTCTTCACAGATTGGTGGATCCCCGCTCTACCGCCCGAAGATGCTTTTTTCTTTTCCCAATCATGTCACGGACCTGTTGCCAGTTAACCTCATTTGGTTCCAAGCTGCTTCTCTCAGGGTTTCTTTTCAGCGCCACTCATTTTTCCAGGCTTTTCCAGGCTCATGTAACAACTTTTTTTGATAGTTAGTGCCGACTTCAAATTCAAAATTAGCCAGTATACTTTATGAAATGGTAAATGTCTCACTTTCAACGTCTGATGTTTCTGATCTATGTGCTATTGTGAATTAAATGTGGGTTTATGTGATGTGCACATCATTACATATCAGATTTATTCACATATTTTACACGCTGTTCCAAGATTTCTGGAATCGGGTTTGTGCATTAGGACACCAGACGCTGTGGGTTTGCTGCGACCCAACAAGGCCAGATTCCTGAACACCCCCGACCCCCACCACCACCACCACCCCTTCACATCCCCCCGGTTCAGGTCCTCCCTTGCGTCTCCATATTCCGGCTCTGTTTTGTTTTCTGGTCTCTAGGAAGAACATTTTGTGGTTTTCTCTTTGCGGGTGCTGCACTACTCAATGCAGGCAAAGACGTGGCGTTTTACTGCGTTTCACGGCGCTGGGATGAACATAAATTTAGGTTCCAGGTGTTTCACGCCGTGCTTGTGTGGAAAAGCTCCTGCAGCTGGGAGCATGGCGCTGTGCGCTGCCGCCGAGGGTGTGATGAGAGCCGTGGCAGGCCAGTGGGCTGACGGCATGGCCCGGGGGGCCGGCAGTCAAACCCTTCGGCCTGGCTTCGGTCTCGCTCTCTGCCGCACCCGGGCTCTCGAAACAGTGTCGGCCAAAGTTCGAGCTTCTGGTTAGCATTAGGTTAACTGGGCTCAGACAGCAACCGTCACGACCTGGACCGAACCGCCGCCAGCAGCCGCAACCACGCCAAACCTGGTCTGAAGAAGTGCACGCTGTGAAGACGGACGCCGACTTCCAACGAAGTTTGAAGTGTCTGAAAACTTTGAGGACAATTCAAAGTCAGAAGTTTTCTGTTTGGTCCCGGATGAGATTTGACCCGGAGATAAACCGGAGAGCCAAACGCTCCAAATCTTTAAACCTAAAACATCTGCAGTCAACAGAGCACTCCGAGTCAAGCCGTTTGACAACCATGAAAGTTTACACAAAATAAAAAAGGCATTTCCCCACTTCAGCAGCTCCTGTTCTTTTCATGCAGTTCAAGTGTCAAAGTTGCAGGAACAAAGTCAGCAGACCTCCAAAGTGCAGGAGCTTAAACGTCACCACTCTGTCCAGCAGATGTCGCCCCGCACTCACAAATCCGGTCTTTCCATCTTCCGTCCACTTTTACCTTCTTTCTTCTTTAGTTTCAGTGAGTCGGCCCTTCAACTGACACACTGCAAAACCAAAACAATAGCGAGGGACTGCAAAGTCAGGTGATAATCCAAAGCATTTTGTTTTTACTCATTGAAATTTAAAAGTACTTTTCGGTTCAGCTTTAGGTTCCAGGAAGCAGCAGATCCGTCTGGCTGCTTCCTGCGTCCTTGAACAACCTGATGGTTTTGAGTCTGGACAGACGCGTTTCAGTCCAATTAATCACAATAAACTAGGTGTGTTCCCCTCCTGAGTGTAAAAATACAAAACATTCACGGAAAAAAGGAGTATATGAGTTTACGTTAGAAGGGCTGAACAAAGCTCACACAGTTTGAACGATCTTAAAGCTTCATGCTGAAAGAACTGGAGGACTTCACCTGCTGGTTTCAACACAGACCGAGTGTGAAATGCTCTTCACCGCCGTCACTAACACTTCTTATTTGTCTTTTTCTCCTCAATTTAAGCAGCAGAGGTGTTTATTTGTGCCAAAGTCGCCCCCTTTTATTCAGCGTGCAGCTCTCTTCAGGTGCGGGCTGGGCGACGTCCTCCACAGAAACCCCTGACACTTAAGTACATGCTTGGTGGTCCGTCACAAAAATCCCAGTGCGAGGACAGAGTTCTCTCGCCGCAGGGATCCTTCTGTCAACAGGTGGAATTTTAGCATTGTGGAAAAACGGTCAAATGTGGGAAACTGGAGATGGCCTGGAAGCGTGAGAGGCGCTCACGGAGCGGCGAGGTCTTTGTGCCATCTTAGGAATGTTACAGCAACACTCTGATATCAATTTGACATCAAGGGGAATTTTTGTCTTTCTTTGCACCTCCAGTCTGAGAAGTAGACGAGCTGCCATCACATGAAGAAATGGAAATAACACGTTTCATTGCTACTTTGCCGGTTTTTCTCTCATTGTGACTTTAGATCCGATATAGGAATATATTCATTTGCAAAGTTTGATGATCCTTGTTTTAATTCGCACGTGCTTCCTTTTGTCCAGAGGCATTTTAGAGTTTATCACGTACTGTGGTTTCCCATTTGCAAGGCAAGCCTTTATTTATCTGTACACACATTTCAGCAACACGGCAATTCAAGGTGATTTACATAATAAAAACATAAAAATGAAGAGAAAGAAATTAGAGTTACAGTGCAGATGCTTTATAAAGAAAAGTTAGACTTAAACTACAGTTACAGCGTAGCAATGAAATGAACATTTTTTAACTTTAAATTCAGAATTATTTAAATAATTCAGTCAAAGCAGCTGTAAACAAAAGCGTTTTGAGCCTTGATTTACAGGAACTGAGGGTTTCAGCATTCCTGCAGTTTTCTGGAAAGTTTGTGTGTGTTTGGTTCTGATTCTGGGGACACAGACCAGACCTGAACCAGAAGACCAGAGAGGTCTGGATCGTTGTCATGGCAGCAACACGTCTCTGATGTATTTTGGCCCTGAACTATTTAGTGATTTATAAACTAACTGAAGTATTTTAAAGTCGGTTCTCCGAGGTTCAGGGAGCCGGTGTCACGACCTCAGAACTGGACTGATGTGGTCCACATTCTTGGTCCTAGTGAGAACTCGGGCAGCAGCGTTCTGGATCTGCTGCAGACGTCTGATGGAGTTTTTAAACAAATCCGTAAAGACGCAGTTGCAGTACTAAATTCAACTGAAGATAAACACACGGATGAGTCCGTTGATCCTGGAGATGTTCTTCAGGTGACAGAAGGCGACTTTGTACCTGTCCTAATGTGTCTCTGAAGGTTCAGGTCTGAGTCCATGAGTACAGTCAGGAAGTGAAGAAATTTGACCAGGAGAGAAACAAGTCTGTGTACAGACACTTTTTTTTAAATGCTGAGATTTACAGTGTTCCTATGGCACAAAGACATTTTCACAAACAGTTTGTGGTGTCTAACTGAGGAAAAGGGAGTGTGGCGCTCAGGGTTGCATGTCCGGGATGGTCCTGAAGTGAGGACCTCAACACACCTACACACCAAGACAGCAGCAGTCCCTGACGGCCGTTCAGAAGCAGGAATGTGGCCAAATACGCACAGAAAGGCCTCAGGAATAGTGTGACGGACATGATCAAGAGTTCGCCTTTTACTCTAAAGTCTTCGGATCTGAGTCCGAACGAGCATCTGTGGTATGTGCTGGAGAAACAAGTCTAAACCTTCTCACCCCATCTCACAACTTACAGGATCTACTGCCGACCTGCACAGGTCACTTTCAGAGGACTGGCAGAGTCTCTGGTTTTGGCAGAACTAGGAGATCTCCAAAGTAATAGATAGCTGGCTTTACGTTTTTGGACGATCACTATAAATAGCAGAGTTGTTGGTTCATTTTAGTTGCAATATGAAATGGATTTAAGCAAAAAAGACAGGCAGAAAACGGAGCAAAATCCTGGAGGATTTTCAGGGGCTTTGCAGAACCGACTGCACGTCTGGACACGGCAGCTCTACAGCAGCTTGGCAGCTTAAACGGAAAAAAAAGACATCTTCTAGCTGAGCACGGCTTTCCCCTTTTAGGGGAAATTTCTGGCTGCTGTGGAGTTGAGCGGTCAAAGGAGGGAAACTCAGCAAAGACTTCCGGAGGGAGGATGGAAGCCATAACAAAATGAAATGGAAATTGGAGTGTAACAAAACAATTAATATGAATCATGTAAACAGCAGAAGCCTCCACTACAACAGCAGCTCGTATCGGCGTAGCAGCCGCTGCTTTTAGGTTTGTGGTCACAGTTGAAGCAACAGTTTTTTTGGTCTTACAGTTCTGATGTGGTCCAGAACTGTTAAAAATACAGGTCACAAACTAGAACGTTCCGAACATTTACTAGTTGAAGCCCAGCATGACAGGAAACCACACAGAAAACACTAGTTTTAGCCTCACATCACACGTTTGTGACATTTTATCCTCCATTAACGGTGGCGTCCTTTAGCTGTGACGCAAACAGACGAAGAACAACTGGTCAACTGAACTTACAGAACCTGGAACGATAAACACAAAATTAAACCCACTTGGTATGATACATCTTGAACAACTTCACAGGAACTGCCACCGAAGACGTGAGTTTCAGTGGACAAACCGCACTCTGACCTCAGTCTGGGCTCCAGTCCGAGTGCAGTGCAGTTCATCTGCAAGATGTCTCGTGATCGCCGACACCGAGAGGAATCACAAATCACAGCAGCGCTCAGCCAGCCAGATACCAACAATAACACTGTAGTTGCTCGTAGAGCAAGAAGACGACGAGCAGTGTTCATCTTGGACCCATTTCTTCTCAAAGCTCTTGTCAAGTGTATTTTTATCTTCCCTTGACCTGGTCCTGGTTGGCATCTTCGTCAGGCTGAGGTGACGGACGCGGTTAACCGGCTGATTAGTGTCACACGAGGGAAGGTAGTCATGGTAACGATAAACACGGCAGACACAGGGAGCGGTAATAGTGCGCGGCATTCATCGCTCATCCACACTTCCCACATCTGTGCGCATTAATGCACATTTTCATGGACCAGTGTAGAGCCGGGACCGACCCAGTCCGATAAGAGTCATTTCACTGGTCAGATATGGGAACAACGGCTCCAATCAAAACGACCCAGGTAAAATTCAAACCTTTAACATTAACAAACCTTTAACAAAATGCTTTATTCATCAGACTCTGAAACAAGAAACATGAAATTAACATTTCAGAACGTGAACACTTGGTGTTTATTACCTGCTGTTGATGCATCGGACTGAAACATCTGCAGGTTTCATAGCGAGTGTCCACAGGAGGTCTGAATGATTTAAGATAAATGTAAAGGAGATCTGGTGGAGGTGGGGGTGGAGGTGGAGGTTAGGGCGATGGTGACAGCCCCTTTACGTTTTAAATGAAACCATACCACAACCAACAATTAAATGAATTTTAATTCCAATTCTGCAGCACTTCCGCTCTCACTGGATTCAAAGTTTATGTGTAAATAGCATTTATTTTAGTTAAGATGCTGTAACAAAAAGGACTGACAATATCAAGTGAACAAAACAGAAAATTAAAATCTTCTTTATTTGGCTCAACTGGTACATCTATTTACAAAATAACAAAATTACAGACAGGTGAGCAGCAATTGTAGGACTGAACCGACCTGTCAGTAAGACCCGCCCCTGGATGCAGATGAGCCAATGGCTGATAAGCATCAGCTGCAGGAGGGGCTGAAGCTCGAAGGTCTGCAGCTTTCAGCTCCACAGGAAAATACAGGAAGATCCGGAAATCTCCGGTTTTATGATGTTTATGCCCCCCCCCCCCAAAAAAAAATCCCAAAGTAAATGATTAAAACGATATGTCTGGGGTACTTGGGAGGGTAATGGTGTTTATTAAATAAAACAGAGCTAAATGTCTGCTTTGGATGAAGCTACATTTATTTAAGCTCAATTAAAGCAACAATGCTTTTGAAATTAAAGTTATTTAATTGCAACTGTTATGTAGTCATACAGCCTTTGAGTCGGAAAAGTCAGCTAACCTGCACTAAGGTTGTACTGAAATGAGCCAAGCTGCCGTGAGTCAACCCAGATTAAGGAGCTTTAAATCTAGTAAAATCAAACTTTCAGCGTGGCACCAGACTCTGAAGTTATGTCTTTCCAAACGAGTCACTAACAGTAAACTAATTAAATCTTGCCTGCCGTGCAGGATCCCCGGCAGGATCCCCAGCAGGATCCCCAGCAGGATCCCCGGCAGGATCCCCGGCAGGATCCCCGGCGATCATGACAACGGTAAGAGGAGGCTTCTCCTGACTCCCGTCTCCAACTGAACCGTACTGCCAGCAGTACCTAGTTTAGGATTTTACGCATATCCCTGCGCTATGTTCAAGTCCCATTTCACTGCTGCTTGACAAAAGGTTGTCTGACATGAATGGGTCAATTACGACGATGGATGATACAGTATTTTAGCTCAAAATCTGACATCCCAGGAAAAAACAACCACATTTAAAACTTTTGAAACAAATGCACTGTGAACTCCGTCATGACGCCCGGGGATCTCTAGCAACCCAACTCCTCATCAAGGGATGTCAATGCGTTAACTTGACTTCCCTGCAGGTCGTCATCGTCGCAGCAGTTCATCTTGAATGTTGAGTCTGTGAAGTCACTGCAGGGTTTGGTGACTTCAGAGCTGATTCTCTGCAGGAGCCTCTTCTGCACTCAGTTGCTTCATGGAACGTTTCATGATTCATTAGATCCAAAACAGAGCAGAACCTCACAGAACTTAAGTTACAAATTGTTTTGTTTTGGGGTTTTTTATCCACATTTCCAAAACACATCAGTGAGTTACGGCGCTGCTCTGCTGCTCTGCTGCTCTGCTGCTCTGCTGCTCTGCTGCTCGGGCCAAGTGAGTCGAATCCTGATGCAACGTACCTTGCTGCGGTAGAAAGTAATAACACGTAAAATGTGTATTATTCATCTTAGAGGCAGTTTAAAGAAGATATTTTTGTTCTTCTGCTCCACCAGAGTATGCGTCTCACACCCATCACCGTCATGTTTATAAGTGGTGTGTGTAGCATCCAGTGTCACGAGACATCAATGTCTCTAAACTAAATAAAAAAGCTTGAATAAACATCTAGCGGTTTACTAATGAGGACATACTGTACTGTATGTAGGGAGGCTTTTGGCCATTTTTAAAAAATTCTGCCAAAAACTAGTTTACTAATGCAACAGTGCCCCTGACATTCTTTGACATTTCTTAAAGTTCCTATTAATTTTATTTTTGTTTCACTGTTTTAGGAGAAGATACTTTCTGACAGAGATCGGAGTCTTTGAGACAACGATGCAAAGGTCTCTAATGTGATTCCTTAAAGGAGCTAAAACAAACCTTTTCATCTTTTGGAAGCACAATGGCGAAATCCTGCCACTGCCATTCCCCAAACGCTTTCACGGTTCCACCTTCCACCCAGAGGTCCATGTGCTCCACCAGGCTGATGAAGACGGCTGGCTGGAAGGTGGAACGCCTTCATGTTCCAAGTCTACACCAGCGCACTGCAACGATCGCGCTTGATCCAAAAACACTGAACCGCACAAAAGAAAAACAACAAGCAGCGCTGTTTTCCTGGTGGAGTCTCCAAACCATGTTGCTCGGCTGCAACATGGGAAGCGTAGGATTGTGTTACCGCTCTTTGAAGTAAACATCGTGACATTCAGCCTCTGCAGCTTTGATTATGGCAGTTCTCTTATGTCCTTGTGAAAAGGCCATTTTTAATGAGAAAAACTCACTTGATGGAACTGATGCAACATTAAAGAATAAATTGTCTCATACTAACAGCATTCGTGAATCATGAAGACATTTTCTGTCGGCGCTGCCTCCCTTCATGCCTGCAGAAACTGCCCCACCAGGGCTGGGCTCCTCTCCCGGATCAATGCTGACGTGATCTCAGCAACCCTCAGCACTGACCTCTCCCAGCTCCGGCTGTCCTGAGAGACAAAATGAGGAGGAGAAAAAGAGAAAGTGGGTTCAACTTGTTAAAGAGCACAAAAGACAAAAGAACAAAATCCAGCAGAAACAAATTAAAACATCCTCATGCAGAGTATCTTTTATCTTTCCTCTCATGAGTTCCATCTGAGCCATAAAACTGATTCGACATCAGCCACCCTCATGCAGCGAGTTCAAACCAGCGGGAATTAAAGTTGAAACAAGCCCGTCTTGTTCCACTTCTACTAATGGATTCAGTAAGAAACAGACATCAGTGGCTTTGGCTTCATTCTGAGCAGCACGAACACCAAATCTGACGTTTTAAACTTACATTTACACTCCCTGTGAAGGACACTCCTGGTACGGCGACCTCTTTGAGTCAGCCGTACGGTCAGATAAACATGGATAAACATGATCTGCAATCTGAATTCTCCACTTCACTTTTATTTTGACAGCAAGAATCACACATTCTGGTGCAGGGTTTGACTGCAGTGTTATTTTATGGCTTGTTAAATCAACAGAAGGAAGTCATCTTTCAAAGGAGGAAAGGAAAAACGCAACAAAGACGAAGCACTTTGACTTTCTTTTTTTCTCCTAATCCAAGTTAATTTCAAGTCCTCTGAAGCTTGTGAACCATTACAACCTGCTTTGAAATTTTCAGTGCATGATATTGGACAGATCGAGTCTAAACCGCACGTTAAGATAAAACAAGACTCTGCATTAGACTTCCCTAGAACGGCTCCAGTGTTGTGGTTGTTTTGCTTTTGGGATTTCAGTCTTCTTTGACTCTTTCTGCATTTCTTTTGCTCTGCGGACCGCCTGCACAATGCACTTTTAATAGTTTTCACTCCGCTGACTTCATTCCTCAGACTGCAGCGACCGCCTGCTTTGATTTAGTTTCTTCACAAGACCAAAGAGTGACCTGTTTTCTATTTTTTTCAAAGCAACTGCACTTCAAGGAGCTTTATTTTGTCTTTGCCACAGCCTGGTTCCACGCAAAGATTTACAAAAATAATAATAATAATAATAATAATAATACATATATTATATGTTACGCGATGCCTGGCATGTTAATTGTGGCACCTGGAAGTTCCTATCCAGCACATGATCAGGGGTCTGGCATCCTGTGACTCTGCCACCAGGAGACTCAAATGAGGAACCTTTTATTTTTTTGGACAATAAACTGATTCAGTCGTTCAACAGTTAAACGACTCAACAGACTGTTTTTGCACCGTGGTTCATCTGTTTGCTGTTCAACCAAACAACTGAGCCGTTTACTTTGACTAATCGTCATATTATCAACTGCTGCTGTGGTTGAATTACGCACAACCACACTCAATTTGAAAAGAAAAAAAAAGGTATCTGTTTGTAATGCCTGGTTAAAAAATGATTGCCCTTTATGATGCTCAATCTTTTGTAACCAAAACAGATTTTTAGTGCAACCAGCACGTAATTGCCACTCTTGGTTCGTCCACCTCTACCTTGTTTACGATGATGCAGTATGTTTCGTAACCTTGTTATGACCAGCGAATTTGGCTAAAACGAAAAAACTAAAGACTAAAACTTTTTTTTTAAATATTCCCAGGATCTAGACATGTGTTTTTCTTTTTAAGTTGGGTATTTTAACATGTTAGTTTATGATGACTTCTGGAACAAACCCAAAGTGGCCAAACTGACTCTGAAACAAAATAAAGACGGATGGACAGAAATAATTTTGGGAATTATATCCGATCTGTTTTATCTCACAGTAAAACCGTGAACCTGGGTCTGCAAACAATACTTTCTAGCATCTGTCAAATGTTTTCCTAAGCAATAATAAAATAATATAAATCATTTTATGCTCTATTATCCAATGAGAGGAGATTAGTGTTATATATCCAAACATATCCCAGTGACAAGATTAAATATTCATACTGTGGAAGATCCAATTTAGCGTATTTGAGATGTGGCTTCAGATGTGTGCATTTTCAACTACAGCTTGGATTTAGCTGTTTAGCATGTTTTCATTTCAATTTAGATTTATTTATCCTACGTCAGATCACAGCACAGATCTTCACCCAACGCAGTAAGAACAATTTCTGACAATATTACAAAAAGAAACCTTCTAACTCCCGTCTCCCTTGGTCCTTTATTGAGGGACTGGACGGGAGTGTGACGAGGTGCGAGAGCGATGAGCGTAGAATCGGGCCTGACCGTGGTTAACGGGAGGAAGGGAGCCGAGATCCAGAACTCCTGGAGCACCACTCCTTAATCAGTACCAGCAGAAGAGGAATTGGATGACAAAGATTTTCCACACTAAAGGACTAAAAGAGGAACTGAGGCACTGGAGTACAGATCAGCAACTGCTGCCTCATTGATTAAAGCAACACACGGGAAAGAAAGAAAAGACGGAATGAAATACGACCGCTCTGAATGTGCTTCAGCGATATTCTGATTTGGCTTTGTCCTGTGTCCTTTATTACAATGCTTTAATATTTACAGTTAATCAAACAATCAAAGATATAAAAAAGCAGGGCTTCCCCTTTTCTTTATAATGTGGCCAAGTCATTGTTTTGTGGTTTAATCACTGGTGACATAAACACGAGTTAATGGATCGGTGCATTTATAAGTCAACAGAAGGGAGCTCACAGTACAACATGCTGTGGAATTACTGGGTTTGTGGAGTCATTTAACATAAAATGTGATCCGATCTTCAGCCAAGCCACATTAACAGACAAATTCAGTGTGCTCAAGCTGATAAGACATTTGTGATTATAATTTCTTTTCTTTTTATTGAATGACCCATCAAATATTCGTAATGTTGGAGGAAAAAGTACAAACTCTTGTGGCTAAAAGCCAGTTAAACCTCCTTCAGCAATGACTTCAAGTAAGAGTTTTCATTAGCTTTGGATCAAAGCTGCATGATGTCGGTGAGGAATATTTAAGGGGAGGGGACTCTGGCGGGACTCTGGCGGGACTCTGGCGGGACTCTGGCGGGACTCTGGCCGGACTCTGGCCGGACTCTGGCGGGACTCTGGCCGGACTCTGGCCGGACTCTGGCCGGACTCTGGCCGGACTCTGGCCGGACTCTGGCCGGACTCTGGCCGGACTCTGGCGGGACTCTGGCGGGACTCTGGCCGGACTCTGGCCGGACTCTGGCCGGACTCTGGCCGGACTCTGGCCGGACTCTGGCCGGACTCTGGCCGGACTCTGGTCTTCTGCCAAGGACACCCGTCTGTTCAGAGATTTACGTGGTCCACTCCTGAACAAAGGTGTTTGCCTGTTTCTGTAACGTCTTCAAGCTTTAAGCTGCATCTCACAGACTTTTTGTTTTATTCAGCGCTGTGATGATGGAGTCGCCTTGGCTATGCATCTTCTTCTAAGAAGTGAAGTTAAAGTAAAGGCCCATTTATGCTCGACGCAGAAGGCAGACACTCAGACACTCAGACACTCAGACAGACAGACCCTTTCGTCGGTCTCCTGCGTTGTTTATGCGAGTGATTTGGTCCAATATTCAGGGCCTTTGCGGATCCGTTGTTTGACGCAGAAACGGATGAATACCACCTGAAACCGCGGGGGCAGTGTTGAGCACTACAGTTAATATACGACCGCCAAAAGAAACAAACCAGGGAAGAAGATGAATTCGCCGTCCACCTGCCGTAATGTATTTAATGGTCAAACAGACCACTGCTGTCCACTGCGCTGCATCTTTTTATGTCTCTTTCTAAGAGCGTGCATTCTTGTTATTTTCTGCTATGTCACCATGTTTGCTGAAACTACTTCTTCATCTTTATCTTCTTCTTCTGGTGTTTTAGAGGTTGCAAACAACTTTGTAGTGGTGCATTTCCACCACCAACCGGTGTCTTATACTGATGTCAAAACGTGGAAGTGAACTCTGAACTCAGCACTGCGCACTAGTGGATGAATCGATGCAACAACCAGGATAATGTAAAAGACAAATAGACGAATGAGGGCGGCATACGACAACGCTTAAAACGAACGTGCTATTTATGTAAGCGAGAGAGCACAAACGCATAAATAAACTAAAGCACAGCTCAGAATGAAAAGCACCAACTTCATTTAGCTTAATAATTTGAGAGTTCACGACTTCCCTTCCCAGCACTGCGGCTGCTTAATGAAAAGGTTGAATAAAGACATGAAAACTGATGATTGCTGGTGTTTTTTCAGGTTCAGAATGGTGTATTTGTCTGTTATTGTGAGTTAGATTGAAGTCAGATCACATTTTAAGTCAAATAAATGCAGAAAACCATTTAGTTCTAGGTTTACATGACGTTTCCACTGTGTGTCAGTCAGAAGCTTAGAATGAGAGAGCTTTCTAATAAATGTGGTGGTATCGTTTTATTGTTTACCGATCAAAGCATTCTTTCAGTTGTTCACCAAAAGCTTTGCATCCTCACACGGAAAGTGTTTGAGATTTTACATGTGCTTGGAGGAGCTTGGGATGATAAATGTGATGAGCATCATCATCAGCAGACTACCACCCACGAGGCTTGAGGTGGATTCTGGGAAAGTCACGAGAACTCCGGGTGCCTCGGACATATTGAAGACAGCTTCAACCATCTAACCACAACTCTATTATTGAGATCTGTTTTCTGATACACAGGAAAAAAAAAAAAATAAAAAATATACACACACACACATATATATATATATATATATATATATATATATATATATATATATATATATATATAAAAAATATCTTTGCACACTACAAAAATATAAATAAATATAAAGCAAATCAAGATCACCAGGGAGGATCAAAGTTTCACGCTTGTCTAAGCTCCAGCCCTGAATCATTTCAACCCCAGAAATCCAGGTTTTGAAATATGAATCATGCTTCATAAAACAGCATGTTAAATCAAGTAGTTGCTTGCACAGTGGAACACAAATATGACTTTAGTCCTTTATTGGCTCGTGGCACAGCTTAAAGTAGTCGCAACTGCCACTCAGGCTTTTTAATGTGGTCAAGGGAAAAAAAAGAGAAGCAAGAGAAAAGGGTAGAATTACCTAACAACAAATTAGAAGTCCTCAGAGACATTTGCATACTGAACTTGTTTCAGGCTGAACTCTTTCTTGAGAAGCGGCTTCACGGTAGACTTCATGTTTGACTGCTGCTGCTGGAGAGAATGTCGCTGCATTCATCTCACGTCTCCGTTTCTATCGAAGACCATGCGGGATTAACAAAGCAGCTCTCAAATGAGCATCTCAACGTGTCATTCTTGTGGATGTCCAAACATCCGTCAGAGGGATTACAAGTGTTGGGACACACGCTTTCAAAAAAGAATACACATGCACAGATTTCACAGACACTTCATTGAGACGAAGAGTAAGCAAGCACCCCCGAAAAGAGGTGGAATATGATCCTGGAGGATTTGCGTGTCTCCAGAGCTTCATCATCATCAGCGTCATGGCCTATGTCCTCCAGCACCGACTGAGATGGTTTTCCACTGTGTCTGTCCCAGCGTCAGAGTGTGCAGATGGAGAAACCAGTTAGCTTCTGGATGAGTATTTTTGTCACCGCGGCAACACTGAGACAAAGAAAAGCTAGAAAAGTGGCGTTTTTGGACAGTCATCATCAAGTAAAGGCCTAACTGAGGCTTTGCAACGAATCCTGGAGGCAAATCAGTCTGATCTGCAGCCGTGTTCACAATAATGAGCTCTAATAGCTTGTTTACAACGTGGAATGATTCTCCTCATGTTCCAAAGTCTGAGTGCAGTCAGCAGGAGAATATTCCGGGATATTTTTTAAAGGGCCTGTTTTTACAAGATCCCATTTACTATTATAAGACATGAAGGAACCTCACTTTCCACTTCATAATGATTAACGGCTTCAAATCTACACTTAAAGGATTTCCCAGCCAGACGCATCGCAATTTATTCACATTACTGGAGGGTCGGTTACAAGTCGTGAGGGCCATATTAAATGGAAATGCGACACATTTACATGTTGAAACGAATCACGTTTTTCCACTGACAGCAGAGCGCCTGCTACATCCATTACAGTTGTATCCAACCTCCTGGTGGCTTCATGGAGTTCATACAGTTTTTCTTGACAAAAGTCAGATAAAAAAAGTAACTGAAATTATTCTTTATATATATATATATATATATATATATATATATATATATATATATATATATATATGCAATATATAACCCTCTAACCGAGCACTGACTAATAGCAAAGTGTTCCTGATCACTGCCATGTGTAGGAACACACAAACTCATGCAAAGGCCTTGTTATTCCATACGGTGACCACAAACTTATGGAATGGATCTTCAATCATTAACTTCTATTTGTGCTTACTGTTTAAAAGGAGGACTTTGGCAAGTGGTGAGGCGACAGGTCTTTGAAATACTGAGCAGAGAGAGAACAGGAGAGAACGGCGGCGGGAGGGTGGGGTGGGGGGTGGAGGCATCATCATGGGACCACACAACAAGCAACCCTCAAACTCTTTACTGTTAAATAAGACATCGATCTACAAGGAGCCGCCTGCCTCAGAGAAGAGCCTGAAAGGTCACAGACAATTACGACCTTCAGCACCGGCGATTTGCACATCTGGCCTGGGAGACCCGCTTCAGCGCTGCTGCTGCTGCTGCTGCTGCTGAGCAGAACTTCGTTTGCTCTCCTCACAACATGCCGAATCAACTTATGGAAAAGTCTGGCCACAGCCTGAGCCGACGATAGTGGAAAGAGCTGTTAGATTCACCAGCTACCATAACTGAATAGGCCGGTGACATTTAGACTTTTTATTGCCTCATTTCACTCTTTATATTTTACCGTCGCTATGCTCATAACAGCTGCTGTAGCCACTTGAGGGCAGCATCAATACTAACATCGACGCCACGCAGCGTTCTCAACTTTGGGAGTTTCTGAAGCAAACGCAACCACCTTACTTGAACTTGAGCAAACATTAGTTTCACTTGCACTCTTTTATAGATTAAGTGATTTCTCAAAAAAAAACCTCCCCCAAATGACCTGCATGCTGAAACAAAGCGATACAATACTGTTAAGAACACCCAGTGCATGGGTCTGAGAGGGGCTAGAGTTTCAGGCTCCTGACAGCTCGTCCCCGAGTGGGTATTGTGGTCACAGCACCCTCCCTCTCCGTGTATCATTGAACACAGGCGGTAGCTCGGGGCTGAACGGAGCGAGAGAAACGATAACAGGTTCAGTCTCTGGTCAGTCCAAGACTCTGATTAGACCCCAACGTTTTCCACTGCTTCGGGTATTTGATAAGCTCAGAGAAGCTGGGAAATGAAGTGTTGTGGATTGGTTTAATGTTTGGCTGTGTAACGTGATCCACTGGTGGGCCGCTGGGATTTCAGAGGTAGTGGTTAACAAACACTTGTTTTTTAGTTTGTTTCTTTTTCCTCTCCAAACTTCAAGCATGATTTCCAGACATAAGGCCCAGATGACGTGAACCTCCGTCCTTCTAAACAGGTCTTTGTATTTGGTATTACAAACCCTGGAAAGTAACTTCTTCCCCCGTTTACCAGGTAGCAGTCGCTCCTCCAGCAACTACCTGCTCTCCAGTACTGCTGCGAGTTATTGTCAGCAAAATTAAAATAAAAAGAAGAATACGAAGAATCGGAAGCAGAAGAATTAATTAATTAATTAATTATAACTAAATGGTCTTGTTAACCTTTATCTTCCTTATAAGTTTCAAGGACTGCCTAATCCGGAGGCTCCCATCTCAGAGTGATGCTGAAACACCAGCGAAGGCCAGACTTGTGTTGTTAGTAACTATCGACTCTTTGCAGCCCTTTGATCTGTTCAAGCTGTTTGAAAATGCTGCAAAGAGAGTTCTGAGGGGAACCAACAAGACACCTCATACTTCCCCATAACTTCACATTTAAATGCCCATCACAGCAAATCTCCCGCGTGCACTAAAACCAGTGCCTGCATTATGTTACCTGTTATCTTAACAGAGCGCATCACCCTGCAGGCTGATCTGTGGTTTCTAGAGTTTCTGAAAGCAGAATTGGGGGGGCAGAGCCTTCGGCAATCAGGCTGAACCAGATCCCAGCTTGGGTTCGGGATGCAAACACCCTGCTTTTAAGATTTGCCTTTAAAATAAACTGCAATTCTTAAGAAATTAGATGAATTTTTCAAGTACCTCAATTTAATATAATGCTTCACAAAAACAAAACTAAATGCTACATTTGACAATTAAAAATATACTTTTGCATCAGCAATCAATTGTAATATTGCACAAAGAAGGAACACCCCTGTTTAGAATAAACACATTGTACTACTCTCTCTACATTCAGCAGGATGTAGGCTGTCTAATTTTATACTGATCAAGACCTGCATTGTCAGAAAACCCAGCAAATGTAGTGTTTGCAGAACCAGGGGTCCTGAATAAAGTGAGAAGTTTCTTTTTGAACCATTCAAGTCTGATTTGGCAGAAGAAAAATGCGACATTTGTTAGGAAGAATTCAATTTCACAATGAATGTATGATATTTGATTGTTTTCTTCTCTTTTTTAATATACATACTTGTTTAAATTTCTGATTTGTGATTTACATCCCAAGATGATACGTGTCTCATTTTGTGCTTTTGACTTTGGAGCTCAAGACTTCATATGACCCAATACACAACCCAGTAATGGATTCATCGTTTGCACACAAGTCCTGGGTCGCGGGACTCCGCGGGACTCCGCGGGACTCCGCGGGACTCCGCGAGGGACTCCGCGGGACTCCGCGGGACTTCGCGGGACTTCGCGGGACCCCGCGGGACTCCGCGGGACTCCGCGGGACTCCGATGCGTTCAGCTCATGACCTGTTTGGCCTTTCACATAAAACAGTTTCTTTTTAACAGGTGGCGGAGTGAAGTCGTGCAGCTCAGTCCACCTCCTAAAATCGGCTGATGTGAAGAGGTGTGGATGAAAAGCGAGCTCAGTAACACTGCACCTCTGTGGTATTTTGAGCAAAGCATCAGGAACCCTTTCTCAGCTTGTGAAAGAAAAGGCCATAATATTCTTCTTGTGAATCCAAAGCATTTTAACATTTACAGCCGAGCATGGGCTGTGAACAACCACCCGAGTAAACAGGAGACACACAGAAAGTTCAGCCATAAACACAGGGGATAATTGGATCCAAGCAGAGAGACAGAGGGCTAATGTCGACATGATGTGACAGCGACAACCATCATTTTATGCTTCTTTCAGATGATGTGTCTCCGAAGAATTAGATTTTTTGAATTTTGCCAAGGTATTTAGTGGCGTTGCCTGAATGTCTGTACTTTAAATATCTATGTCGCTCCCACTCTGCCTCACTTCATCTGAAAAGGATTGTAATGTAGGAAAAAGCACAAGTCTGCATCCCACCCTACTTTTGTACGGCTCCCTCAGAGTTTCCAAAAGTCGGAGGGAGCCACACAGAGCTTGCAGCTTTAGAAAAAGAAGACCACTTTTGTATCGATAACTACTTTTCAAACCTCAGTGAGAGAACAAATGCTGCCACACAACTCTTTCATGGTACACTGGTGAAGTTCTTTCAACGTGGGTTTCCAAAATATCCTGTCTGTGGGCGTCCATCGGGCAAACAAAGCAGTTTGTTGGTCACGTCTAATAGAACTTTTCTTTCCGCATACCCTCTTCAGAGAAGGACAACCTGGCAGAGAATGGGACAGTGATGCGGTCTGTATTTCCACTGGATCCCCTCAGTGAGAACTTTTTAAACAAGCTCTGGTGAGAGATGAGTTTGTTTGAATTCAGATCACTGAAAGACGTACCTCAAAACAGTGTGCAGAACAATGAAACCTTAGTTGAGGAGGTATGAAGGCATGGGTGGGATTTATGAGTGGGGACATACCAAATCCTCTGTGCGGTGAGAGAAACCCCTGAGCACACACACACTCTGCAGATGCCTCATTTACTTATCACTCTGTATCACTTACAGAGCTGCAGAGAAGCCAAAAACGCTGCATATCGCAGGGCATCTGAGGTCAGCTGCAGGTGTAGGAATATTTTACAAAACAAGACATTTATTACTCCCTGAGCTTTCAGCAGCTCACATCCTGGCCAAGGATTAATGCCCTCACTTCCATCCATGAGATTGTCATCGTGGTATGCTATAAGCCAAACATACAAACATAGGTGCAACACTGTGTTTTTGTACTGTTGTCAAAATATCGGTCCCCTCAGACTAAACAGCAGAGGGTCAGAGCCGACCGTGTGGTGAGGGACTGTGTGTTCCCTAAGATGAGAGAGGGAAGACTGCTCGAAGCGCTTTTCCCAGAAAGCCTCGTCTCAGTCCAGAGACTCTCTTCCTCTTCTCAACTCGACGGCATCCCGTCTGTGTTTGCCTCCAGATTTCAGCAGGAATCTCTGTTTTGTTTGACACAGCTGGGCGGCTTCAGTATGACGAGTTGATCTCCGGAGTAAACACAAACATTGCCGTGTAAAGACGCACTGGCAATGCCCTCTTTATTCCGCCTCCACTCTACAGCTGTGCATTCACAGTGGTCCCGTGAAAGCTTCTCAAGTGTGAGCATTCTCCAAGTATGATGGCATTCTGCAATCTCAAAGCAGCTGCTTTTTCTCAACGTTGCGGTCCACAGCCAACAGCAAGTCCCTAATGTTTCTGGTGAATGACTGCTTTATTCAGTGCTGACTGAAAAAACGCCAACAGAGCAATCAAGTGTCTACCTGGTTGTTCCAGCAGGAGATGCACATCAGTGCCGAAGGAAGCTGCAGGGTCAGCCCGAGCAGGTGGTGTCGCTTACAGATGGCTAAGCACAACAGCAGGCTTAACCGGTTGCTTACTACGCCCAATACAGCCAATCTCTGCCTCGCCGACTACTGTGGTCAAAACTCTGGTCATTTTTTTCCCCAAAGCACCTTTTGCTTGCTTGGCTTTTGGCTAGATGTTCTGCCTGTACGCCGTCTCCCACAATCCCCATGACAGACCGATTTCACACCCCCGTGTGGAGTCTGCACCCATCCTGTTTGTAGCTTCCAAGGTGCAACCGAGGTGGAAAAGCACTGGAATTCTGTTTCACCTCCGTGTGCTTCACACAACGCCGCAGGGCAGAATAAAGGCGGAACAGGGGCAGAACAAACTGGCTGTGTGACTGGGACTAACGTGAGCAGCATCGAGTTACTGCGCTTTGGTTACGTGATTGACAGAAAATAAGTCCCTCAGGAAAAGAAGGAAAAAATTAAAAAAGGAAAAGTGCAGATGCATCTTCCACATGCACACTACCAAATATTTATTCTTCGTAGGCTTTGTGCAAATTGCTTGAAGAAAATTCAGTGCATACACTTTGGCTGAGCAGTTGTCTGCATTCTCAGCTCCCAACTGCAGCTTTTTTCCACCACACCCATCCACACAAACATGTCCTGAGACAATCATGCAAATAAAAGCACAAGCCGAGGAGGAAGGTAAAAGCACCAAAAAATAATTGATGATGCCTGTTAAATTCAAGCATAATCCCTGCAGAGCTGTGCCTCCCTGCACTGTAATTGGAGGGAAACTCAAACCAGTACTGCAGTGGGTGGTCAGGCACAGCTCAAAATCAAGTGGCAAAATAAACATTTACACATTTTTGCCCATAGTGTGTGTGATTGGATGTTTACAAACTAATTGTGAAAAATCAAGAGTGCATTAATCCACCAAAAACACATACAGCCTTTTTTAAATACAAATTCCCTCTTGGAACATCATCTCCCAATCGTTGGTATGAGCCAGAATCAAGTCACATCAGTCCAAACAGTGTGTGTGCGCGTGCGTGCGTGCGTGCGTGCGTGCGTGCGTGCGTGCGTGCGTGCGTGCGTGCGTGCGTGTTTGCTGGTCTTTTCAATCTAAGAAATCAAAGCTGAGTAAACACTACTTTGGTATGTCTAATTCCTTGAACCAAACTCCAGCGGTCAAGTTTCACACATACCGATGCACATCTGGAGCTTTGTCAGCTTGGAAGATTGAGCTTAATACTGCACACAACTCAAGGCAGTGCAAGTCTCAAGGCTGTGGCCATAACTTTCGACAAATCCATCACTTTAGAAGTAAGTTTAGTAGGTGTGATCCCTGATTTTTAGTCTGTTTGGAGATGTAAGGAACTCATCCATTTCCTGGGGATCTTTGAGTTTTAAGACCCAAGTGTCATAACAAAACCAAACAGTAAGGCAAACAGGCGAAAAAAAGATGCGTGAAGATTCAGGTGGATACTGAACTTTAAACTGGTGTTAAGAGCTGCACTTTCAAAAAAAGACTTTACAACTGATGCAACGAGACATGGTTGTAGAAATTAAAAACAAGATAAATTCAACATGTTTTCTGCAAAATTCTTATTCATTTGTTTAAAAGTTTGTTAAATTAACTCTTTTATAAAAAGAAACATCCTCAATATCAATTGATCCGTATTTGTGGAAAACACAAGCGAACATGATTTAAACATCATGAGACTTCCATCTTGGGGATAAACTTCATATTTTGGAAGCAGAGGAAAAACTCTCCGAGAACATTAAAGATTCCTCACTCATTCATCACGACACGTGTAAAACCAGTCAGCTATTCATCCGAGGACCA
This sequence comes from Xenentodon cancila, assembly GCA_014839995.1. Classification (NCBI taxonomy): domain Eukaryota; kingdom Metazoa; phylum Chordata; class Actinopteri; order Beloniformes; family Belonidae; genus Xenentodon; species Xenentodon cancila. The sequence goes on along the minus strand of CM026211.1, from coordinate 2,464,455 downwards.
CTGCTGGATTCTGGGACACAAGCTAGGAGTCCCTAATCTTCTCCGACTCCAGCAGGATGCAAACGCATAAATGTCACAGCAGGAGCCTCAGCCGCCTGTGTAAGGTTTCACCTGTCTGCTTTGTTGGCCTCAAACACGATTATCCTGACGGATGCCGTGTGAGAAAGAGTGCAGACAAGCTCCTCTGGAGAAACCACTTTCCCTTGATTCCTCATTAAGAAAATACTCCAAACGTGTGTAATTCCTCCAGAGGGCACTTACATGTGGATCAGACTCTACACATGGAATTTTGCGGTAAATCCTGACTCTCGATGACTCTTAAGGTGTGGTAATGCCAGTCGGGCATATTAAAATAACATTTGGATGAAATTGCATGCATACATGTAGGGTCCTAAGAGAGACGTCTGCAGACTTTCTTTTCCTTTAATATCACCAGCAACAGTGCCACCATGGAAATATATCAAATGAACTATATTCCTATAGACATTTATAGAAGACAACTAATGAAATGTGCTTCATCTTCACTACAATGTGGACGTGTAAAGATTTGAGTCAAATATATTCCCTTCTGAAGCCAATTCTGCACTGATTCCTCCTCCCTGCGAACCGGTGTGAGCCGACACGGACATCTACACACCTGCTCGGCCAGTCACATCAACAGCGTGATGATATCACCATTCAGATATTCGTTTACAACCTAAATCAGCACTTTGTCCAAGCACAGTCTCAAATGTGGCTTATTGAAAAACTGTAGTTTGACTGGTGCACTTTGAAGAATAAACGTTCCCTCCATCTTATCCTATTATTTACCTCCCAAAGCCTCAGGTTTCTTCAGAGATTTGACGTTTGACTTATGACTATGAGATAAAATTGAAACTCAAGTTTTTTTTTTCTTTTCAATAAATACTACTAATTTATACAGCAGGTGTAAATCGATTTTAACTCAAGAAGAGTCAGCAGTGTGCTGAAACCGCAGGGGCAACGGTCTTTCCCGATCTCCCTTGACCCTGATGAGGGAACAACTCTGCGGGTGTCATAGCAGCGTCTTCACGGGGTCGTGTATGGTTTCACCTGTCTGCCTTTCAGACCAGGATCTCAACAGGTAGAGGAGAATAGGCCTATAGAGTCCTCTCCTTCTCCTCCTCCCTCCCCTTCCTCTTCTCCTTTCTCTCCCTTCTCTTTTCTTCCCGGCCGGCTAATCTCTTCTCAGGTTTAGGGTTCCCGGTCAGGGCTCTTTGAGGAGGAGGAAATATGGGGTTGGGTAAACATCAGGGATCTCACTGCAGGGATTACAACACCCATATATCACGGTGACAACTCGCTTTTCAGCGGATGACAAGTCACCAGGACCCTGCGCGAGAAGGGATCCTGTGACGCTTCCTATCACAGCAGCAGACACCGATAGTCTGTATCACCAGCGTTTTCACAACATCTTGTCATTTTATGAGGATCCGGTTTCTGAGTATTCTCAGCCAACATCACAGATTTCTACACATTGCCGCACCTGATGTTTGGCTTGTGGGCATCTTTGGAAAGGCAACAACAAACGGAAAATTACACTAGAGAAGTGCTTTGATCAGATATCCTTTCAAAGAGCCTGCTGTTCATTGCCCATGTCTCCGTTTCACTTTCTCCTCTTGATGAAATGAAATGGTGCAGATCTCAGAAAAGATTTGTAAATATCAAACATGTCTGATATTAATGACTAAAGACTTGGCAACTGATGTTCTAGTGCGTACCCGGTCTAAGTATTTTATTTTTCTTTCTAAGAATTCTCCAAAGAAATGTGCTTTTGGTTGTGAAGGAAAGTCAGCTAACAATGGTTAAGTTGATTAAGTTTTTACCCCCCCCCCGGCTGGCAAGGGAGGACTGTTTTCTGAAAACGGTCTGGTACACTTTTGAATTTGCAGAAAAACTTAAAGGTTGAAAGTCGATGCTAGAAGGTTTACTTCAATGCATCTCGCATAAAAAGTGACACCGCGTCGTCAAAATAGGGAAATGGTGCATCAGGTCTATGCGCCAAGTTGCCATGGTAACAGTAAACTTAACAGTAATGTAACCAGAACTTTGCGTCGAAGCCCTAAAGGTTTTGCGCCGTCAGAGAGGCTTTGAGCTTGTTGAAAGATAAAAACGTTTCTGACTGTGTGATGAAGCCACGTGTCCTCATCTGAATTTTTGCTCTTCAGCTGCTCTGGACTTCTTTTTTCAAAAGACTTAAAAAGACTTAGAAGCTTAATGTTGATTCATTTATGTATGATTATCATCTAAAAATATCAGATCATTCCACTATATGGAGTGGATATAGGCTAAAGTTGTAACATAGTATCAAACTATGTACCACAATTACCAAATTATGCCGGGGAAGAGGCAGAAAAGGCAACAAAAGGAATTGTTCTCAAAAGATTCCAGCCTGCACATCACTTACTGACATGTGCGTGATCTTGTGACCTCTGTGTTTAGTGAAATAGGGTAGGTAATGTCCAGTAAAATTAACTTTACAAATCACAGACATGGCGCATTCGGACGGGATTAAAATCAGAGACGTCCTCTGTGATTATTACAAATCACTGCAGGTCCCCGGATCATTTTATTCCCGTGCGAATGGGGCACAGCGTTCCGCTTTTAGACCGCAGACATTTTCTGACTCATTTGACATTTTATTGGACTACCCACATCTTTTAATTCAATTCAATTTTATTTATATGGAATCTATTACAACACAAGTTGTCTGTAGATCCTTTCCAGAGACCCAGAACATGACCCCGGCAGGTAAAAACTCCCCTGGTGGGAGAAAAACCTTAAACCAAACAGTGGAAAGAAAAACTCCCCTTAAAGAGGGAAGAAATCTGGATCAGGACCTGGATCATAAGGGACCCCTCCTGCTGTAGACCAGCCGGGTAGAGCAGGAAAAGAGAGATCAGAGAGAGAGAACAAAGAACAGAGAGAGACACAGACACACCGTCAAATGTACAAAAGCCAAGATATATTAGTATAATTATCCGTCAGCAGCAGAACTAAGACTTCCATGTATATATGACTCTTTTTTAACATGGACATATACAGAAAAACCTGTATATGGATGTGGAGTGACTAAAAGACAGCATCGGTCATGTTGAACAACAGCAGGTGGAAATCGTAGTATTTACAGAACAAAAACGTCCAGCTGCATCTGATTCGGGTTCGAACAAAATACGGCCACTTAGAGCTTTGTGGTACCACTTCACAAGAAGAGCGACTGCTGCTCCATGTGGAGCTGGAGGGAGGAAAAGATGGTGAGGCAGGATAAGTGGACTCTGAGCTGAGTCTGTGATGTCATACAAGCCTCAAATCCAAACAGCTTTTTTAGACTCAGCTCATAAATAAAAGAGTTTTTATTATGTCAGTTTTTCATTTGGTAGTCACTTCAAAAAGACAAATATACACTCTTAAGAACAGAGAAATAAAGTTTCACAAAGCCAACAAACAACAGAGGCACATCAAACATCTCTACAAACCCTCAGCAAGCAAGAAATAGGTCAAGTGTCAAAGTTTATTTAAAAATACCGCTGTCAGAAGCTAGTTATGACATCGCTTTTCAGTCCCCCAAAAAGCGACTAAAAAAACAACATTTCTGCTCCAGATATTCACTTCAAGTCAGCCGCTCACTTCGACCTCGTCTGATCAGCTGGTTGGTAGTTTCTACATCTCTCATGGACCAGGTTAGCGCTCACAAACAGTCCTAAATACACTAAATGTAGTCTGATTTCAAATACTGCCAGAACAGGGTTGCACATAATCATAGAAATGACACATTCCAATCAAAACTGTGCTGCATAAAAGAAACTTAACTCTTAATCCAGCTTTAATGTGTTGAGGATATTGTTTATGGGCCATCTGCACAAAACAGGAGAAGTCAGAGGACTGAGTTTCAAACTCTCTCAGGTCAAGGTGATCGTCGCCCCGCGCCGCGTCGCCCCACGCCACGTCACGTCGCCCCTGCGCCGCGTCGCGTCGCCCCACGCCGCGGTGCAGACTGGAGTAGAGTCTCTAAAGTATATGGAGGCGCTGAAACAGGTGCATACACACACAAACACATCTAAACAAGATGTTCAGTCTGGGAGCTTCAACTTCTCAACAGCCCCAAAACTTAACTGCTTCCCCACGTTTACTGGTTTCAACAGAGTAGTCCATGTTGAAAACAGAAAACGCTAAAATAAAAAGATAAATAAGTTAGGAGACTAACATGATCGTATCATTTTTTAAAACGCTCAACCCTTTGTTGACAATTGTCACAAATTGGGCACAAACCGATTCCGTCTCCCTGACGGCAAAAACACAAGTAATGTATTTATTTTTAATATGATTGTAAGCATATTTGGGCAGTAAGGGGTTAAAACAGTATTCACGGACGGGTAGTCAGGTTTTGACTGGTACTCAGACGCACTGCGACTGTAAACAGACACAGACTGTTGTGCTTTTCATGAATCAGCTTATCATGCTTTAATTATATGAAAAAACAAACCACAATAGTCATCAAAAGATAATATGTCTTTCGCCACTCATAAAAGAAAATAGTAAATATGTTTGCATCTTTTTTTTAAGTAAAAGAAATTAAACAAGCTTTGCGAGCAGTACTCATATACTGTACGGTGAACAGCTGAAAAAACACATTTCAGCAGCACCAAAGATGCATCAGGCCATCTGGGAAGAATTATCATCATCATAACAAAAAGCCAGCAGTGATTTATATAAGGCTGTATTCTGCGGTTCCACTATCTCACTAGGCTGCGTATTTTATCGCAGTGAAACATGCATTATCTTCGTCCACTCCCTTCCCCTTCTCTCTGAGGAGCGGATGACAAATTAACGGCATTAGTCTCCACAATCCAGTAAAAATAAACAAAAACAACAACAACAAAAAAACAGTCACTGTCCAACATCTGAATCAAACTCATAAGCTGGACAGGGACTGAAGCGAATTCACAGCTCAGACTGCGATGTCAAGTCACCCAACACTCAGTGGCCGCAGGCAAGGCCTGGCCTCCCAAAGCTCATCTTTTACTTGTGTGTGTGTGTGTGTGTGTGTGTGTGTGTGTGTGTGTGTGTGTGTGTGTGTGTGTGTGTGTGTGTGTGTGTGTGTGTGTGTGTGTGTGTGTGGGGGAGTGAATTAACCTAATCTGCTCAAACATCCCTCGCCTGAGGCACAGAGGCTTTTACCACCGATTTGTGAAGTGATGACGCTGCCAAGAAACCTCATTTGTTAGAGTGCTGCAGTCAGCCGTGAACATAAATCATGATGGATGTCACATTTAAGGCCAAGATCGCCATGAATATTCAACATTTGTCTTAGGTTTGCTGCACACATCTGTCCAAGAAAACCATGAATTGATTTGATAGCTTTGGTAACATGGATTCTGACATTTCTGACTGCGCAAAGATGAATAACTCACTCTTACGTAATCCAGTAATTACTGAGCAGCAAGTTATGGATTTCATTTCAACCACATCCACCCTAATGACTCCAGTGTAAATTCGGCTGGCGCAGCGGAAGATCCCCTCTGACACCCAGCTTGACTGCAGCGTTCCAGGCTGCACATGCAGCTCCGTGAGATCCTCGAGCTCCTCGAGCGCCTCTTAGCTTTACACCTGAGACGCGACCACATCCTGTTCATCTCTCCTGCGCCCGTTTCAAACAATACTTCTCAACACGTGTGGCTGAGGAAGCAAGTTAGCATCCTGTTTTTTAATCCCACTTACAGGCGCACACCTTTTCCCACCTGCACACAAGTCTGCGCAGCCCCAGGGCGTAAAAACGGGTGATAAAAGACAGCAACCCCGCCTTGAGCAACAGGCAGCTTTGAAGTAATTTCCCCTTTTGTTTTGTTTTTTTTAACTCTCTTTAATGTACATTCCTTCGGAACAGGAACGAGAAGAGGACAAAAGTTTTACCTTGGTCTGATGAAGCTGGATGCCGTAGAGGAGAATGTTTTGCCGTTTGGCCGTCGAGGCCAGCTCCATAACCGCAGAAGCTCCTTCTACTTTTCTGCTGACAGACGGCTCATCTGCACTGCTCAAACATACCTATGAAAACAAAAGGCCACCACACCTAATCAGAAGACACTTTTCAACACAAGTATCTTTTATCAGACCTTCAATTATGCCCCTTTTTGGAGCTGTTAAAGCACTTTTATTAATCAGATCTTAAGACATGTAGGTCTGGTGATGTAAAGGTTGTTTAGGGAGGTTGGGGGAAGTGTGAAGGCACGGTCTGAGGATATAATGACACTCTTTGGGGCGCTTGGGAGTTTGTTTTCTTCAATTAGGGAAGCATTTGTGCCATCTTATCCAAAGGCTTTACTTTCTCAAAACCAAAAGCTGACAGACTCTTAAAATTAAATTGATTCATTGCAATTATTCTATCACATCTTCTTAAAAACTGTGGAACTGAGATGCAATTATCTGGAGAACCTGCTCCCAAGTGTCAAGGCGTCTTCTAAGAACGTACAATTATTCCACTTTACTATAAATCAAGTGTTTGCTGTCATCGGTGGAATTTCAACATGAAGACTGATTATTCAGCAGATTAGCAGGTGTTGACCTCCTGGAGGTTCCTGGCTTGTGAAGACCAAAAGGGGGTGATTAGATACATGGAAAAAAGCTGCAAAGGAGATAATTGTACCGAGATTAAAAGTGTGGATTCTTCTTTCTTTAAAAGAGTTGATTTTGATTTCATATGCAGGGAGCAGAGACATTTCATGTGGAACAAAAAGAAAACTCCACGACAACAGAGAAAGTAGAAAATCCTTGAACAGCTTGTTGTAAACTTGCATCAGTGTGGATGTCACCTGTTTAGTTTTTATCACAATGGTCTGGGAAATTCATGAACTCCCACATCTTTATCAAATTTGTGAAGGGCGGGGGGCAGCGATTCCTCAGCTTCTTCCAATACGTTTACAGTTTTCGGAGCAGAGAAAGCCCTGAACAGCTTCATCTTATTTATACAGTTGCTCTTTAATAAGTGAAATGACAGGAGACTTACTCAACTGTTTATGTCCTTTTGTTTACTGTTGTTGAACTGTCTTCACTTAGATATCACCTTTTAACACACTAGAGTGCCACAAAGAGCTCAACAGTATTCACCTGTTCACACACAAAGGTGGCAGAGATGCGTTACGAGGTGTCGCTCGAACCAGTGACACCTCAGACTCAAAGAAGCGAACTTTCATGATTCATGCAGCTCCTCTCCCCTCAACTCCGCCACAACGTCACTATCCACACCTAAAACGCTCCAGTAATCTTATTGAAATGCGTTATTGGTCTAAATAAGGCGGGTGGATCCCAATTTAATATAATGAAGACTTGGGTGTTGAAGCAACCCAGATCACTGCAGGGCTGTTTCTCATTCTTCTTCCCAGACTGAGTTTGTGCACATTTAATTGTGACCATAAAATCAGACTAGGCAGAAAGAACGAGAACTTTGTGTGACCTGTTGATGGGGCTTGGTTAACTATGCACAATGCACACTTTATTCAAGACTTTATTCCTCTCGTGTAAAAACTATATCATAGTTTCATTTTGTTTTCTTGATTTTGAAATTGCATGTAACTAAGTTATTTTTTCCATAAAATTCTGGTCCACAGGGAGATCAAATACTAAAACGACCACGAGAAAAAGTTTATCCTAAATTGCTTTTAGTGGAATTACAAAAGAAACAAAAAGTCCTACTCATGTGATGATGATTCCTCTCTGCAAACACAAATAGCTGCTCGACTACAAACAAACTCGGCAGCTGTCAGAAATGATGCAAAACCATGACAGTAAGTTATTTACTATCCACTGCCAAATTTATTGGCTGCCAAATAAACAATGATTAATGAGTGAAAAATTAAGGGAGGGATTTTTGGATGCTTCCAGTTTTGATTTTCTGATTGTTTTGTAATGGAAATTGGCTCCTGCGGGTTTTTTTTAATTACTTGGGTATTCTTTCAGAACTATTTCTGTGTGTTAGATTAAGATCTATTATCCTCCAAATTAAAAAAAAGGGGGTGAATCGTTGTTTCGCAAACTATGACATGATTCTTGGAGCATGTTTGTTTTGGTTTTCCTGTCTGTAAATGCTGAGGTCAGTGTTGCTCCGGGCGACCAGTGACGTAGACTCGGTTGCAGCGCTCTCCAGACCTGTGTGAGTTTTACAGATGAAGTTCCTTCAGAGATCTGAGAGGAGCTGCTACAGCCAAGTGAAAGCGAGTCACAGCCTATGGCTCCATGAACAGGTTATGTTGCAGTTTGCATCAATGACTCAGCTAATGCCCACAAACACGGCAGGAAATGTACAGTCAACTTAACATGTGCTCATTTAATACCATGCTTTTTTGTGTAAAAACAAAACGAAACAAAAAACTCAGATCGTAGAGTCTTAGCGTAAGGCAAATACAACCTCAGGCAAACAACAACATACAATGTTTTCAGTTTGACATTATTTATTTATTTATTTATTTATTTATTTATTTATTTATTTATTTATTTATTTATTTATTTATTTATTTATTTATTTATTTATTTATTTATTTACCAAAAATTAAACCAGGAAGAATAAAATCTTATGGAAAATATGAGGCACATCCTTGTTAAGATGTCAAGATCAGCCCTTGATGAATTGTTCACTAGCAATGGTAAAGACTGGACCATTCAGGAATGTCTTAACACAATGCCAGGAGGGAAAGACATAAACACTGTTCTAAGAGAAGCAACTGATGCTGCACATCAATCTGGAAAAGGTTGAGAAGCCATTTTCAAACAATATGGAGTGTAATGTTTTTTCCAGTGAGAAAAATTATTCACAAATAAAAACTATTCAGGACCTTTGCTTATCTTAAGTAACTGAATACAGAAACACCAAAAGCTACATCTCAGGCCGTACATGCAGCTACTGAACATGTCACAGCACCATGAAAGGCCCTTAACTCCCAATTGCTCCTCGGGGCGCTGCCCTGCTAGCCCCACT